>AP027110.1:49717138-50002138 GCA_028142955.1 Pinctada fucata | reverse complement strand
TTTTCTCACAGTAGGTGGTGACTTTTCGCTTATGAAGGGGGGCTGTCATTATATACTTTTCAGAATAAGCAAGTTAAAATTTTCTCTGACTTTAATGAGGTCAGGTTACATGTCCAAATCAGATTCAGGAGCGGATCCAGAAACTCAGATGCCGGATGCACATACAACTTTTTATTGGGATGAATTGCAACACAATGCAGAAGGACTGAGAGTCCGGACGGGAACTTATATCATCAATGTTTTTGTATAGACTGCTCTTACAATATCTAAAAACGCAATAATTATCTGAAATATTCAAAACAATGCAATTTAGGACAAAGGAGAGGGTAAGGTTCATTACGCATTCGCGTAACCAAATTTTGAAAAAAGGGGGAGAAAGGGCAAGCTTTAAGGAGGTATGAGTGTGAACCGCATTTTCAGGGAATAATAGAAATTGAAAATAATTGTATACATATAAAAGAATATCCCTTCCTTCATCGATTGCAATATTTCATGAAAAAAAGAGTGTAGCCGTTTGTCCCCTATATTCCGACAAAAAAGGGAGGTAACTCTGCACATTTTTTTCTAATTCAATGTCCCAACTTTGGACTTTATTTTAAAAATCAACATAACACAGTACGAAGTAAATGTTTATCCATTGACGTAGCAAATGAAGTAAATTTATCATTTTCGGAAAAAATATTTTTGTTGCCATGGTAACCATGCTGGAGAAGGACATTTATTTCATCCCATTTTTGACAGTAAAAATTGTATGAAAAGTTTAAAAACATTTATTTTCGAAGTTGTTGGCATAATAGAATTTTGATAAAATGTTTCTTTTATCATCTAGTGATACATGCTACAGATAAAAAAATAATTTATAGAAAAAAGAGTGTAGCCGTTTTAAAGATATTTAGCTTAGAATTCCTCTGACCAAGCCTCTGGATATGATAAATCCGTTGTTTATGACTGAAAATGGAAAGTTGTTATATATCTATACATTTTATCTGAGATTTCTTATAATCTGGAATTCAGACTAAAAATTTGAGTCATATTCGGATCAATTTCTTATTCATTTTCCCAACACTTAGCGCTTTTAAGCACCGACAACGTAACGTGACGTAGCGCTCATCGTGACGCTCACTTTAGGTAATGCTCGCGATCGGCGATATTGTATACTGTTAATCTCAGTGAATGAGAAAAAATGGATGTTCTAGATTCCTATCTGTATGCTTCTTCTGTATATCATTTCTCTCAAAATTGATTTTGCGACATCTACACGTATCTATTTATACATGTACATGTAGTTTTGACATTCGTACATATTGTACCAGATTTGAAAAAAAAGAAGTAAATTTAGCAAAACAACGATACGAAGGATCTCTTAATCTCTTGATAAGTTAGCTTTGAAACAATTTATCTAAAGTTAGCTGAGGCACATTTCTAGTTTCATTTTACTAAGTGCTGGGATTAGAAGTGGGGGGGGGGGGGGGGCTGTCGGTGTGATAGGAAAGGTAGTAAACGCACACCCTGTCTTCCGCATTGATTTCCTGCACATGCTCTCTTCAATGAATGTCGTTATATCATAGATTAGTAAAATTGAAACAGAATAATTCCCTTTTCAACAGGGCGTACAATGGGAAGTGTGTTTACGGAGTCCTTCGGATCCATTTATTTTACAAAGTACATGTACATGATGTACGTGATCTTTTGTCCTTTTGATGATTTGACAGTCGGTCGTCATGCTCACTAATTACAACTTCTAATCAATAGGCCTCGTGATATAAATTCTGACTAAATCATTTATAACGCATACGTTTTGTAAATGAAAGAAAAGTAATTTCAAGATATATTAGTTTTACACGTTTTCAATATTTGAGGTAAATTGCGTGGTCAGTAACGCCGCATCGTCAACTTGAACTATAAAATATAATCATTCTTTTGAATTACTTTGTGTCTTTTTTATGCAAGAATAAATTTGAAGTATTAAACTGTTACTCAATTCAATCGCAATCAAATTATTCCGCTCCGTAAAGTTGTCATGGCGTGAAATAATATAAAACAAACTGAATTTACATGACTTCTAAAGAACAAGCACAAAGCGCTTTCATGATAATTCGCGGAAAAATATTGCAACGTCATAATACAGTATGACGTCAAATAAACTCCCGTTGATGACGTAAACTATGTGCCAAGGGTAAAACAATGTCGTGATAGAAGCGTATTTTAGGTGTAATCGATGATATATATTGCTCGTCATTCGAAATGCATTGCTCTTTAATCTAGAGGTATATTCAACCATTAGTTCAATAAGTTTTCAGGCTTTGTTTTCTTTACGACATCGATACGGTTTACGTTTGATTTGTTCACGCTCATACCCTCTTAAGCGACTGTGATCGTCATTTTTTTTTCGCCGAGAGGGCTTCACAGGAAGTTGAAGGAGAGGGATAGAGATCCATCACATAAGAATTATTCTATATACATCTTTTTCGTTTTAAATGTGAATTAATTTCTTATACTAACAACACTATATGAAATTAACAGTAAATTCGCTACTTTTGAACCAGTAAATTTCACTGATTTCAGTGATAATTCCATCTATATGTGATTGGGAAATTTTAGAGCCACAATTGGCGAAAAAGGGTACTATTTTTCATTGGGAATGGGGCCCCGAATAACGGCCCCAAAAGGGGGGAAATCCCTGAATATGATCTGACATGGACGTAAATGTAGCTAGGGTGTTTTCAATGTCGACGCCTAGTCGCCAACGACAGGAGCGGACCCAGAACCTCAAATACAAGGGACACATTCTTTTTTATGAGGATGACTTGTAAAGTCAAAGTAAATGACAATATGGAAGTAAGTTTCCCTCTTTCATTGTTGGGGGATAGGGGATCGGTCAGAGAAAATTTTGAGAAAGTGAAGCAAATTAGGGGCTATTGAGCATATTTGAGCCGCATTTAAAAGGGATCAAGAGCACGAAACGTATCTAAGATAAAGGAATATCCGATATGCCGATATGAACATAAAATTAATGCTGTATTCTTTTTTAAATTAAAAATAATAAAACTAAGGACATCATCTGTCCCATCGACCGTGCGCACATTGTTAGCGCGAATTTCTACGCCTGAGAAAACTAAAAAAAAAATCAAAACAATCATTATTGATTATCACTGATATCATTTTTATTATTTATAACGTCCTTTATGTAGACCCCACATTTTGGGGAAATGGCGAGATCTATTTATCTCTTTCCCTTCTTTTTTTGCGAAAAAATTGTGAACCTTTTTGCGTACAAATGTACGCCTGGCTACGCCCGTGAAATCTCCGTCTTCACAAATCTGTAGAATTTATATATTCTTTATTGTTTTTATCTATAACATGGAATGTTTTTATTTAATGATTAAAGAGTCGATATGAACAATTATAATATTTGTCAGTGACAAGCATACGTATTTAGTTTGAATTTCGTCTTTTTGTTGTCGGTTACCGAAGTAACTCTGCGATCGGAAAGTACATGTATATATCCTTTATTTATCATGACCTTTAACTGTCCTCACTTCTCACTATTAAATACTGAATTTCTTGTCTACATGGATATATTCTCTACGAAAGCAAACAGGAAATAAGTTTAATAGGAGCTTGAAACCCTCCCCCCCAAAAAAAAAAACACACACACACAGAATAAATAAATAAATAAATAATGAAAAGATATGAATTAAAACTAGTAACTCCGAGTCGATCGAGAAAACCCTCTTTCCATGTGATTGGCTATCAATTATGTTTTCTTTTGGTTTATTGTTTGAATATGATATATATAAGTAAAAGATAATTGCAATTAAAATGTCGATGCCCGGATTTTTTCCCTAGCTCCCGATCCGCTTAAGGGGACGGGGGCGGGAAATTTTGAAAATTCACTGCAGGGTACCTTGTGACGCAAATAGCGCGAAAAAGAGCCGGTCATGCTATATTTTTTTATTTAGTTTCGTATAAAGCTTGAATCAACGAACAAATCGGTATATACCATGCATGGCCAGCAATGTTGGTATAGAAGTTATACGGCATTTTGTTAACATTACGGCCTATGGAAAATGATTTAGTTGGCACTGACCTACACACCTGTGAAATCATCGAAATAAAATCAAAATAAAGAAGTTTACAAAATAATGTGCTAAAAAAATCAACAATGTAACATTATTGTGTAATAGTCAAGCATTATTCATCGACCTTTTCCTGAAACGCAAGAGCGACAAAAAAGAGATCAGTTTGCACGGCGTCCGTCTGTCTGTAGGTCATACTTTTTCGCTAGCACAAATAAACTTGGTACATAGCATGATGAAACTCGGCAATTCAATGAAGGTCAAGGTCACTTTAAAGTTCAAAATCACGTACTTCAGGGAGAGGGCGTTTATAATGTTGGTAAACTTAAAATTGACCTATCCCATTTTCATGTTTGGAAAATAAAATATGTTTAAATTAAATTTAGGATCAAACATACAACAAGCAACATGCCTGTTCTTGAACAATACTTGCTAGTATATACATGTAGACTGACCTGTCATGCTTTTTACGCAAATACTTATTTCTAGTTCCATGTTCGTTAATGAAAATCAGAGGGAAAGAAAAACGTAAACGGCGTGTTTAAACCGAGAGGCCAACATTTGATTTATGATATAAACGTAATTCCCTATGGGGAGGATTCATTCCGTAAACGGAGGTGTTTAAAATTTTGACAATCCAGTTCAATAAATGAACGTCATTCAACTCGCTCATTCTCGATAATGTGTGAAGTATTTTGTATAATGGATACATCTTTGAACAAAGCAGGGTTGAAACTAAAATTAACTCGCTCAAAGTTTCCAAATGAAGACATTTTGTTTGATATTATTAACTTTTCGCTGCAAAATACGAAAGTTGAAAAAAAATGGAGAAAAATCCTTATAATCAAAGATAATTAAAGATACCAAACTTTTGATATATCTTACCCAATATATCGTTTAATCGTTAAACTTAAATTTTCTTTCCCGGTTTCATCAATACAAAACTTGTCAAAATCCGCCAAGAAACAAATAAGAGGAATTTGTGCACCGAAACTACAGAAGGACACGCAGCGATCGGTAAACGACTCCTGTGACCCCTACTGCAATCGGATGGTTGAAAGTAAAATATCGTAACATTTTAAAGGTTTTCATATAGAGCACAAGTAGGTACGTAAATGAAAATTCGTTCATATTGAGAATATGTCAAAATTGTTTATCTAAAATAAAAATTAGGAACGTACCCGCCTGTGTTGTTAGCGAAAAACTGCAAAGAATGTATGAAAATTAACAAAAAATACGGATATTACCGTACCGTCACCAGTTTCTGACGTCATAAATGACGTCATGGAGAGCGAAGTTTCGCAAACTTTTTACCGATGACAAATACCGATGTTGATAGATAGATTTACATCAAAATGATTCAAAATTATATATTTTTAAAAAGTCACTAAATACAGGGCCGTAAATCACGGTTAGTGGACCTTCTCCTTTACAAATTACGAAAAATCTCTTAGGTTAAGGTTTTCGCTTTCACAAACTAGTAAAGACTTTCTGGAAAATTTATAAAAATTATTCAACTTCTTTCGAAATTCGGACCCATACATGCAACAAAGTATATTCCTTTGGGTAATTCACAACCTGCATATTATGGTGACATCATTAACAAAATAAGTAGGATCAAAGGTAGACAGCATAATTATCGAAAATGTGTCAGAATCATCAAACGCCTTTTATACCGTGGATATGATTGTTATGTCACCAGACGGACACTAGGCTTGGTACTTGACCAATCTACAGTCATGTACCAGCGCATTCTTAAGACTTGCACTCTGACTGACTATGACGAAGGGACTCCATGACCGGCCCTGTCCAAACCTCTTTAACCGACCACGTGTCCTCTCTGAATATAAGTCGGACTCCTCGGGTGGTAACATACCTGAGCTCACTACTGAGCACGGACTACCGGTATATTACGTACGCCCTCTTTTATATCCATTTACATATTCATCTGTGTTGCATGGCCCCTACGTTTTGCGGTTTTGTTTGTGTGTGATCATCTAACAGTGAGGAGTTTGTTTTACACCACAATTGTACGTTCTTCGAGATCTCTGATTAATCGGAATAGTGGGAGGGTTGTGCGCACGTAATCCAGGATAACCACACCGTCTGCTACTTGCATGGCATATGGCCGTCCCAGGTCGTCGCCGGTTGCCCATTTGTCTCGTTAGTTTATGTGCGGTCTTTTGCGTTTCATGTTTCTATGTTGTGAGTTGATGTTCCTTGTCCCTATTGCGTCTCTTTCTGTGGATGTCTGCTCTGTGTTTTTGCACTTGGTGTTATGCAATTTTGCTGTGGGTGCCGCAACCGAGTGTTGTTGGATATCCCCTCCTTTCCTATTTTCTTTTCGTGTGAGAAAAAGAAGGGAGGGGATCTCCGTCCCGTTTTGTATTTTTTCCCCGCAAAAATCTGTAAGCCTTTCTATTGTGCGGTATTATTTTGGAATCTGGTTTCGGTTTATGTGTTTGACTTTCATTCACTTATTTAAACTATTAACTGTAGACAACAAAACCGCTCATATTGAATGAACCACTCCAACCCACAAAAAAAAAAGACCAAAAACAAACACACCAAAACAATAGATAAAAGGGAGACCATTGATTATGTTCCGTCTCGTTAGTTTATGTGTAGTCCTTTGTGATCGATGTTTCTGTGTTGTGCGTTGACGATCCTTGTCCCTTTTGTGTCTCTTTCCGTGCTTGTCTGCTCTGTGTTTTTGCATCGGGTGTTTTGCTGTGGATGCTGCAGCCTGATGTTGTTGGAGATCCCCTCCTTTGTTCTAGTTTGCAGCATCCACAATAAAACATGGAAACAGCATTATAAGAAGACATTGAGTGGACAAGCACAATGAGAAACAACAAGGGGACACGGAAGGCCAAACACCAAATACGTCACCAAAATACTTAACACAAAACACTCCACTTTATCAAAGGCGAGCAATGGGCATTCGGTGCAAACCTATAGTACGATCGTCTTCCTAGGGTATCACTGACACTCAACATAATATGTTACGAAAATAAAAAATGCGCGCAAATATCTTTATGTTTTACATTTACTTTCTGAAAATGATATGAAAACTAGTGAGGGTAACAAGCTGAACAATTTAACATTTAACGAATAAAGAATAAATAGAATAGTGTCTAAATTCAGTATTCTGTGAAAACAGTTTTATTTTCCGAAGCGACGAGCGGCGCGAGTCGGTAAGTTTTTGATTATCTGTATATATTAATATTTTTCCACGGCTTTTTTTGCAAAGTTTCTAGAAAATGATAAGGTGAACGTAATAATGAACAAATAATTTTTCTCATTCTTTTTTAACGTCGGATTTTCAAAAACGGTAAACAACAATAAGAAGTCTCCCGTAAAAATACAGTTGTATCCCCCTCTCTCTCTCTCACTTCACATTAGAAACTTACGTATGTTCGGTCCAACATAAAAAGGACAGGGGATTGGATCAGTACAGCGAACCTATCTCCGATTAGTATCAGGTACATCGTTTACATAATTATACCTTTCTCGTCAAAGACCCGTACTGCTTTGGCCCCTTCCTCATCAATGAAATAAACACGTATCCACGCATGTACATTGTTCTATTTTTCGTGTTAACATGTTTATAAGCTCACTACATAAACATGCACTTCTACGTAACAAAACAGCTTGATTCTAAAGTAGACAGAAATACATCGTTTATACATAGAAGCAGCATCGGCCCTTCACTTTCTCCGGCAGAAGAAGATTGGAAGATTTAATACGTCACGATGCTGAAAACCCTGTGATTCGATTGGTTCGTGCTTCAAATTATACATGTACGGAATTTGGGCCCTCTAGCGTGAAAAAAATCAGGTGATCACTTAGAGCTATTCGCTCAATAAAACCCGAAATCAGATTCCAAAAATCACAATCAAAACCCTTGCAAATTCTTGAAAAAATATGAATCAGAACTTTCTCACGAGAAAAGAAAACTCGGACAAACAGACGGAGACAACAACACAGTCCCACAGAAACACGAACACAAGGACACCTTCATCTCATGGACACTCTCCTGAGTCAAGTACATGTAAAGAATGCACTGTATAATGTGCCGTGCTAACATGTGAAACGTCTTCAAATTGATTAGCATAATTTAAAAGCAGATGAATTAACAACGTGCACCAGACATGCAAGTTTCGGGTATTTAACACTCGTTAGTGATTCTCAATCCAAAACAATGAAATAGGGCCAAAATCTGTGAAAATCATGTCCAAAATATACCGCAAGACGTAGTTAGATGGCTGGGATATGATGCTACAGGACAAGGTTTTAGAAATTTGAGCAAAATAATTATTTACATATTACATGAATCATGTTTCATAACCGGTATATAATGCAACTGTAGTACTTAGCAGCATCGAAAGGAAAGCTTAAAGTTTATTCTAATTTCTCTTGATGTATTAAAAAAAACCAAATGGAGGAGTTTCGCTCTTTGGATCCGGAGTATCAGATTTAAGAATGAGAAAATCATTGTTACATGTGTAAGCTGCACCACCTTGAATAAATTCAATGATGACAAAACACAAAAAATGCAATGATCGCTGTGCGATATAAGTCCCCTACCGGCGGCATAAATTTATGACTTGCATCTCTGTTCATCAGCTCATCTTCTTCAACAACAGCCAAGAAAGGTCTTGGAAACTGAATTCAAGAAATTTGCTAAGTCCAAGGGCCATAACTCTTGTGAAAATTAGTCAATCTAAATTAAGCTCAAATCTGCATCACACTATAATGTATTCACATACCAAAAATCAGCTCATTATCTGCAATAACAGGCATGAAAAAGTCCGGAAAACTGAAAATTTCATGAAATTTGCTAAGTCCAAGGGCCATAACTCTTGTAAAAATAGGCCAATGGAAACCAAACTCAAACTTGGTCTGTATCACACTGAGATGTATTCATTTACCAAAAATCAGTGCATTATTAGCAATAGAACAAAAGAAAAGTCCGGAAAACTGAAATTTTCATAAAATTTGCTAAGTCAAAGGGTAATAACTCTTGTAGAAATAGGTGAATCTAAAGCAAACTCAAACTTGATCTGTATCCCATGGAGATATATCCACATACCAAAAATGAGTTCAATTTATCCAACAACAGTGGAAAAAAGTCCGGAAAACTGAAAATTTTCATAAAATTTGCTAAGTCCAAGGGCCATAACTCTTGTAAAATTAGGTCAATCAAAATCAAACTCAAACTTGATCTGTATCACATTGAGATATATCCACATACCAAAAATGAGTTCAATATATCCAACAACAGCAGAAAAAAGTCCGGAAAACCGAAATTTTCATAAAATTTGCTAAGTCCAAGGGCCATAACTCTTGTAAAATTAGGTCAATCTAAAGCAAACTCAAACTTGATCTGTATCACATTGAGATATATCCACATACCAAAAATGAGTTCAATTTATGCAACAACAGCGGAAAAAAGTCAGAAAAACTGAAACTTTCATAAAATTTGCTAAGTCCAAGGGCCATGACTCTTGTAAAATAAGGTCAATCTAAAGCAAACTCAAAGTTGATCTGTATCACATTGAGATATATCCACATACCAAAAATGAGTTCAATATCTCCAACAACAGCGGAAAAAAGTCCGGAAAACTGAAACTTTCATAAAATTTGCTAAGTCCAAGGGCCATAACTCTTGTAAAATTAGGTCAATCAAAAGCAAACTCAAACTTGATCTGTATTACATTGAGATATATCCACATACCAAAAATGAGTTCAATATATGCAACAACAGCGAAAAAAAGTCCGGAAAACTGAAAATGGGACAGACGGACAGACGGACAGACGGACAGACAGACAGACAGACAGACAGACAGACGGACAGACAGACAGACCGAGAGGAAACTAAGAGTCCCCTTCGGCGTTGCCGGTAGGGGACTAAAAACAAGAACTACAAAACACCATTGAAAATTGAAAAGGGAGTAAATGTATCATGTATGCTATTGTCCTGAACACAAAATTAAGAAAAAGCAAGTTTAATCAATTTTAAGGTAAGGAAGTCATCTTGACCAGCCTGTTATGCTACTACCATGCAACAGAAAAATTTGCAGGGTGCAATTTGCATCTTTGAGCTCCAAGCACGTCCCTCTACAACTATATACAATGTACAAACAAGAAGTAACAAAGCAATGCTTAAGGACGGATGAGTGTTTAATAAAAGTCTGTAAAATTTTAAGCCTTACAAAGTCACAAAATATTAACAATGTAGCACTGGTTAGTATGAGACAGTAAAAATCCCAGATTGCTATCTGGTTTGAAGCACACTTGATGCCTTCAGTCAGTCGTAATCATTGTTTTCCATCATGCCATCTCTTCATTCTACCTTCGGCCAATGATTGGTGGTTTATGAATGCATGTGCTCGATGTATACAAACATCTCTGGGCGATGGAATCGAAAACGAGGCTGACCGGGCAGGGTCTGACGTAGATGTATCCCTCCGAGCAGCTGGCGTAGAAATGACAGTCCCCACAGGTCTGAAAATCCCCATTAGGGAGGATCTTACAATCAGCGACACGCCCAACGCATTTATCTATAATGGAAGCTATTGCACTCGTACGTAAAAGAGATATCTATAAGTATTGTGTACTATAAGTAATATCACAACCTATATGCTCTACATGATGATTATCTCGCTGGCGTCATTACCTTCACAACTTCCAAATAATAACACAGGTTATACTTTAAAGTA
The DNA here is from genome assembly GCA_028142955.1 of Pinctada fucata. Taxonomy (NCBI): domain Eukaryota; kingdom Metazoa; phylum Mollusca; class Bivalvia; order Pterioida; family Pteriidae; genus Pinctada; species Pinctada fucata. The sequence goes on along the minus strand of AP027110.1, from coordinate 49,991,334 downwards.
ACAAATGGGGAATATATAGTTAGAAAAATTATGCAAGCTATAAAACAAAGGAGGGGATCTCCAACAACACCAGGTAGCAGCACCCACAGCAAAAAAAAACCCAAAACACTCAATGCAAAAACACAAAGCAGACAAGCACAGAAACAGACGCATAAGGGACAAGGAACGTCAACGCACAACACAGAAACATCAAACACAAAGGACTACACGGCAACCGGTGCCGACTTCGGACGGCCATCTGCCACGGAAATAGCAGAAGGTGTGGTTATCCTGGATTACGTGCGCACAACCCTCCCACTTTTCCGATTACCCAGAGGTCTCGAAGAACGTACAATTGTGGTGTAAAACAACCTCCTCACTGTCAGATGACCACACACAAACAAGACCGCAAAACGCAGGGGCCCAAGCAACACAGATGAATATGTAAATGGATATAAAAAGAGGGCGTACGTAATACAATCCGTGCTCTGCCGCCGCGAGCTCATGTATGTTATCACCCGAGGAGTCCGACTTATATTCAGAGAGGACAGGTAAGATACATAACATTAAAAATATCCAATCACATCAAAAAGGCTGAAAAGTTGTTATTATACCCAGTTATCACAAGCATGTTTTGAAAACATGTAAAAATATTTCAGTAAATGACAAATATGGATAATGACCATATCCCTGTATACAGCACAAAATTCAGAAAATCAGAAGCCGAAGGCATACAAAATCAGGATAAAACAGGAACCAAAGCAAACAAACAAAAACCTCCACCATATGAAAAGAAGCGAACCCCCGATATGGGAGTGAGACCATGTGCCCAGGAAGAGTAAGCATCTCCTGCTTGCATGCAACACCCGCCGCTTCAATTCGGTAGAACTGTCACATCCGGTTACTTCCATTTCGGAAGACATAGAGTACAATCTTTGGTTGGATGGTTCAAATGTTATAGAAACGTGATTTTGTATGGTTCCCGAAATATCAATAAAACATTGTTTGGGAACATTTTATTTTGTTCAGCACTCTTAAATGTTGTTAAAACGTTTTATAAACATTCTATACAATTGCACAGTGTTTTAAAAATGTTCTTGGAACGTTTTGCCAGAAATGTTTCAACAGAAACCTGTTTTAGACCATTCGAAAATATTTCGAAAATGTTTTGTGTTACCTGGGTATGACACCGTGACGACGACTGATGAGTTGTGATTGTTTAAAAATACTTTCGTGATATTTAATTTCATTGGTGTTCTACTTTTGAGAAGCGAACCCGTCGTTACATCATGAATCTTGTGAAGGTAATGTCGCTGCAAGGCAAAATTTACTTCCCGAAGAGAAGATGGTTATATCATCGAAGAATATAGAGGTAATATGCCTCTATCAAATATTAATTCTTTATTCCCTTAAGATTAGGAACAAATCAGTTTCTCCATTTCATTAGTATAATTTTTGAACTGCTTCATTAAAGTACATTTGTGTGGACTGATTTTATATTTACTCTTTAACATATACAGTTATGTTTATCTTTTCTTTGATTCGATCCTTATCTTTGAGTAATAATAATCTTACGTGGTAATTTGTTAACAGGAGAAGTTGTCAATGTTCCTTTATAAACTGAAAAAAAAATGAAAATAGTACAGGAACTTGTAATACTTTTAAAGATAAACAGATAACAATAATTTGAATTTATCTGTTGTCTTCAAATTGAAGGATGTCGTCGCCGTGGTCTAGTGGATAAGGCATCGGGCCAGTGACCGGAAGGTAGTTGGTTCGAGCCTCACTAGGACTACGGGTCGGTCGACAAATACACATCTATGTTCTGTGTTATACACTAAAATGTCCTTGTCTTTGTAATGTATGCATGTCTGTGGTGTTAAAACAAATTGTAGGTTCGTTGCATTACTTCAAGAAAATTTGTACTATAATTGTCTTTATGGACACTTGGAGATAATTGTTCATCATAGAATGAAAACAAATTGAAATTTACACCAAGAAAGAGAAGGATATTGTCTGAAACCATATCTGGAACCAACCTTTACAATCCGGGTATGTGGTTCCGGTTTTCCAACTTCCGGTTACAGTGTCACATGACCTTTTAATAAACGCCTCTCCACTCTCAAATACAAATCCATCTTTACACAAAGCAGAACAAACACTAAAAAGTAGAAAATTAATAAAGTAGTTCAATGAAATCTTAAAGATAAACTGAGTGTCTCAAATCTATTACCATCTATTATTATTATTATTATTATTAATTATCATGAAACACACAAAATATGTTTGTTGTACATGTATGTATCAAATCCGTATAAGTGGTACTGCTCCAGTTAGAAGAGCACGGATTGTTTAGTATTTCCTTTGTTTTTCAAAACGTCGAAGGGTTCCAACTCTATACCTTCTTGAAGATAATTCCAAACCAATTTCCACGCACCAGACACGTGTTGATGCTTCCAGCGGAGCCACCAAAAATAATTTCAGTAGCGCCCTCTTTAATTTTTGAAGTTAGATTTGTACATTTACAGATTACAGATCACAATTAATTTTGAAAGTGTTCGTTGACCAATTAATTTTGAAAGTGTTCGTTGACCACGCAAATAGTTCCTGATTATTTCAATCCTCGTCTTCTTACTTTTAATTTCTACGACTCTTTTTACACTAGATGATTCGTTTTTTACGTCAATGAGTCGCAGATGAGTTGAAACAAAATATTCTAGCATGTTGAATGACACTGCATCATCCTAATCGCGGAATGACAGATGTAATATGAGGCTCTAGAATTGATAGATTGTAGAACATTAAAGCCACAGATACCCCCTTTCGGGTTTAAAAAGATATCAAAAGTCTACTTAGCGACAGATTTTTGCATGAATCCATTTCTGAGCTTAGTTTGATACTATCTAGCAGATATAAAAGTTTCAAGCAAAAAATGGTGGTGCGATTCGAGTATTTAATCGTCATATTAGTATGATTTACAAAGGAATATATTGGAAAAAATAATTGGGGTCTGATACCAACATTACAGAGAGTGCGCGGCTCCAAATTCACAGTCATTTTTGTTTTTTAAAGTCATATACACATATTTATCTGTGTATTACTTAAGCACATGCGTTTTGCTGTCTTGTATGAGTGGTCATCTTACAGCGAAAAAGGCTATTTCACACAACATTCACGGACAATTGAGAGGGTGATGCACAGTAATCTGGATGACAGATGACCATTCTAAGTCGGCACTGATTGCCGATCGGTCTCATTGGTTATTTTTTTCTTTGTGTTTGGTGTTTTGATTAACTTGAGTTCGTTTCCCTTCTGAGTTTCTTGTTTTGTTGCAGATCCACTCCTTTCTTGTTGTGCTTATCTACTCTGTAATTTTTTTTTCATTTGAGTGCTATACGTGTCCTCTCTGAATGTCAGTCGGACTCCTCGGTAATAAAATATATGAGCTCGCTACAGCCGACAGAGCACGGTATTTCAAACGTCCTTTTTCATATCCATTTACATATCCATCTGTGTTGCTTGGGCCCTTGCGTGTTGCGGCCTTGTTTGTGTGTGGTTATCTGACAGTGAGGAGGTTGTTTTACACCACAATTGTGCGTTCTTCGATACCTCTGGATAATCGGTAAAGTGGAAGGGTTGTGCGCACGTAATCCAGGATAACCACATCGTCTGCTACTTACGTAGCAGATGGCCGTCCTAAGTCGGCACCGGTTGCCCAATGGTCTCGTCGGTTTATGTGTGGTCTTTTATGTATCATGTTTCTATGGTGTGAGTTGGTGTTCCTTATCCCTTTTGCGTCTCTTTCTGTGGATGTCTGCTCTGTGTTTTGAAGTTTTGCTGTGGGTGCTGCAACCGAGTGTTGTTGAAGATCCACTCCTTTCTATTATTGATGTTTTTGTACTGCAACCGAGTCTCCTTCCTTCTAAAACAACCTCAGAACCATTCATAAGAGCCAAACTACTGGTTCTGAATAAGTCTGATCAATAAATAGATTGCGATGGTGATTTTTGGGTCGGAATGCTATGTTTTCTCCATCTTCTCAAATATCTCAAATCATTGATCGACTTTGACCCCTTGTTAATTTTCTAGATACGCACAAGTGTTCATTGTTTTGTCAATTTCTTCATCAATACTGAAACGGAGTTGACGATGTACAAGGTGATCGAGTCTATGAACCATAAGTATGACAAAAACTTACAGTTGCTTTTCTGATTGTTCACAATTAACTATGCCATTCACCGGAGGTAGTAAGGGAAGACACATGGATGGAGGGCTTATGGAGGATGCTAGAAAAGAAAATCATACAACTACATGTATTTTCAAAACAGACGTGTAAAATGAAACGAAAATGTTTCGGTGAGTAAAATGAAAAGCTTGAATCTTCATTTGCAATAGAAGATACCGTATAACCAGAATTTTTCGCGAGTATCAAATTTCACGATTTAATGGTAAAATAGGGTGTCTTTATTTTTGCGAGTACATTTTTTCGCGATTCCTAAATTAGAAACGTGCATGCCTGATCCATGCTGTAAATTTATCTGTTGTTAAATGATGCTATCGAACTGAAGACGTTTAATATATGTACATATTATGTAACTGTTTTGTACCTTTTATTAATGAAGTTCTAGTTATTTCTATCATGAGAACACACTCAATTAACTTCTCCTCATGAAACGGATATATAAATTTCTTGAAATTTCTAAAACGTGGGTCCTGTAGCATCTTATCCCACTCATTCTGCTACGTCTTTCGGTACGCTTTTTCGACACAGTAACTTTCATACTTTTTTGGCATAGTACATTGTTTAGATTTGAGGATCACTGACGAGGGTTAAGTACCCGAAACGTGCATGTCTGGTCCAAGTTGCCAATTTATCTGTTCTTAAATGATGCTATTCAATATGAAGACGTTTACATACCAATTTATGATCAACCTTATCAAACAAAATTTTTCGCGGTAATAATTTTTCGAGATTCCAAATCACTCATGAATATAGCAAAAATTAGTATCTCGCGAAAATTGCTGGTTATACGGTATAATTTCGTATTAGAAAAACTAAGAGTCCCCATCGGCGATGCCAGTAGGGGATTAAAAATCAAACCTGTTGGTGCTGTTGATGAGCCGGAGATTTTGCTGGTGTTTATTTGCGAAGAAATACTGGCTTGTGTAGTAGTAGGCACAGTGCTTGGACCACCTGAAAAGGATAATTGAAGAAATAACAAGGAAAATAGATATGAGAACAGTGAAGAACATCTCTGAAATTTAATGGAATGGGTGGAATCAATGATTTGTCAAGAAACAAAGAGTGATCATCTCCAACAAGACGTGTTTGCAGTGATAACAATGGAACATGCACACACGAGACCAGAAAAAAAAACAAAGGACACCACGTTAAATTACGATATGATATTCAGATTTTCAATATATTCTATCGTAACATTTCACTGCACCATATGCGCATTTAATTAGGTTATGTCTCATCAGTGTTCCGCAAGGCCGAAAAAGAGGAAATAAGGAAACAAAATGTGAAACCACGAGTAGAAAAAATCTAAACAGAGCTATGTCATCAGGGAGTTACCCCTTAGTTTAAGGAAACAGCTAAAGACAACAAAGTAATATGTGAAATAAACCTGCCGATACAACAAACACCGGCGACAGCAAGACCAACAATACAAAAATGGCTTACAAACAAGGAAAGACATGTAAAATTTTAAAGTTACCTTCATGTAACCCGCAACCTAAGAGATCCAAGCGGAGACCAATATGTTGATTCCATTCAAGGGGGTTAACTCTCACATATCGGGCTTCAAATGGGCACGAAAATTTATTGGTCACAAAACTTCCGCTGTCAGAGTTGCCTTCAAAGAACTAGATCAACAAGAAGAATTTAAGGTACTATATCTGACGAGAAAAACGTAAAAAAAAATTTCGTTGTTATAAAAACACTTTATACGTTTATGTTCTATTACATACTTAGATATCTGATTTCATGCCAATCTTTCATTATTTCTGGAAAACTATTGAGTTTCAAAGAATTTTAACTACTTTAACTTCAGCATTATCTTTATTCATACAATAGCTAGGCTTATTCTTTAGGTTCAATGTTAAGATGACAACAAAGAATGTTAATGAATGAAATGAACAAATTCAGGCATATCAAGGATGCAACATACACGATCTTGCACTTTATCATCACCGTATGGAATGAAATGTCTGCCATCCGAACTGTAGAGAACTCTAAATCGTTTGACGTAATCATTTGAAGCATCTCTTCCCTTGGTAACAATACCATAGAATTCCATCTTTGTGCCAACATCAATCTGTAATGAACCATGGTATTTGTTAGGCATCTGGTGAAATAGATATATACGCTGAAATAATATCTGTTCTTAAATGATGCTTTTGAATTTGAAGACGTTAAGCATTTGTACCACTAGGTGAGTGTCACTGCTGGTGGATCAGGAGTCCCCAAGTTTACATGTAGCCAAGTTCCATCAATTTCGGTTGTTCGTTTCTTTATCTGCATTTGAAAATTTCTGATTACCAAATGTTCTCAAATTTCTGAAACCTGGTACCTGTAGCATCATATCCCAGCCATCTTTCGGTTTATTTAGGAAATAATTTCACAGATTTTGGCCATTTTTCATTGTTTAGATTGAGTATCACTGACGAAGGTAATATACCCCAAACGTGCATTTCTGGTCCACACTGTAAATTTATCTGTTTTAAAATGATGCTAATGAAATTGAAGACGTTGAACATCTGTAAGACACTCTATTCAAAGCGTTTGACGAAAATTCCTTTTGTAAATATACCGTAGAATTCCATTTTAGTTTTATCTACCTACCAGGAATAATATCTTGATGAAATACAAAGTAGCTACACTTCATCTGTAGATTGCAATCCAAATTAAGATTTCATGCATGGAACAAATTAAATGTATGTTAAAATCAGTTACTTAGTTTCATGAAAAAAGTATTCTACTGTACTTGTTATTAAATATTTGTTCCTTTATTGTATGTACATCGAGACAATCACCGAATTTGACAATTTTTCATAGAAGTGTTGCACACAAAATGGAGATGCTGATTCTTCCTGGACACCTGGTTTCACTTTGGAATATGAATTCCGGGGTTCGCGTTGTTCCAATGGAAATTTAATGATTATTTCCTTACCTTCTCGACATAGAGACTGAATAACTGACGGGTACTTCTTCGATGTTTATTTCAGAATGCGTAGCGCATATTTGACGCAGTGATTTAAACGCCATGAATTTCGCCTTTTTTTGTCACAGAGTTCAAACATATTTGATGCAGTGACTTAAGCTATTTTACGTCATGAATTTCTCCTGTTTTTTGGTCACAGAGTTCAAACATCCTATGTCTGTAAGTCTCTTAATAAAAGAGTTAAAGGAAATCCTGACAACAATCTCAACAGCACTCACAAAATTAAACATGGACGGACCCCTAGCAAGCTAGAGGTGGGACCAGGTGCCCGGGAGGAGTAAGCATCCCCTGTTGGCTAGCCGCACCCGCCAAAAGGATTCATTATGCAAAACCTACATAAATGTCTGGAGTACCGCATTCAGAATATAAGTCTCTATCACCAGGGTTGGACACTACATTTTTTTTGTTATTTAAAAAAGAAAAAGAGATTAAAAAAAGACAAATACCTGAATAAACTGGTTCAGGTTGTCTACAGCCGGTCTCCAACCCCCGCCAATCTGCACGTTAATACTCGTGTTCTGATTGATGGCTTCTATTCGAACACGCTCAGCACCCGCCACCAGCTGGGCCGTGTTAAAGATGGATGAGGCAGAGAAAGCGTTGTTACCAATCTTGTGGTTTCCAGATATTATATATCTGTTACAAGGAGCTGTGAAGGGAATAAAGAAAACATTACTTTATCTCATTTCGTAAAAAATAATATCCATTATTTTTTAAGTTCAAGAATTGATTCATCTAGCTAATCATGAATAGCTTAAAATGCGTAGATGATCAAACTGATGAAATTGCACGTAACAAGCAAGCAAATTTTAATGTGAAGTAGAAGCGAAAATGTACGAGATTACAGTATTCTTTATGTTTTCAGTTTCATTTAAGCAAATATTAAAGATGTTTAAGTCAATTGAATACATATGTGTTCGATTATTCAATGTTTAACTAAAGCATTGCACAAATATATTTAGGTTTGCAAAAGGTTTGCAAAAGGAAGAAGGAGCATGTTTACAGTTTTTACAATGAAACATACCTGTAGATGAGATAAGGGTAGTTAAGTATAAGCATTAGCCGATCAGAAATGACGCGTAAAGCACGGATGATGATGATGGTGATGATGGTGATGATGATGATGATATATTGCAATTCAAACTTTTGAATATCTTTTAAATTCCAAAAGCGATACACATGAGCCTTTTATGTATGAAAATGAAGAAGCAGAACTATAAGCAGCTTGTTGAATGTATTTAGAGGATTCCTTAAATGAAACCATTAGCATCCTCTACTTACGAACACAGTTTGGAACCTGTCTTCCGTTTAGCCACACACCAGTGGCGTCGTCACACACACGTACTACGGAAACGTCATTGGTTTCAAACACGTATCCTTTATCACAGACAGCCGAGCAAATCCTGAAACAATAACGGTGCAAATTTGTGGACGTCAATACGTAGCTCCTTTCTTTCATTCAAATCATTTTAAAAATGCTGTTTGCTTGTAAATGATAATACGCTATTGATGTACAGAAAAGCTCTACAATCAACGAATTCTTATTCCAGTTTCAATTGAGGAATCACGGAATATCCGACATTGTGCCTATTGACGGGTCTTTGATTAAGACGCCATAGTGAAAAGTGCGTAGACAGACATTTTGCGATCCCTCAATTTTAAACTTACAGATCAATGCCATTATGTTTACATGTTATAGAAGTATGCTGCTGTGTTGGCAAGGTCGTGCACTTTCCCACACTCTGTGTTTGCTCTGAAAAGAATATATACATACTTTGAAGAATATATTTGGAAATAAAACGTCATAAGAAAAAAATGTATATTAAAATTGGCAAAGATGACATTGAGAAACATAATGCTTGAAGGACAAAATATGTAACGTCGGTCATAATGAAAATCAAATTGGGTGGACAACCGGATGTAGCACACTACACTCCCTATTGTTTGGATAACGAAATATCTCCAAAGACGCAAAATATTATATCCTTATCATAAAAGTAAGTCAAACGCAATGATCAATGTCATAAGGTTAAACGTTTGCTACCAAGAAAAAAGTCTCGCCACAAAAACTTGATATATGAAAAATCAAATCCGTATCACTTTCTATTCAAAAGATAGGCACAATACTCTTTGGTGTTTGCTACAGGCAAAATAATATATATACAGACAGACGGACACACGAAACACAATACACTTTCTATTTTTTCAATTCGAAGAATGGAATGGTCTGTTGCTGCAAATTTATCTGTTCTTAAATGATGCTATTGAATTTGAAGACGTGTATATTTGTACCACTGGGTGAGTGTCACTTCTGGTGGACCAGGAGTCCGCGAGGGCACATGAAGACAAGTCCGATCAACCTCTGTTGAATTTTTTTTCAAACGTATTTAAACATTTCTGTTCACAAAATGTCCTCAAATTTCTGAAAGTGGGTCCTGTAGTTTCATATCCTACCCATACTGAAACGTATTTCGGTATTGTTTTGGGGATATTGGGGTCATTGGTCATATTTTATTGTTTGGATTCAGGATCACTGGCGAGGGTTAAGTACCCAAACGTGCATGTCTGGTCCATGCTGCAAATTAATGATGCTATAAATTTGAAGACGTGTTATATATCTTGAAATCTATCAAGATGTTAAACGTCTTCAAATTCAATAGCATCATTTAAGAACAGATACATTTGCAGCATGGACCAGACATGCACGTTTCGGGTACTTAACCTTCGTCAGTGATCCTCAATCTAAACAATGTAATTATATTATATGGCCAAAAGTATGAAAGTTTTATGTCCAAAAATGTACCGAAAGACGTAGCAGGATGGATGGGATATAATGATACAGGACCCACGTTTTAGAAATTTAAAGAAATTTTGATAACAGAAATTTTCGAATGCGTTGAAGAAACGATCAACAGAAGTTGGTCGAACTTGGCTACATGTGCCCTCGGGGACTCCTGGTCCACCAGCAGCGACACTCACCAAGTGGTACAAATGTCAAACAACTTCAAATTCAATAGCATCATTTAAGAACAGATAAATTTGCAGTATGGACCAGACATGCACGTTTCGGGTACTTAACCCTCGTCAGTGATCCTCAATCTAAACTTTGTAATATGGCCAAAAGTGTGAAAATTATTAGGTCCAAAAATATACCGAAAGACGTAGCAGGATGGGTGGGATATGATGTATTGATACAAGGCTTTCTGTATGTTCAGATATACACATGTATACTTACTGAGGACACATTTAGGGTATTCAACATTCACCCCGTTCCAACTTCCGTTGTAAAGGTCACATGACCTATCGATAAATATATCACCCGTTGAAAATTCATATCCACTTTTGCAAAGGGCTACACAATGGCTAAAATGAAGCAATAAAATAATATATATATGTACTGTATGCGAAAATATTTTCTTGAAATTTTCTGAATTTTACGAGAAAATTTTTCACAAGAAATCTTTATACCATTTGGAAAGAATGAAAAACAGTGAAATTTACTTCGATTGAAATCTTAATCACATTATTCGTTACGAATGAATCATAACATAAACTTTTATGTATATTTTTTCCTTTTATAAATCAATATTTTCACACACCCGCGAATAATACTCACACTGTAGAGGTGTTCGTGTCACAGTTAACCAAACCATTTGTAGGAGCAACAGGAGAGCTGCATCTCGTGTCATTACCTAGGTTTTAAAGGAATTTATAATATGACTGAAGCATTCATTTTCATGTTCTACAGTGTGTCCATTTCAATCAAATTTGTGAAATGTTCACAATGTACTTCGATCATAATTGTTTCCATTATACAACGTTAGGCCGGTAAGGTACCTATGCATCCAAGAATTCTAAACTTTCAATCCCTCACACAACTTCTTAAAATCCTGCTTCAAAAGTCTCCGAAAAAAATGCAACGCCAACATGATTTGGGGGAAGTTACGAACAAAATAAGGATATTTGAAAAAAATATCAAGGAACAGGAAATAACTTACGTATACAATCAGGAAATTCCCTGCCATTAATCCATAAATGATTGCTTATGTCACACGTTCTTTCCACTTCTAACTCCTGACTTTCAAACATGTAACCAGTGTTGCACTTGGCATTGCAAACCCTGGAAAATATATTAACACAAATGGTATTCCACATCTTTTAAAAGAAATTAATGGAATATTTAAAAGGTAGGGGTTTATAGTCTCGTTCGCCTGAATCTTAATGGACTCCACAATTACCTCGCTGGCGAAACCTGTACAAAACAGAACATTCACAATTCCTTTGGAAGAACATCTATTAAAAAGAGCTGCCGTTTAGGTGCTAATGCTTTTCATTCACATTACCACCTCGTATCATGTGCCAGGTACCCAGTTTACTCATGGGTGGAGAGAGTGTAACGTAGTGTAATGTACTTTGCCAAACGTTACAGCGGTTCTGTTTTGACCGACGACGGCGACGTTCGAACGACCTATTGGTTCGTTGTTCGCCGCGCTAACCATTACGACACGAGCAGCACTTACGCCGAAGTGGGTAAGGAAGCCATAAAAGAAAGGCGCACGATGTATTGACCACAGATTGACTTTCATACAAGTAACCAGTGTTACGCTTCGCATTACATACTCTGAAAATAGTAATATCCAGAATACATTTGAATGAATGGCATTCTACATTCATGACGTCTTTGATCTCATAAGAAGGAGGTGATCTCCAATCAGATTCGGTTGCAGTACCCACAGCAAAACACTAAAACAAAGGAGGGGATCTCCAACAACACCAAGTTGTAGCACCCACAGCAAATCCCCAAAACACCCAATGCAAAAACACAAAGCAGACAAGCACAAAAAGAGACGCGCAAGGGGCAAGGAACGTCAACGCACAACACAGAAACATCCAACACAAAGGACTACACATAAACCAACGAGACCAATAGAACCAATAAAACACCTGAGGTGAAAACACAGAAAGTTAACAAACACAACAAAAGACGTAAAAGTGACATATGACATAGAAACATGAAATACAAAAGACTGCCTGCACATAAACCAACGATATGAATGAGCAATCGGTGCCACAGCAAGCAGAGAATGGTGTTTTATATAATAGAAATCTTTCTGGTCCCTTTTGTGTCCTTGAACCTGGACCCCTCATTTTTGAAATATAATGAACATTTGAATTCTTAATTGAATTTGCTCAGGATGGCGCCATTTACAAAAATGTCAGTAAACTTTTGTCTTTTTCTAAACTCTTATACCGGCAGCATTAAGTGACTCAATTGTTTTGAATAATAGATTAAGATCAGATTAAAGCTTAACTTAGTGGTCCTTCGTACTTACATATACTTCCATTATACATGTTAAACGTCTTCAAATTCAATAGCATCATTTAAGAACAGATGAATATTCAGCATGGATCAGCTATCCACGTTTCGGATACTTAACCCTCGTCAGTGATTTTCATTCTAAATAATGTAATATGGCCAAAGAGTGTGAAAGTTATTATGTCAAAAGATTACAGAAAGACGTAGCAGGATTTTGACATGATTTTCGTGATATTTGAACACGTTTAAAGTGTACTAATTAGCGCCTTTTTCAGCACCACCTATAACACACCCTGCACTTTCACTGGAATCTGGAGATTGCTAATTAGAAAAAGTTGAACTACGTGTTTCTATGGAGCTGGTTGTTGTCTTCATCTGTTTGTCCGATTTTTCTTTTCTCGTGAGAAAGTTCTACATGTATTTCAAATTTTTCAAGACTTGGTTGTAATTTGTGTAATCTAATTTCTGGTTTTGTGTTTGATTTTTATTCACTGATGATAAGTTTATTATCATACATATAAGTTTATTATCATACATATAAGTTTATTATCATACTTAAAAGTTTATTATCATACTTCAAAGATAATTATCATACTTAAAAGTTGATTATCACACTTAAAAGTTGATTATCATACTTAAAAGTTGATTATCATACTTAAAAGTTGATTATCATACTAAAAAAAAAGATTATCATACTACAAAATTGATTATCATACTTTAAAAGTGATCATCATACTTAGATGCTGATTTTCATACTTAATAAGATGTTGATTATCATACTTAAAAGTTGATTATCATACTAAAAAATCGATTTTCATAATTAAAAGTTGATTATCATACAAAAAAATGATTATCATTCTTAAAAGTTGATTATCATACTTAAAAGTTGATTATCATACTAAACAGTTGATTATCATACTTAAAAGTTGATTTTCATAATTAAAAGTTGATTATCATACTTAAAAATTGATTATCATACTTAAAAATTGATTATCATACTTAGATGTTGATTATCATTCTTAAAAGTTGAATTATCATACTTAAAAGATAATTATCATACTTAAAAGTTTATTATCATACTCAATAATTAACTATCATACTTAAAAGTTGATTATCATACTTAAAAGTTGATTATCATACTTAAAAGATGATTATCATACTAACATGTTGATTATAATACTTTAAGTTTTATCATCATACTTAAAAGTTTTATTATCATACTTAAAAGATAATAATCATACTTAAAAGATAATAATCATACTTAAAAGTTTGTCATCATACTTAAAAGTTTATTACCATATTTAAAAGTTGATTATCCTACTTAAAAGTTGATTATCCTACTTAAAAGTTGATTATCATACTTAAAAGTTGATTATCATACTTTTAAGATAATTATCATACTTAAAAGTTGAATTATCATACTTAAAAGTTGATTATCATACTTAAAAGAAAATTATCATACTTACAACTGAGAATTTGTATTTTCACATCTGACCACGCCTTGATTAGGTGGCTCTATAGAACTACACATATTTTTCACATATGCTGAAAAAGAAAACTAAAATCAACAAACTATTGCTTTTGAAAAGGCATAAATAGAAATATTAAATTATCATTAATTTTCATATTTTGATGGCAAAATGGTTAAAAGAAATTATAGTACCCAAGTTTCAAATCTAGTTTACACAAATAAAAAAAATCGCATTATTCAGCTTTTTCAGTTCTAACAGAATATATGTAGATCTTTGGCGGCAATATACTAGTACAACGATTTCATTTCCTAGGCAGCCACTTGGTTGTTCCATTTATTTGTCATTTCATCCAAAAATAACATCGAAGTTTAAGTAGGTTAATACCCTCCAGTGCTATTTTGGCAATTTAATCTAAGTATATTACTGAATCGACTTACGGGAAATTTGGAACCAAGGACTCTTTGCAAAGTAAAGACACAAATTTTGATAAAAAAAACAAAACAACAACCCCCCCCCCCCCCCCCAAAAAAAAACAAAAAAAAACTAGAGGGCGCTACTGAAAGACATTTGACTGTGTCTGAAAATCGCCTCTGCATCCATTTCATTAAGTACGACTGATGAGGATTTACTAACCGAAACACGTGTCTGGAGCAATAGAATTTTTTTTTTTAATTTTCTTTAAGAAGGTAAAGAGTTGGAACACTTCCATAACTACCCTATAGCACAACCCTCCCACTTTTCCGATTACCCAGAGGTCTCGAAGAACGTACAATTGTGGTACCCTGTAATCCACAGCAGGTTTTCATGTTTCAATATCATGTTGTCTACGTTCTTTGCAGGGCAGTCTCGTAAACCGAAGGGACCAATAGTTGAAATATTCAGAAATAGTATGATGATGTTGACTTACGTATGCATGATGGTAGCTTGTTACCATTGACCCATTGTCCTGTTGTCTGAACACAGTACCGTCTTTCTACCTGAGTAAATGTACTGAATTCATAGCCTTTATTACACACTGCGGTACAAACTCTGTAATAAACAGTAAGAGGGAAAATTCTCTATAAACGTTCCTGATGTCACGATTATTTTCGATTGTTTTCATGTAAATGCAACATTTTGATCATTTCAATGTTTATAATTTCAACTACTAGGCTAATATCTCTGTTGCTGGACAGTTAGTCCCTAAGCATATCGCTCGCCCAGTTTCAAAGTGTTTTGACACTAGAACTATAACTGAAATGTATCTGAAATTGTCCGTTACAAATTTGATGAATTATTTAGAAATTAAGGGGTATCTCCCCGATGTCACAACTATGTCCTTAGCTTGTTCTTTGGCAGAAATTTTATTTAATATCTACTTTCTGGAGTTTCGCTCTTCAGTTTTTCAACATTAGGATTTGAGCATAAACATCGGAGAAGCATTCCTGATGAGGCCTTATTTGTTGAAATGCATATATCGTGCACTGATTTGTTTATTTATTTTTCCTCAAACAGAACATATATTTCAATATTGATAATTACAAATGTACATACTGACATAAATAGTTTGAAGTTGACATTCTACGAAGAGGAAGTTAAATGTAAGAGGAAGAAGTGTTCCATCACAAAATGAAATTGATAAAAAAAATGAAGGAAATACTTACAAAAGAGTATTATCTTCAGTGCACGTGACTTTTCCTCCAACTGGTGCCGTCACATTATTACAGAGTTGAGAATAGCAGGGATTCAAAATAAATACTGCAAAAATGAAATTCTTGTGATGACATTGTTAAGTTAACAATCTAAAATCCACACTTTCTCTTCATGTTGTTATCTTCTTTGTGGTTGTTAGAAAATTTCTAAAACGTGGGTCCTGTAGCATCATATCCCACCCATCCTGCTACGTCTTTCGGTACATTTTTGGACATAATAATTATCACACTCTCTGGCCATATTATATTGTTTAGAATGGAATCACTGACGAGGATTAAGTACCCGAAACGTGCACGTCTGGTCCATACTGCAAATTTATCTGCTCTTAAAATGTGAAGACGTTTAATTAATTTAATATCTCAGAATAGAAAGATCATGCAGAGGTTGCAAAGAGTTGCGTTTGGGAGCAAACTCTTTCTTGTAGGACTACTTTCACTCTTTTTTTATTTCCTTTCATTATTGCTTATTAAAATTGTATCCCTAAATTCTATCATATTCAAGGATTCAATGTAGACCTTTTTTATACAAAAGAACTTGATATTAAGATATTATTTAAAGGATTTCCATATTTAGCTTTCCCTACCTACCCAATAATTATCGATAAGGGAGTACGTGGAGCGGTTTTTTTTTTAAATTAAAAGAAAGCAAACAAATAAATGTAATTCCGCATCTAAGGTTGTTGTCCTTCCCGTTTTGACTTCGCCGTTTATTTTATCAATCAACTTCAATTCACCTCTTTAACACGACGTTCCTGTCGAGATACAGCGTTTTGGCAAACATTGTTGAGATCAAAGAGACATCATGACAGAGTATACACCGTAATGGTATTTTATAAACAAATATAGCCTTATTTATGTTTACTTTAGCAGATGTTTGGTCAAATTGTATCATCCCTTAATGTATTACCCCTACAAATATAGAGAAGGAGATCTGTGTGTTTCTGAATTTGGTCGGAAGTAGAAGAAACGTGCATGTACAGCAAAACAGAACGAGATAATAATTCAGAACGAAAAAATCGATTTAAAGAAAAATAAAATATCCATTTGTTCTCAGTTGTTTTAATGAAAATATAAAACACATTCAGGTATATTTCTTACTTTCATAGATTTTTACTTTTATATATTGTGAAATAGTATCTTTGTTCTTTATTGCAGCTTTATATTTCTGGATCTTTTGTAAAATATATGAAAAAATAAAATTAGCAAAAGAGACAAGTCATCTCTATATTATTCTGTCTTTGCTGTATATGTCTCTTTCTTTAAATTAAAAAAAACCTTTTTTTTGTCTATCTTCACAATGTTAGCTTATCCAGAAATAAAATACCTGAACATTCCTATTCTCTATCATTCTTAGAGTATACCGACAAATTCACAAAACATGATTTAAATTCTCATTGTTATTTTTTTAATCAAAGAAATGCATAGTCAGAGGAAAATTAAAAATCTAAAAGAAATAATCAGAGAGAGAGAGAGAGAGAGAGAGAGAGAGAGAGAGAGAGAGAGTAGATTGCAATCTTACCAAATACAAAGAAAACACAAAGGGAGGGTCCGGAGTCGGTCGCCATCTTTCCGGTTGGTAGAGGTATATTGGGTTTGACCACCGCACGGCAGGTATGCACCAGGGTTCCTTATCTACACCTTGTTTATTTCAAACAGATGATAACAATGTGGCGGGTTTCAGTGTTTTCTCAGGGATTATTAATATCGGCTATTAAGTATGAATAAAGTAAGTTTAGAAAAGCGTGGAGGGATCTCATTGATAGAGTGGAATTAAAAGGGTGGACATTTGACACGGATAGTTATCTGTTGGAGTTAGAGGTCACGATGACGCATTGAATTTCATATCATTTCTTCTGTTAGAAATAACTTATGTTAGATTTTAATATTTAATATCTTTATTCTTATTTATTCTAAATATGTTTCAAAATTATCAATAAGCCATTTTTTGTTCCTCATTTAAAGAAATGTTTTGATATGATTTATTTTAGGGACTTCAGTGCAACAAACTAATTATTTTCATTTATAACCCGAGTAGTCCGAGGGACACTCAGAGCGGATTGGTGGTCGGGGCCCTGTCTTCTCTAAAGAGGTTTGGACAGGATCCGTCATGGAGTCCCGTCGTCACAGTCAGTCAGAGTGCAAGTCTTAAGTATGCGCTGGTACAAGACTGTAGATTGGTCAGGTACCAAGCCTAGTGTCCGTCTGGTGACATCAGGATCATATCCACGGTATAAAAGGTGTTTGATGATTCTGACGCATTTTCGTTGGTTATGCTGTCTACCTTTGATCCTTTTTCTCTTGTAAATAATATAACCATTAAACGCAAAAAGTTTCTTCGTAATTTTTAAGTATCTACCATGAAAATCGAAAACATGAGCACATGCTCTAACATACCGGATGCGCCTTGAAATGTAGATACCGTATGGCGGTAATCTAGGAATCGCCGTCAAGCCAGGGAAAAGGAGCTGTTAAGATAAGACGTAAAATCTGCCCTGAAAAGTCGAAATTTCAAAATGCAAGAATTAAGAATTTTTTTCAGAAAAAATAACAAGTAAATTGGTCCAGATATGAATCTTCTGTGAGGTTGGATAAATTATCTAAAATAAGACCGATTTTTTGGTAAAAACAAGCGTTTCTCCTGAAGAAATCAATGGGAAACGGAAAAGGTTTCTACAACATTGTTCCCCCCTTCGGTTCAGAATGCCACTTTCACCGAATGTGTATATCAATAAAAGAAATTTTATGGCCAAGTGGGGTTTTGAACCAAGAGGGGAACAATGTCCCACAGGCGAAAAACGAAAAAAGGGGGGATGGATGACTATTTAAGAATCAGTCCTTAGAGCGGTTAAATAGATTAAAATTGCCTTCTTTTCTTTTAAATATTATAGAACAATCTATTCAGTGTATGTTCTGATCAAATATTTAACCGTTAGAAAGGAAATAAACAAGAAAGTTGTCTATTTCTACACTGTGCGTATTTTGCGCCTGAAAGCTAAAATACGTGACTGATAAGTACGAAATAAAACCGTTTTCAAGTTTCCGGATTGCAATTTTGCCGATTGTATTGATATAATAACCTCAAGTTTCATTCTATTTATGAAACATTGACTTGAAAATCTACAAAAGCTTAATAAACATCAAAATTTGTCTTAAATAATGCATTTTTTTGTGAATTTTCGCTCGATATTTGACGTTTTCTCTCTTCAGTACCCTTACCTTTTCAACCCGTTATTATAACATCTATCACCAAATCTATTTAAATAAAATACCTACTAGGAATCTTCTTATACTTTATATTTTAATCCTGACTAATATTTTCCTAAAATAGAAGTACAGAGCACGATAAATAATCAAGTAATTTCAGGGCTAAATCCAGCCCTTATCTTAACAGCTCCTTTACTATGTTTAATCCAAAATCATCTTTTTTGTCATACACACTTGTATGAATCTCTACATCAAGATTTTTTTATATTTAGGTCCAAAAACGGTGTTTCTGTGTTTGTAACGTTTGCCTAGTTTAGGGTCAATTCTAGTGGATAAATAACATTTTCATAATTTTCAAAAACAGGATTTGTTACAGTCTATCAACATCTTCCCGAGAAGAGCATCTAGTGATAACCACAAGGTTAAGAAAACAAAAATATAATAAGTATGAATGAGGTGATGATCAAATAGCCATGGTTCTCTTTTCTCCCTTATCTCATACCATTAGAATTTAGATTCTCTCTGGCATTAATGACATCCTAGATAAAAAAAAATTGTTCCATAACACGTAACCATAAGGAAGTATGAAAAACAAGTTACATAAGCCCGAGGCAGACGTTTGTTTTCACTGCGTAAATACAGTAAAACATTTGTCTTCCCTTCCTTCTTCCCACTTGCAAAAATAAAATTGTAAAATATTCAAAATTAATGAAGAATTACCCATCAGTTATTCAGTCTCAAAATTGAGATGGTATGACAAAATCATAAGAATATCCGTTTGAAGAGTTCCGAATCCCCGAATATATGTGTGTGTGTTCTGCTGTGATCACAGGCACGTCGTCATGTTGGTGATCTCCTTATTTTTCAGACAATGAATCCTCATTGGCCAAAATTATCCACAGAAGTCAAAACAACAATCTGACACCTCCACATTTAATTTATAAATCTGAAGTGTTTTTTTAAGTGAGCATATGGCCGGTGCACTGAAGTTTTAAAATAAAACATATATTTAAGGATTGTTTTTCAGCTTTTGCGCTTTATCGGTGTGTATTGGCAGTAGGGAATGGAAACAAAATATGTAAAGCACGAAGTGCTTTTCATGAATTTTGTTTCCATTCCCTACTGCCAATACACACCGATAAAGCGCAAAAGCTGACAAACAATCCTTATATTTACATTTTACGTGTTAACTAAGTTATTTCTGCCAATTTTTTAGCCAGTTTCTTTACATTTGAAATATCATTGCGGAGGGAGAACGCCATTTGACGTAAGAGCAAACGAACGTTCGACGTTTTTCGCTTGATTCGAAGTAGTACCTTCTGTACGGAAACGTTGTTGACAAATGAGAAACTGAATTTTGTCCTCTTGTTGTATTTTGAACATTTCAATTAAAACTGAAGAAAATTGAATCGTGAAAATTCGTGACTTTTGTCCAACATAATTCAGACATGGCGTAGAGTTAAACTGGAGAAATTTCACAAAACTGAAGGGAAAACTTTTGAAAACTCTTTTTAACACACTGTTAAACTGCTTAGACATATGAAATCAATCGGTATTATTGTATACAAAATTCTGTAAATACCCTATTTCATCTGGAAGTAATTAGAATAATGCAAAAGTCGAGTACAGCCGTCGAAAACGCGAAAACTTTCGGTATTTTCATGACTTACCTCAACATCATGGCTAAAGATTCGCTGATACTCGAAGTATTTCTGATATGTTGAATCCATAAGAAGCAAAGATAAATTCACTGTTGATAATGACACAAGTGAATCAAATCCTCATCCTAAATACTGAATATTTGATCCACTTATGCCTGAATATTCGCTCATCCAAACACGGCATCTTTCTGCAGACAACAATGCAGTTCGTCCTTGAACTTCGTCTACTGACGCATGATCGACTTACTACGTCACACTTCTAGTGTACTAGTACATGTGGGTGACCTAGATTTTGACACATTTAATCACTGGGGGTAGACGGCGTCGTTTGATAATGGATACATGTTTTGAATCTGTATTAAAGCAATAAATAAAATGGGCATTTTATCAGAAATTAATCCGCGTAAGTTCTAAAGTCACGTGATAGGCTCTTGCGATTATCGAGAAATAAAGCAACAGTTGGTTTGGTACCTTTATATAAGGAAACGCAGTAGGAATGTAAATATTAAGATTTAATACCTAATTATTAAATCCATTTATCAACGCAAGGTCAATTAATAAGTATATATGTTGTCCAGTACCAAACGAAGGGACAACTTAATTCGAACACTCATATATGCAAACACTTCGAACACTCTTTTTACCGTATCGATAACTCATTTGAATAATCCGTGCTGATTGAATATCGATAGCTATAAATGGCGTGGTTTTAATATCATACTACCTGAGTTGCTGAATTTCTTCACACCCACCTCACCCTCCCATTTTCTTACTTAGAATGTGATACTGCTCTTGATCTGATTTATATTACAGGGGATGCTATAAACACATTCAACCGTTGCAGCTGACGTCAATGGAGCCTGTATTGCTAATCTTAGGACTATGAGTGGCCTATTTCGTTCACAAGTGCTAACATAAGGATTATGAAAGGCCTATTTCGCTCACCAGTGCTGATTTATTGATTGTACTTGAAGTATTGGGCATCAGAAATTAACATGTTAATTTGGAACGTCGGACCTCCGAGTTCCAACTAAGGCATGGTCCATTTGATATTCAGGGGGGGGGGGGGGGGGGGGGGGCTTGGGTTTTTGGTCGGAGCAAGATTATTTTTTTCGCCCCGGATCGGAGCAAAATTATTTTTTTCTTGCAAAGTTGGAGCAAGGAAATTTTTTTTAACAAAGTGATGCCCATATTAAGAATGTCTGTGTTTTATCAATAGAAATTATTTATATTTTTACTCAAAACTCTAAATATTAATATATTTAACATGTTTAATAGTTTATTTTTATCCAAGTTTTCAATTTACTTTTAAACAGAGATAAAAGATACATTCTCAATATTTAACATTGAGGTACATCATGTATATAACATGTATAAGAGGGTCTGAGGGGAAGGTCTCCTAGACAGATTTTTAAATGTTACTAAGAATTGTAAATTGGTGAATAACTGAAGTTCTCATAAAATTAGACTCTATACTTACTATACATAATGGGATACATGCAACATGTACTAAAGTACTAACAGCCAGTTAAGAAAACAGAAATTTTGACTTTATGTGAAAACGCTTTAAGATAGACACATATGAATATCGAGAGAAATATTCAACTAATAGAGCTCTGTTTGAAAATGAAATTTTATTTTGATATCAATTTTGCGTTTCCCCTCTACACATATGAAAATAGCACGGTAAATCACCTTTTCCATGCGCTAAGTCATTAAAACCTACACTGGTCAAGTTTGATTAATGCAATAGCCATAACCATAGTTGTACACATAGATTTATGCCTGAATGATCAGTGAATATCTACCTGTATGAATAGGTATTGCCGTTTTATTTAACATATGCGACCCTTGTTTAGAAAAACGACTTGGACAATTTCTGAGCGTAAAATATTGCTATTTTCCTATGAGTACACCAAAAATAATATCTTATATGGTTAAAAATGCTAGTTCTTTGAATACTGCCTTTCCTTATGCATTACCATTTAAATTTTCTAGTTATTATTTTTTGCCGATTACAAATAAAAGGTAAATTTCCGTTTTCTTAAGAACCTATTAGTACTTTAATAGCAATACATAAATATTGATAAAATATTTAAGCTTTTAAGGAAGCCCTTTTTCATTCACATGCGTGTATACTAAACTTTTGATATCTTCAAATATATGAACTAAATGTTTTGATAGAAAACTTTGGCGAGCGAAGCGAGCCAAAAATTTTTTATACAGTATAAAAACTGCGGCGAGCGAAGCGAGCCGGAAAATTTTCAAGAATTTTAGCAAAATTTTATGGTAATTCTTCAAATTCAGATTACTTGTAAGAGCAAGATTATTTTTTTCTGGACACACCATAAGCAAATTTATTTTTTTCATCAAAATTGAGAGCAAAATTATTTTTTTCGAAAAAAACCCAAGCCCCCCCCCAGAATATCAAATGGACCGTGCCTAAGGATGCCCATCAGACATGTTGGTCTTGGCTCCTTTTCTTGTTCCAGCTGCGGCCGTAAAAAGCCGAAATATACTACTTTAAATGTTCATTTGCTTTAATAAATTGGGTTAAAAGTGAAGGATGTTTTTATATATTAAAGGAGAACCAAGATCATTTTGAAAAGTTGTTACAGTAATGAATGACAGAACATATAGTGTGGTTTTTCGGTATCAAAGTTTAACCAATTGCTACATGCACATGGTGTGTCTCATCCTTATTTATTATGTCATAGCGTAGCGTCCGTCGTAACGTCAAATGGTTACTTGCAGAGATTAAAAGATGTGGTTAACCGGTACTCTAGTCTGTCATCAACACAGAACGATACACATTAATAATCAAGGATTTGTTGTGCAATTGCCTTGTCTTTTGATAATTCAATTTTAACAATTAACAATTTAAGCAATTGGCTCTAAATTTTGCTTGAGGTTACTTATATCAACTCGAAGAACAGAAATGTTGAGTATGTTCATCATACTTTTAAAGACGATTTGCCATATGATTCTTCATATGGTACCACATGTCTACTTCTTAAAGTGAGGATCCTCGTGATACATGAAAGTCTAGTAACACCTTCCCGAGATGAACATGTGGTGATAACCACAATATTTGTTTTTTATTTGTGTGATGGTCTTTTTAATTGGGTTTCCAAAACGAATTTGTCACATTGATACATGTTTTCAAGTATTTTGTGAACGAATAAAGGATTTAAACAGAGATAATTCAATATAATGTTGAATTAATAAGTCGCCATAAATTTTTTTTCTTGCACCAGCGTTTGAATGAGTTAAAGAAGAACCTGACGAAAATCTCAACAGCACTCACAATAGAGCACCAAACTGAGCATCGACGGACCCCTAGCAAGCTAGAGGTGGGACCAGGTGTCCGGGAGGAGTAAGCATCCCCTATTGGCTAGCCGCACACGCCGTTGATGTCCATGCACGAAAATGAAAACAATATATAAAGTACATGCACTGAATACACGCAATTGACAAAACCGCTTTAAATACTTATTCGCGGGGAACTTTTACCAGTTCGCTCTGCAAGAAAGAGTAAGAATATTTTTTTAAATCCACAATCCTCCAACTATGCTGTCAGAGAGCAGCCTTCAAGACAGACATTTCTAAACAGTACAACAGAACCATAGATTGACACGTAAAGTAATATCGTAATTTTGATATTATTTTGTTCTGATACCGGGGCTTATATGCTAAACCCTAGTTTTAAGATAAAACAGCGAAAGAAATTGAAGCTTCTTAAATTGTATACTAGAATGTAACATGAATTTATGTCAGATGTTTAATCATGTTGAACAGCGCCGCTCGTAGTACATGCTGTACTTGCACTCGAAATTGTTATAGCGTTGTCCTTTATGTTTCTATGATGCTTTGTTATTGTCTCCGTCTGTTATGCCAAATTCTAATTCCTCTTGACAAACCCATCTTCTGTGTTCACTGTTTGGATCTCCGCCATTTCTTTGTTTTGTTTCATGAATGCTTCAAGATTTTGTATGCCTATTGATTGTGACTTTTGGATTCTGTTTTTTTTTTTTGAGCTTGAATTTCATTCACTTATTCAAATTCCAAATACAGAAGACTACAATTAACATGATTAAAAAACCCACACAAATGGGCAATAGGTGTCAGCTTTGGACGGCCATCTGTCTTGTTTATAGAAATTGCCCGGGTTACGAGCGCACGATCCTCCCACTTTTCCGGTTACTTAATTGTTTCGAAGAATGAACAATTGTTGTGTAAAGAAGAAAGGATGGGATCTCCCGGTTGCAGCATCAACAGCAAAGCATCAAAACACCCAAAGTGAAAGCACAGAGAAGACATATACAGCAAGAGACGCAAAAGGGACAAGGGGCAGCAAACACGACATCAAAACACCAACACATCGACGCTGTAGAAATGAAAGGTCGTAAGTGCATTTTTCACATTTTACAGGGCGAAGGAAAAACTGATTTGCTTAATATCTATCATATTTAAGAACAAAAAACTGTTGAAAATAAATTGAGATTTATTTCATCTTATATTTGCCCATTAAATTTTGAAGAATTTTGATTTGATGCTGATGAAATTGGAATATTTATGCAGATACGACCTTTTATTTTTCGAGTATATAGATATAAAGGGTCTTAAGTGACACATACGACCTTTTAGAATTAGAGTCTTATTGATAATTAGGGTCGTAAGTGTCACTTACGACCTTTTAACACAAATACGAAAAGACACATGATTACACTCTTTACAAATACCCAAGTTAAAATTTTTTATGAAGACTTATCTAAATGAAAATTGCATAAAATATGCTTTCAAGCGCAATTAGTAATTAGGTTTGGATAAAAAAAATATAAAGACAGGAAAGTAGAACTTCCAAGTTAGCAGGAATACAAAGCAATGTGGACAAGTTTCTGATATAAAAATCAGTCAAAGGTGACTCTGACAGCGTATCACAACAATTAAACGCAAATAAATTGCAAGCTCTAGGAGAAATCAGGTTTAGGTATACCAATTTATGAGAAACAAACAATACAATGTTATATTTTTATTAATTTATTTTAACACGAACAAGGTTCAAATGATTTTTATTCTCAATGAAACAAGAACAATGAACAATTTCAACATTAAACTGCTTAAAGACTTTTAAATGTTGCACTTAGATTTCAACTCGTTGAAACAACAAACCGTGGTGCCTTGCAATAAAGCACATGATGTAATAAAAGGCCTGACTTTTGCAATTCATTTTCATGAATTTTCACCAAGTTTAGTCAAGGTAGTGTGCAAAATACAAATACGAACAAACATCAACAACTTTAAGAAAATCAATAAACAATCCAAATTACAAACAACTTTCAATAACATTTTTCTTCGCAGAATGAAATGTACAACTTAATACAATTCAAGAGCAATGAGATAAACGTCAAAAAGAATGCATAATCAGATGTAAGACCTAATGATATTATTATAGTTCATTTACTCGAACAATCACCCAGACACTAAGACAAAATGAAAACCAATATGCTACTGAAACCAACTGAAGATATTCATTAGAAATATAAAATGTCTTGACTTTTCAAATCTTCACTGGTGTTAAGCGGTGGAACTTAACTTAAAGGAAGGGGAAAGGATTCTTATTTTATTGATATAACTCTTATTTGGTCTATTTCTCTTTTGAAAAGCATCAATATTAAAGTTAAGGATATCAAAAATTCAAACAGGCGACAACGGTTCGAAAGTTCTCTCTCTTATTGTAGATGAAATAACTCTTATTTGGTCCATTGTTCTTCTGAAAAGCAGCAATATTACTATGTAGACCTCATCTGACAACAAAAACACAGATAAATACAGAATAATGATAGGATAAATTCTTCTGAGACGCACGTAACTTCCTCTTTATCCAGCTCGTTGCAAAATTATGTACTTTTCTGAAGAATTTTTCCGATCGTTAGCTGTACTAATATGTGCTTCTCGTGTCAGAGGAGGCCTATAAATACAACATGATACAAGTAATATAAGTGTAGTTCAGAAATACAATATACAACATAAGAGTAATTTCATCTACCATAAGACAGAGACATTCGAACCGATGTTTTCATTTTCGATGTACTTATGTTTGTCCCGTGAAACAGTGAAAAAAAAAATCAAAATAATAATTGGTTCTAATTCACAGAGTACTTCTCGTCATACTGAAAATGTCGAATGAGAAGTCAAAACAAGCATGTCTACTATGATTAAGCATAATTTTTGCGGAAACTATTTCTATAATTTTGTGTAAACTGACTCAAAGACTATACAATAATGTATTTCGAAAGCGTTAACACGATTTAAAAGAAGTCGATTCATTCATACCCAATCCGAAGAGAATAGGTCTAACATGGACATACGAAACATTTATGTAGGTTCAATATCATAGCATGTCTTTGAATGATTTAAAAAAAAAAAAACAGATTGATCAATTGACATACACTTGTATGTCTTAAGGAACATTGGTAATTTTGTATTCTTCAAAGGCAGAGGGTCAGTAAGAGACATTATCACTTCTTGATACGGATTTGCTCTGAAAATCGAACGCTTGATATTCATAATACAACTTTAGTCACAATCATCCGACTCGTCTGATGAATTGGGCTCTGGAAGGTTATCTCCTCGTCCATCGTGAGGTAGATCTTTGTTAAACTTGTGACAATTTGAGGGAATAAGACCTTTGTTGCACAATGACATTAAATCAGCATACTTTGATGCAGATATCGGAACCTTGGTCTGATAGAGGGTCTTGAGTTCATAATTCTGCAATGACACGACTCTGCGTCTGCCTTTAATGTTCATGACACGATATTCGTCACTGTATTAGTATTTAAAATAAATGTTTTCAGGATCCTCCTTACGGTATTGGAACGAGTGAACTTTGTTCCACTGAACACAATCACCAGTTATGTCCTTCCTCCTGTTGGACACAACTGAGGATGCACATTCTTTGAAATCTATTATACATGAATTTTTAACTTCAATGACATCATATTTCGGACTTTTTTGTTTAGAAGACTCAATTGCAGTTTTCCAATCATCTGGGCTGTAAATTACAAGTTTTTTTTGTGTAATTTTCTATCGTGGCATGAACGGAGTCACCCTCCATTTGTGAATGGCCACGCTCGAAGTAATTGTGCGTGATTTTGTTTATTGGGTAATGCATTACGCAATATAAGCACATGATGCTAAACGGCAAATTTCGTTGTTGGCCAGTACAATTGTCGGAGTATAGAATCATTTCATTCAGTTCACCAGCGTCCTTCATATACTTATAGAGACACGTAGCTATTTCTCAACTACCCCTTTTGGCTTCCGATTCGTTCCAAAGATAGCATTTCACTTCTTTCGAAGCTAAATCGAAAACTGATAAGTTGTACGTAGAAAGTTTTCGACTATAGTAAGCGTCGCTCACGAACAGCTTTGGTGTAATAAGCACCTTTTGAAGATCAAAATTTATGACTTTGATTTTTTCCTCAGCTTTCATCGACCTTTCTTTGTCTAGTTTCTTCTGGTTTCGTGCTTGTTCTTTTCGTTGCAAGTGCTGTGAGTGTTGGTCTTTTTTTGTATCTTTTTCCTCCTCAGAGAGTTTCGAGTATGAGTCACAAAATGTACAAATATCTTTTTTAGGGCGATGAAATCCAAGATTGAATTCATTTCCAAAGATTTGGTCATACGTCCAATACTTTACAGGATCTTTTTCTTCCTGCTCACACTTTTCCAAATACAGATTAAACATTTTTCTAATTGAAAGATCCTTTGCCAAATATTTTCTGCTGGAAGTCTTTCGACAATAATGTGACTCAACTGTCGGAAAGGAGTTTATATGATCACGCACAAACTGCCTCTGATCCTTTGTAATCTTTGTTGCTTGTCCAAGTTTATGTCCCCTTCTATCGTGTGCTTTATTATCGTTATCCTTGTTGAGTGTGTAGGAGACTGTTTTCTCCCCTATGTCCAGTGTCTTCAAGAAGAACATCTTACACACACGAATATTCTCTGAATCTTTTGGCAGAAAATAAGAATAAGAATATTTTCTTCTTGAGTTTTCTCTTGTATGTTTTGCTTTATTTGTCTTTGTTACAGACCTTGAAATAAACTCCCTCTGTCCCTTGTAACCCCTTTTCCAATATTCTAGAAATACCTGTTCCTGGTCATCTCTTGTGATTTTTTCCGAACACTTAAATTTGCATTTACATTTTGGTGTACGAAAAGAACGCCTGGGTATTTTCTTTCCTCTACACGATTCATACTCCTCTCCTTGATTCCTCTTCCTCTTCCGCATGTTTTGTTTCCATTGCTCTGGGTTTTTGTGTCTCCGTCTAGATTGTCTTTTTGATAGATATTCAGTTTCTGAGTCTGTTTGTGATTCCGTGTCCTCTGTGATATCTGTGTCTGTGTTATTGTTTTTGTCTACGGAACAAGATGGTTGTTCAACTGAAATATTTAACTCCGTTTCTTCCGAAATTGATACCTCTTCCGATACTAGGGCTACGTTGCCATTTTCCACTACATCTTTGAATAACGGAAAAAGAATTTCGAGCTGCTCTGAGCTTGTTTCAAAATCATTTGGAATAATAAATGTGTCATTTAGATCGAAAATACCTTCCGATATTAGCGAAAAACCTTCAGAATTTCCTTGACTATCACCATCATCGACATTCTCATCGAGAGTAAAATCATTTTCCACTAAATCAACACTTCCTTCTTGTGATTCATCAACTACCCGAAAATAGTTACCATGATCGTCTGAGATTGCTTGATTGCTTGATAATTTTGCTAATTGCTTCAAAGGAATATCTTCTTCATTGTCTGTGTCCTTAATTCTTTCTTTCAATTTACTAAGAACAATGTTATCTTCCTCCGAATCACTGCTCATATTTGTAATTGTGAAATTCACAAAGATGTTTCTTTGCTTCTGTGTTTAATATGTTTTGTTTGAACTCTAGTAAGTCTATACGTCCTTCGTCATTAAGTAAATGGCACATCCACAAATTTTTAATGTGTTGAGGCAATTCTTCCTGTTGTAGGGTTTTTAACGATCTAAGGTAGTTATTTCTTACAATTATAAGTTCTTTTTCAATATTTTCTAGTTTTTCTTTGATAATATCACAGGAATTGCACACCACAGAGTCATTTTCTGTTGAAGAAAAGAATTCAGATATGAAAGGTCGTATCTGGATTGAACAATTTGTGCAACTATTTTATTCTGTAATCCTTTAGATTAGTATTTACTATGACATTTTGATCATATTTATTATCTCAAATTATTGTTCTTTGTGATAGATTCAAGAACTAATACATAGAAATTATTGTAAAAATCTTTGAATGTATTCGTATGAGCATGGAGCCTTGTGTGTGTTAGCAAAATCACAATGTCACAAAGATTTAAAAGATAATTTTGTCAAATGAGGGGAAAATTAAACATCCATTATTGCTTGATGCTAATGGAATTCAATTTTGTTTTAATTTGGTAGATATTTATGTTGATTTTCTTACCATTCATGTCTTTCTTCCTCAACAGATTACCCCACGTGTTGGTCAATTCAGCAAGTATGAAAGGTCGTAAGTATCATTTACGACCTTTCAGAATCTTATCTTTTCAACATTTCTTAAATTAAAAGGTCTTAAGTGTTACTTACGACCTTTCATATCCCATTGCTTCAGATACGACCAAATAATATTGCTTTGTTGCCATGGATACATGGGGGTTATGACATTAATTCAAAGTTATAATGATGCAAAATATAACGTATATTCAGAATCCGGAAAAAAGTCGATTTGGTCGTATGTGTCACTTACGACCTTTCATTTCAACAGCGTCGACATGACAGATGACCGTCCAAAGCTGTCACACATAAACCAACGATAGCAATTGGCAATCGTGCCGACTTAGGACGGCCATCTACTACGTTAGCAGGAAATGATGTTGTTATCCGGATTACATGCTCACAACTATCCGCTTTTCCGATTACCTAAGTTCTCGAAGAATGCATGATTGTAATAACTGTAAGATGACCATATAAATAACACGTCAACACACAGGGACCCAAGCAACACACAGATGAATATGTAAATTGATATATAAACAAAGGGCGTACGACATACGTGCTCTGCCGGCTGTAGCGAGCTCATGCATGTTATCACCCGAGGAGTCCGACCGACATTCAGAGAGAACAGGTGGTTGGGGCCCTGTCTTTTCCAAAGATTATGGTGTTCCTTGTCCTTTTTGTGTCTCTTTCCGTGAGTGTCTGCTCTGTGTTTTTGCATTGGGTGTTTTGTGGATTTGCTGTGATGCTGTAACCGAGTGTTGTTGGAGATATCTGAAGAGGTTTTGACGGTGCCCGTCATGGAGCCCCGTCTTTGAGTCCCCTTTCAATGTAATATGACCACACAAACATGACATACAAAAACACAGGGACCCACGTTACACAAAGGCACCTGGTCTCACTCCCCTATCGGGAGTTCGCTTCTTTTCATATGGTGGAGGTTTTTGTTTGTTTGCTTTGGTTCCTGTTTTGTCCTGATTTTGTATGCCTTCGGTTTCTGATTTTTGAATTATCGATTTTGTGCTGTATACAGGCATATGGTCATTATCCATATTTGTCATTAATATGAAAATGGCTAGCGACTTATTTCTGAAATCAAGCAAGTCATACTCTCGTACTTAAAACAATTAATCTACATTCACATTTTAATGAAAATATCTTCATCGAATGTTCAGCATTACAGAAAACATGCAAATTATTCAATCTATCTATGAGCTAGTACAATGAGATAAATATTCTAATATATTCAAAAATTATATATCCAAATATATTTCTAATTAGTTTATGAAGATCTACAGGTGGATGACTGAGCTTCACATCGAGACGTGCTGCTGTCGAAATATGATCCCTTTGCGCAGTCCATTAGGAATGCGCCGTCATCTGCGCAGAAAACGAACTTTTCACACGTATTGCATGCCGGGTAAAGACCGTTGCTAGGGCAACTTGCTAGTCCGCTCACACAGCCGACCACACTCCCTCCAGGTCTTATTGTAGGAACTCCTGTTCGTGAGAGAGAAAGAAATTAAAGTCAGAACAATGTAACCATGATTCTACACGTATCCCATTCAGACAGTGAATGTATAGTTGTATGATAGAAGCACTGAAGCTTATTTTGTCTCATACATGAAAAATAGTGAATCGATGTTAAGCATAATGGCATGAAATATAAATGTCAGAAAAAATGCATATTTTGTACATTGCCTGGTAATCTAAATACACTGTCTCATAGTAGCAGAGATGATACTGTTTTCCTTTATTCAATAAATTATACACTACAAAATTAATCATCCTCACCAGTTTCTTGAAAATTTTGAATTTGCAATTCTTATTAATATTCTTTTTTTTTACCTTGGTATTTTTAAGTAAAACTTTAAGAAATAAGATTACTTTAGCAAATTGTCATCTGTTCGGTCACTAAACGAAAGGTCTATAACATGGAACTGTGCATGATAATTTTGATTACCTGGAT
Organism: Pinctada fucata; assembly: GCA_028142955.1. Taxonomy (NCBI): domain Eukaryota; kingdom Metazoa; phylum Mollusca; class Bivalvia; order Pterioida; family Pteriidae; genus Pinctada; species Pinctada fucata. The sequence continues at coordinate 49,959,255 of AP027110.1, read as the reverse complement.
TAATAGTTGATAAACAGTCGGGGAATGACCGACCCTGGGACCACACACCTCCTGATGTACACGATTTGGTCATAGAGGCAGAGCCTGTGGGGAATCCATATCCGGGGGCACAGGTGGCTGTGCATACCCTGTAATAACAATCAACCAATCAAAACTAGCGTAACAGTGCATACCCTCTAAAAACAATCAACCAATGAAAAGCAGTGTAAGATATATATTTTCAAAGCATAGTCAGCCAATCACTCTGCAATCACTGATGATACAATGCTCGTTGAAATACGCATATGGTACAATGAATAATAACGATAGAATGACAAATATGGATAATGACCATATCCTTGTATACAGCACAATGACAAATATGGACACTGACCATATCCCTATATACAGCACAATGACAAATATGGACACTGACCATATCCCTGTATACAGCACAATGACAAATATGGACACTGACCATATCCCTGTATACAGCACAATGACAAATATGGATGATGATCATATCCCTGTATACAGCACAATGACAAATATGGATAATGACCATATCCCTGTATACAGCACAATGACAAATATGGATGACGATCATATCCCTGTATACAGCACAATGACAAATATGGATAATGACCATATCCCTGTATACAGCACAATGACAAATATGGATAATGACCATATCCCTGTATACAGCACAATGACAAATATGGATAATGACCATATCCCTGTATACAGCACAATGACAAATATGGATACTGACCATATCCCTGTATACAGCACAATGACAAATATGGATACTGACCATATCCCTGTATACAGCACAATGACAAATATGGCTAATGACCATATCCCTGTATACAGCACAATGACAAATATGGATACTGACCATACCCCTATATACAGCACAATGACAAATATGGATAATGACCATATCCCTGTATACAGCACAATGACAAATATGGTTATGGTATGACTGGAAAATATGCCCATCGCTGATTGGCTGAAAGCATGTCTGGAGCTTCTAAATATATCGCTATAACCACCTCCAGAGAGCTAAATTTAGAACAACTCTCATATTTTCCCCTGCATCTTTCTAAAATTAGTATTGTAGTTATGACGTTATAACAGTAGCGGCGTATGCGTATATTTCGCGCCATCAGAGAATACCTATTCATTACTAACAGCAATGGATGCTATCAAGCTAATCGTTGTATTTCATGATCATACAATAAAACAATTAATTACCTTGTGTTCAGTAGATATAGCAGTATAGCAACCCTCAGCATATGTTATTCACCTCGGCCTGCGGCCTCGGTGAATAACATATCCTTCGGGTTGCTATACTGCTATATCTACCTCACACAAGGTAATTAATTGTATAATAATGACCATATCCCTGTATACAGCACAAAATAATTCAGAAAGTCAGAAACCGAAGGCATACAAAATCAGGATAAAACAGGAACCAAAGCAAACAAACAAAAACCTCCACCACATGAAAAGAAGCGAAGTCCCGATATGGGCGTGAGACCAAGTGCCCAGGAAGAGTAAGAATATATATATATTTCAATATCATAATTTAACTTACAGGTCTGTTGCTCTGTATTCACACATCACTTTCGTGCTAGGAGTAGATTCTATAGGTTCACATGTCAACACTAGGAGTGGATCTGTAAATAAATAACAAAATCTGTGAATAAATAACAAAATCTGTGAATAAATAATAAATTCTAAAACTTTTTGAAAAAAAATATACAAATTGATATAGGGTATTATGAGGAAGGGATATAAGTGCAAGTGGTCTTTCTTTCTTGTGCTTCACGAAAAATACTAACTAAGGTTAAAATTCGCCTCTTTTTTCAAATTAACCAAGATATTCAAACTTATACATTAGATGTATAGAGTTACTTCCGCTTGGGGTGGTGTTCGACGTAAATGCATACTGACGAAATAAAATTCCCACAGAAAAATCGTATTTAAAGCATGTTTCCCCGAATTTTACGTTGGTTTCCAAAGTATTCGATACTCATTTACATATTCATCTGACTGTTACTTGGGCCCCTGCTTTTTCTATCTTGTTTATATCGCCATCGTAAAATGATGAGACAACACAATTGTGCGTTCTCCGAGAGTTCTAGGTAACCTGACAAGTGGTAGGGTTGTGCGCACGTAATCAGGATAGCTATATCATGTGCTACTAGAATGGCAAATGGCTGTCCTAAGTCGGCATCGACTGCCCATCGGTCTCGTTGGTTTATACGCAGTCTTTTGTGTTTGGGATTTTGATGACGTATTCAATGTTCCATGTCCCTTTTGCGTCTCTTTTTGTGCTTGTCTACTCTTGTGTTTTCCACTAGGGGTATTCCGATATTAAGCTGTGGTTACTGCTAAAGGGTCTTGTTGGAGATCCCCTGCGTTGTTTGTGGCTATCACAAATAATAAGTAGACGTCAGATACCACCCCAAAATGGGAAGTAACTCTGTTTGTAACAAAAATCTGATAAAACTTACTTGCATGTAGAGGATCATTCCCCATGGCGTCTAAGAGGAAAGCCTCGCTTCCCATTACAGCAGCTGCCAGAACTTTAATAAAGAAAATGGTAAGTTGACTATCTAGAGATGATATATCTTAATATGGCTAAGATTTGTGTTGACTCAAAGCAACTTTTGTTATAAAGCATGGTCCGCAAAATTAAATGATGTTGGTCATACTTTTATTCTCTCTCGAGTAAACACAGTAGATGCATCTATAATAGGAATAGCTGGAATAAATAATTTCAGACAAAAAGACGGTATAGAGAATACAGCATTTGGATGTTTGCCGAGCCCGACAAAGTTGTTTCGGCAGCGTCGCCTACAATGAGTTTCGCTATTAAGATATTGGGCAGAATTTCAATAATCATCGAACATTTAGTCGTAAAATTTCATAGATTTTTTTTTCATACTAGTAGCCTATTGAGAGGCATTTTTGGCTTTCGTTCTTTGATAGATACCGTGCTGCTATAACACAAATTTGTATGGTACAATTGCAATTAATATAGTCAAATGATACGGAAGTGTTCCAACTCCAAACCTTCTTAAAGAAAATTTCAAAGCTATTTTCATGAATGATACACGTGTTTTGGAAGTTAGATCCTCAACAGTGATGCTTCCAACCAAGGTGCTTCTCACAAGCAGCCAAATTCATTTCACTAGCGCCCTCTGGTTTTATTTGTAGCATTTACTTTACAGTGAGTGCGCGGCTTCAAATTTCCTGTAGGGTCGATTCAGAAGCATGTCCAAATAAAATCTATGTTTAAAAACAGCATTGGGAGATACTTTAATGACTTTGGAAAGTTGCAGAAGTTTACATTTTCACCTATTTAGTATACAACTTTGGTTTATTCCGTTTTAGGTTTGCAAAAAAGGACCAAAACATGAAAAAAACAAAGAAGAAAAAGAAGCAAAATCCAAAATGGACAAGTCATATATATAGGTAAAGCTTGAAAACCTTTACCAATTCAAAATTTTATGTTTCGAATCGATTCCAAAATATCTAAATTAAATATAAAATACGCGAGGAACAATATGGCATTTGATATCAACATAACAAAAATATTGAAAAAAGAAAACAAATGCTTACCAAGTAAGACAAACATGTTGATCGTTTCTTGTGAGTAGAATAAATGTCGCCACAGTGTGTTCAGAGAGTTGGGACTTTTATCAGCGTACCCCGCCTTATCATGATAACACAGTATAGCCAGGACAACCTTAGTCTTTGAGAATGGTGATAAAGCATGGTTCCTATAACTTAACGTTACAGATGCTTAGGAGTTTTGTTCTACTATTGGTAGTTGTACTATTAAATTATCTATTTATAAAAAGTAGTTCACGTCGACACACATTCCTGGTAAATTGTTTCATCAAATTTATGTTTTCGTTTATTGGACTGTCTCTTGATCTTCTCTCCAGTTCAGTCTTGTCTTAGATTAGCAGATCAGGTGAATGAAGCAATATGTTAACCTAAGACAATTTACAACGTGTATCGGTCATGCTACAGACTTATTACCGATATAGCTGGATTGTAGGATTTTTCCTAGGGTGGGGATCGAGAGGGAGAGAGGGGGGGGGGGCAGGGGTTTAATTTAATGAAGATAACCTAATAATTCTAGGTTTTTGTGTCAGTATTGTTTTGTATTTTCTTTTATTTTTTGTGGGGATTTTTCCTAGGGTGGGGATCGAGAGGGGGAGGGGGAAGGGGGGGGGGGGGGGGGGGGGGGGGGCAGGGGTTTAAGCCTTTTGATTGTGATTTTTGGAATCTGATTTCGGGTTTTGTGTTTGACTTTCATTAACTAATGAATAAAAATGGGTTTTTTTTATTTTTCTTGTACCGTGCGAAAATTGTTAATTCTTTCCATATCATTACCGTCTATAGATGTTCTACATAATGAGGACGCTGACTCTCCCCGGGCATCTGGTCTCTCTTCGAAATGTTGTTCATTCAGGGGTTCGCAACTGTTCCAATTGAAATTCTAATGATTTTCCCTTACCTTCTCGACTTTGAGACTGACTGACTGAATAACTGATGTGTGCTTCTTTGATGTTGATTCACATCAGAGAGCACCTGCCCTGTCCGTTCATAGCGATGATTTATCAGCGTAATTTTGTAATTTTGATCAAGGCTGTAACTTTGGTGATAATCATATCATAGGCAAAGTGCGAGGATAAAAATAAACTTTCTGACAAATAGCAGTCAATCATTTAAATTTATTAACAAAGAAAATCTATGAATTTACATCAATTCAAATTCATAATAAACATTTTATTCGTATATAGGTCGTAGAGGTAGATTGAACAGAAATTTAAAAGTACAAAGTTCCCTTCTTTGCTAGATACTCCAAATACAATATATACAACCATTGCATAATGTCATGGTCCAGAGCACGTGGTTGACGCGCCAACGCATGCGCGTTGGTTATTATCGAAAAAGAGGCCAGTCGGACACTGAAACACATAGCCGCCATTATAGCTGCAGGCAAGGTAAGATGAACATCCCCGGCATGATTGTCTGTAGCCTCTACCAACACTGTAACAATCTGTGGTACGCCAACATCCATCTGAAAAACAGGAAAAGAAAAATAAGCAAAGCAACAAACATTCAAATATATATACATGTATACTATACAAAGAAAGGTAAAATATAACGAAAATACTTCAAATTCTTTATAGGTTAGAAGAAAATTGAAAAAAAAAATCTTGTCCCTTGAGATGAATCAGCATTGCCGTGCAGAGCATTCATGCCTGAAATTTGGGTCATAAGTACCTATGTACGATTAAGAAATAACAACTAGCTAGCCATGGTTTGTTGTCCAGTAATTCCCCGAGTCGCGTTAACAATTAAATTATCACCGAGCCACGAAGCAGCGAGGTGATAATTCTATTAGTTCATGCGACGAGGGGAATTACTGGACAACAAATCACAGCTAGCTAGTTTTTATTTCTATTCTAATATTGTTCTGCACGAGCTCTATAGCACGTGCATGGGCGGAGCTTAGAGAACTGAAAGTTTATTGGAGATTTTTCACCAGGCGATTTCTATGGTACATATAGGGAGACAATCTCAATTCATGTTAGAATATGTATCCAAAGGGGTAAATCAGATATAAAGAAAATATGCGTATTTATAGAAGGAGAGAGAGCTCACCAAGGAAAGTATTACTGCCTATGACTACGGCACCAGCCTTTCCACCAATAGCTTTAGTACTGGTCGCTTCTGAAATGAAATGAAACAGAATAAGTGTTTTTTCTTCGAAAACAGAAGGTTTTTTTGAGATACTTCCTTTCAGGAAGTATCTTACTGTTATGGTAACTGCTTCAAAGTATACAAATTGAGACACTGCCGCTTTGCGCCTCAAAATATTGTGCTGTGCATAGTTCAGGAATTTGCTGTTTACCACATACAAATGTAAGAACAAGAATATTAAAATGTAAGTACAAGAATATTCTCCCTCTTGAAAACAGTTTCAATTTCATATAGAATAAATGCACCACACAATATCAACTATAATTCTTGTTTTCGCAGCACAATGGTGGCGTAGTAATATACTACTTTGTTTATGACAATGTTAGGAAAGATAACTCAAAAATTGCATTTAAATTATAGAGTTGTCTTTCTTATATCAACACTGAGGTTAGATAAACATAGTTTGTGTTTTTATATTGATATTGTAAGCTTCATATATGCATCCTGTGTTAAAAAATAAACATCATTGCCTTACGATAAAATTATGCAACATTTTTTAAAATACCTGTTGACAATAAATTTTGTGTAGATCTAGAAGTGTCTTTTTTTATTAAGTGCCCAGACGTTACAAAAACATAATTTCTATTTTTTTTCCATGTTGCTATCACTCATTGTTTAAGAGTAACACTATAATCCTTACGTGTGAATGGTCCAAAATTTTGAGTAGTTCTGAAAGGATTATTTTGATTTCCAGAATTCTGTGTTGTTTGACCACTCAGGTTTCCACCAATTGGAATACCTCCACTTGGGCTACCACCACTTCCGCTTCCCTGACCACTATTGCTACTTCCGCTTCCGCTACTTCCACTTCCGCTACTTCCACTTCCGCTGCCGGGATTTCCACTACTGCCACCACTTCCTGATCCGCCGCCATTATTGTTGGGGTTGTTGAAGGGAGATATGGGTGAGTTAGTTACCCGGACGGGCGGTACCTGTGTCGTTGCTGCCCCGGGATGGTTCCAATCTGAATTTACAATTACATTTTCCTCATTTATTTCTAAGCGCGAAGCTTGCGGGGTTTGGTAGAGTAGAAGAATCAGGACATCTGATCTTTGAATTTGCCAAATAGTACTGATTTTTTCCTGTTTTCATATTAACTTTTATTTTCTTTCAATCACAAAATGGAAACCCCCCCCCCCCCCCCCTCCTTGACGTAGTGTTCCATACATGGAAAATATAGATCCCCACAAAATCTGCTGTAATGAATCATTGCTGTATGATGTAGGTAGAGCAAACTGTTACTTTTGTTATTTCTATTATTTCAAGCAGGAGATGCTTACTCTTCCTTGGCACCTGGTCTCACTCCCATATCGGGAGCGCGCTTCTTTTAAGATGGTGGAGGTTTTTGTTTGTTTGCTTTGGTTCCTGTTTTATCCTGATTTTGTATGCCTTCGGTTTCTGATGTTCTGAATTATCGATTTTGTGCTTTATACAGGGATATGGTCATTATCCATATTTGTCATGCTTTCCAAAATCAATGTCATAGCACAAGCTCTTTTTCTGACACAAAACTACGTGTAAGAAGGTCGTCCCATCGGGATCTTTTCTAAGAAGAAATGGAGACAAATATTTCAATAATAACAACACCTGCGTTTTCTGTTCATATCTAAGCTAATTTGATTATTGCATTTGGTGATGTGTCGATTATATAACATTTCTCAATATGATGTATTGTCTCTGAAACAAGGACAAACAAAACCAGAGTCAAATTCTACATGTTTTGTAATCACCTCCAAAAGTTACTTACATTTTGACTTTTCACAGATATAGTTGATAGGTGACATACAAGCTACGTCATTCAGACCACCGTCCACCAACTCTCCACAATGTTCTTGACCAGCATAGTTATCTGGCATGTTCTTCTTCCATGGCCTAATAATAAACATTACAGAAGTACCCATCAGTTATTCAGTCTCACAGTCGAGAGGGTAATGCAAAATCATTAGATTTTCCACAGGAACGGTTGCGAATCTCGGAATGAACAAAATTCCGAAGTGAGACCAGGTGCCCGACGAAGTGGAAAATAATCATAAACATCGAAAAGGTACATAAGTAATTCAGAAATTAATTTTAAAATGTTTAACTTGTTATGGGTCCTGCAGCATCATAACCCAGCCATCTTGCTACATCTTTCGGTATATTTAGGACATAATTTGCAGATTTTGGTCATATTACATTCTTTAAATTAAGGATCACTGACGAGGGTTAAATACCCGAAAAGTGCATGTCTGGTTCATGCTGTAAATTTATCTGCTCTATAATGATGCTAATGAATTTGAAGACGTTAAACATTTGTACTCTTATGATGGTAAAAGAACATTTCTACTCACAATACGTTGTTATCCAGTGGTTTGCCATTCAGCCATTTATAGTTTTGTGAGTCTTTTCTGGGAACATTGGAGAGTCCTATCCATAATTGGTACATCACAGTGGGGGAGTATTTAGCCTTGTATTGTAGTACTTTCTGTTCTATCCAGGACTGGCGGGAAAAATTAAATAGGAAAATGATGTTGATTCATAAATATGATAACGAAATTTATTGTTTCAATAGATTCCTTTCGTCCAGATGAGAATTCTGTTTCTCTTTTTACATGTCTAAGCGGTGCAAATTCCAGTATTTTCATCGATTTTTAAAAAAATTCTAAATACTGATAATATAGCCATTGAGCGAAACTCCCCACTATTTTTTAGAATAATATTGAGAAATTACATACGCTTCATTTTTGGTCCTACTTACTTAGATAGTATAACTGGCGTCATATATGTGAAATTTGCAAAGTGTACTAATTAGCACGGCAATGCTTTTTAAGCACCAGCTCAATACCACAGATGAGGCTTTACTGTCCGAAACACGAGTTTGGAGCATTCAAGTTTGTTTGAAAATTTCTTCGAGAAGATATAGAGTTTGAACATTTTCGTATTATGACACAAGTCTCAGGAGATTGTCCTTTAGATAAAGTTGTCCTCCGTGTTTCTATGGAGGCGTGTTCTTGTCCCGTGAAAATCGTCTTATCTTTATTTTTTTTTAATAATTTGTGAGCCATTTGATGGTGATTTTTGGAAACTGATTTCGGGTTTTGTGTTTGACTTTCAGTAATACTAATTGCAAAAAAAAAACCCCAGTTTTTTTTCGCTGCTTTATGTGTATATCCATTAGTAGTACATAATATAACCAACCATACATGAACCTCAACTATGATTTGATGTATAGTTTCGCACAACTAATAACAAAACTACATCTGTATTGTCTATTTTTTACGTCCTTCACTAGGTCCATACGATTCAGACTGAAATCTTTCACTTTTAAATTATCATTAACCTTTTTCAAAAGAAGGCTGTCTTCCATCAAGGTAACTTATGAACTTCTACTTTAATAGGAATCTATCATCAATTATCATTTTATGTTTACCCTTTATCAATTTGACAACATATATAACATTGTTATTTCTTTGTAAAAATCATCAAAATTAAATAATGTTCACATCTTATCACCATCCCTTCAATGCTCTTTGATCATAGATTTTATCTAATTCGATATGCAATTGAAACAAGCATTCATGAAATTTGGTGCCTTTATAAAAAGGGACACAAAATTAACAAGAGCCCCAGGGGGCACAACGCTCACCTGATACCCATGCACGCTCTAATTGACATACTGCTATTGAATACTGATAGTGCCAGTACCGGGATTTTAGCCCACAACCTTTCTAAAAAGATTTTTGCCGGATGCAGAGAAGTTTTTTTTCAGACAACCTTTAAAAGTACAAACAAGAAAAAATAGTCACATTTCAAAACAATAACGTTTTTTAAGTCATATGCCCAACTAGTATAGTTCAATTATGCAACATCAAAAATAAAATCATATTGTAAAATCCCACTTTAATGCGCAGCAGAAAAAGAATAAAACAATGAAATGATTTCATAAATTAAGTTTATTTAAAACTGAACGACCATACCTTTCATTATTGATAGCTAGCATGCCAGAAATTATAAAGCCTGACAGGCTGTGTTTGTGAAACGAGAATGCCCCCGGCGGCATCTTTGTTAGTATAAACGCCATTTTCTGTTAAGTATGTGAGAGGTCAGGGTCAGCGTAATATTGGTATCTATGGAAATATCTTGTCACAAGGAATACACATGTAAAATATGAAAGCCCTATCACTAACCAATCAAAAGTTATGCGCAATGTTTAAGTTTTTGAAAAGTACGTCAAAGGTCAAGGTTATGGTCACGAGGTCAAAATTTTGGTATCAATGGAAAGGTATTGTCACAAGGAATACACATGTGAAATATGAAACCTCTATCACCAGCTTCCATTCAAAAGTTATGCCCAATGTTAAAGTTTTTCGGAAAACAGACAGACAAACAGACAGACGGACAGGCCAAAAACTATATGCTCCCGAATCTTTTATTCCAGGGGCATAAAAACAAAGATTTTTCGGTTTTGCCTTTATTCATATTAAAGTATACTGAAATCTAAGAATGCTTTTGAATAGTATTGATTTCATCTCAAATACATGAAACGTACAGTTAAAATCGTTTTAATCCAATATTTATCAATTCAAGTGAATTGTGCAGAAATTGGGCCAATTTGTTTTCCAAAAAGCAGTGTACGGTGTATCAAACCTCATGATCCAGAGGAAGAGATTACTCATTCGACGTTTCTTCAAGAAATCAGTCCGTAAATTATTTCATCTAAGAGAGTCTAAGACAGAGGAAATTCGAGCAAACTTTATACATGATAACAATTATATGCAAGTGTTCCAAGTACATGAATGATAACCATTATGAAAGTGTTCCAAGTATAATGCACACTTAATAAAAATCTATTCCGTTTGCACTGTATCTCCTGAAATGTATCGCAGTACGAAAGGGTTGTGGAGGAATTAAACGGATCAAATCTAAAGTACAGCGACTTTGTTTACAGTTACAGTTATAGGTCAGAGACCACTAAAAGGCCGGCTCTGATTGGAGAAAAACCTGTAGGGTGAGGGGGGGCTGTTATTTTAAATGTGACAGAAGATGTGATTGGCTATCAATTCTATTTTCTTTTGGTATATTGTTTGAATATGATATATATAGGTAAAAAATAAGTGCAATTAAAATGTCGATACCCGGATATTTCCCTAGCTCCCGATCCGCTAAAGGGGACGGGCGCGGGAAAATTGGAAAATTCTCTGCGGGGTACCTTGTGACGCAAATAGTGCGAAAAAGAGCAGGTCATGCTATATTTTTTAATTTAGTTTCGTATAAAGCTTGAATCAATGAACAAATCGGTATATAACATGCATGGCCAGCAATGTTAGTATAGACGTTATAAGGCATTTCGTTAACATTACAGCCTATGGAAAATGATTTGGTTGTCTCTGACCTAGAAGGTGTAACTACAGTTAATCATTTTAGCAGGGAATCCCTTCCCTTTTGACTGGTGAACCGGGCTGAATAAAAGGTGTCACCTCATTGGTCATAACTATTGAAAATTTAAAAATAGCACATAAAATCAATGTATGATTCCCTGCTGTCTGTAGAAATTGAGTTTTGAACATGATTTTGCCTTATATGTAATCAATAGATCGATTTGAAAATATATAAAAATTAGCAAATTTTCAATTCGGAAGGAGGGGTCATTAAACAAGTGAATTTTGCAGAAAAGGTATGCATGACCCCCTTTTTTCTTTCGTTTTTATACGTGCCAAAGATGACCTAGGCCAACAATATTCCTTAAAAATCTAAAAGTGGATATCTTGACAAAATTCTTTCACTTGTAGGGTACCATGCATGAGTACCTCATATCTACAAAATGTCATGACAATCTGAAGAGTGGTTATAGAAAAGAAGCAGAAAATGTATGAAAATCACCCCCCCTTCCTTTTTACATAAGAAAAAAATTCATAAAAAATCAAAAAAATAAAATTTAAGCATAAAATGCATATCAAAGCATTAAGTAAGTTAAATATGATAAATATGTAGTAAATGAGTGTGTAAAATCATACACTTATTGAGTTATTTAAAGAAATAGTGCAAAAATGTGCATTTCTGACTAAGTCCGAAAAGACGTCAAAAACGCGTCAAAAATTTGACTTCGAAGTGGAACCAAAAATAACAACACTTCTTAAGACATCTCTCTAGATCATCCTGATGCTTTCGGTTTGTCGATACATGCTTCGGTTCTGAAGAAGAAGTTTGTCAAAGGAGGGTAACCCCGTGACCTACTTTTTGCTGTGGTGGCGCCACCTGTTGACAGATCCGGACGAAAAACAACAACACTTGTAGGGGACCATGATTACTTCATACCTACCAAGTTTCATCAAAATCCCTTCAGTCGTTCTGGAGAAGAAGTTTAAATTGTGAAAAGTTTACGACGACGACGACGACGACGACGACGACGACGACGACAGACGCCGGACGACGGACGCCAGACGCAACACTATGACAATAGCTCACTTGAGCCTTTGGCTCAGGTGAGCTAAAAAAAAAACTAGAGGGCGCTGCTTTTAAAATTTGACTACATCTGAAAATCATTTTGGCCTCAAGATTTACTAACAGAAACGCATGTCTGGTGCTTTAAAACTGGATTGAAATGCTGTTCAAAAAGGTAACAAATTCGAAAACTTAAAATTTTCTTACCCGTTCTTGTATGTCATCCAGTACAAGTAGGTCACCTTGTTCTAGTAGGCATGCGCGCCTGGCATCTTCATATTTCTCCGCCTTATTGTAGGTTATAAGATAACATTCGTCACTTCCGGGTCTCTCCTCCCATCCCTTTGGACAAACACCGTATGGATCTAATTTTAAAAAAAATGTATCTTTGTTATTAACATTTAATGGCTTTCAGATGAGATGCAAGTACAAAACGACAGGAAATCACTGGTTCGAATTTCCTCCAATCCTTCCTTTGCTTCTTGTCATTCTTATACAACCCCAACAAATCTGCTTCTAAATTCTTTAAATACCTTTCATTGATAGGTTCAGAACAATTGTATCACATAAAAATTGACTAAAACTGTGATTTTCTGTCTTTTGTATTAAACACTTTTGTACGTTGTAAGTCATTACCTAACGGAAGATTTCAACCTAGATGCTCGAGCCATTAACTGTTACAATGTAAATATAATTTTGAAGAAAAAGACTGGAGGAAATTAAATATTTTCTTTTTTCTTTCATGTTTTGATCGCATTATCTCTCATTATAAAAATTTATGGACAGGGTATGGTCTAACGAACTTTTAAAAGGCGTCGAACCCGCTATATAAACGAAGAATGTCAGCAGATCATCGTCAAAAAGTTTTAATTATGATATCACATTTTAATCTCGGAGCTAGAAATACAAGAATACGTACATGTATTTTTTTTCATAATTATCATTCGAACGCCGACCTTGGTAATATTGAATGAATTTGATTCCGGTCACATCCTAATCATTCCATTGGGGTATGACCGTGTATTGATCGATCAAAATGCGTAGATTCGTGTGAACTTGCACATTTGGATATTATACCTGTTTTAGTTGGACAGCCCAGAGCGTCAAACCGTAGTCCTATGAAGTTAGCCCAGTTGACAGGTCTGATACGGATGTACTTTGCTATGATAGGACAACCAAACATGTTGGTGATTTCTTTCTCTTGGTCATTAATATTTCCTGTAAATATCTGGCCGGAAACAGAATAGATGCATTACTTGTTTTAAGAAATTCTTCTTTTTCATTATCTTTTTTTTTTACAGTACTTTCATTCATTATGCTTCAACAACTTTTTACGAATAGCAATATACATTGTAAGAAAGCGTGTTACTAATTTACGTTCCTCCATTTCAACCTTACAGGTACCAGATTCAGTCTTTTCTAAGAGTTTATTGATTACCAAGACACTAAAGAGGTACCCATCAGTTATGCAGTCTCAGAGTCGAAAGGGTAATAAAAAGTCATTAGAATTTCCATTGGAACCGTTTTTTTTTTTACATGAATTTCAATAGAAAAAGAATAAAGAAGAAGTTACACGATGAATGATGCATGCAAGCAGGAGATGCTGACTCTTCCTTGGCACCTGGTCTCACTCCCATATCGGGGCTTCGCTTATTTTCATGTGGTGGAGGTTTTTCTTTGTTTGTTTTGGTTCCTGTTTTATCCTGATTTTGTTTACCTGCGGTTTATGATTTTCTGAATTATCGATTTTGTACTGTGTATTTGGATATGGTCATTGTCCATATTTGTCATTTCATATAACAGTTCTGACAAACTGATAAAAATAAAAAAAAAATGTCAAGAAATTTAGCTATTCTCACCACATCATGTCCGTTACCATCATTAACGGAGTCATACGTAACACCGTCAACGCTATACTGTACGGTATACTTGGTCACACGATTGTAATCTGACGTTTCACCATATCCAATGTTACGTCCCTGCGTCACTATACCTCGTATCATACTCGGGCTGTTAAATTCCGCCTTGAAATATATAAAGTTTTGAATGTTTGCTTAAGAAAGCTTCAAATTTGAGATAGACAAAGTTTATATAAGGAAGACGAGAAATGCTAAGAAATACTTACAAATGCACACACTTACTAAAATATGTAATGAAATAAAGAGATAATTTAGTCTTTAAGAACATTTTGATAACATTTTTGTCTACCACAGGGAAATAAGCATACTTTGGTATCTTGCATGTAATTTTCTATATTCAGATTAGAATTTAATGAAGATACGACACAGGTTAGTACCTGGATATATTGATTTCTGTCACTTGTTTGCGGTGACCATCCTCCGTTTTTGTAGGTTGTGTTTGATTCTGTTGGGGTAAATAGACGCGCCCTCTCCGGGCCGTACTCTCCAGACGAGAAGTTGTTAAAGGTGGACGATGCTGTTAATTTGTTGTCTGGGATTCTATTTTTCCCTGAGATCAGATATTCGTGACAAACCTCTGGAGCTGAAAGAGAATACATTTATTTTAAGATGTAACAAGATGGAAAAAATCTCCGTCCAAGTCACTATGCACTGGTCACAGCGGAAAACACCCGTAGGAATGCAACAAAAATAAGACAGTCAAAACATTCCACTAAAAATGAAACTCTCAGATAAATTTATTACAGCATAAAAAATATAAGAGATATCATTTTTGTAAATATAAGATTCAGTTTCAGATCCGATTGATCGGTATTGTCTAATGACAAATTATGATAATATATCAAATTTCCATGGACATGAGATTTCGCTATTTAGATGTTTGAGGGTGTTCCTTAATTTTTGTGTTTGAAATAGAAGACAAACCTGATGGAGTTGTAGGACTTGTCACTGCAGGTGGCGCCGTCTGTCTGATGGTTGGAGGGGGCGTGGTAGTGGTAGTGGTAGTGGTGGTAGTGGTTGTCGTGGGTATAGGGTTACAATCCCACTGTAGATCCAGATATTTAGGAGTGTTAGGGCAGGGGTCCTCACCTAGGACAGTATTATCAGCCGACACTGTACAAGACTTCAAAAGGAAAAATACGAGGTCATGATGGATTTACATCAGTGCAGTTTTTATATTTAATGAAAGTTAAGTTTACTATAGGAGCACATTGATCGTATGATAGTCGCTCGGACGCAACTCCTAAAAGAATGTGGCTATTTTTCTCTCTTTATTCTTGTTTCATAGAAAATTGTTCTTAAAAAAAATATGGTAAATTCTATATCTAAATTAACTTGATGAATTAAGTCCTGATCAATAATATTCTAAAGAATTTTTCTCGTCAATTTTTTCAAAAATATAAAAAGGTTACCTGTTGATGATTACATGCTGTTGCTATGACACCAGTCACTCTACCGGAAGAATAACAATTAATATTCAAATTTGTGGTACAAACATTTTCATTGGTTCGTCCGTAATTAACACTCCTAATTTGAATCTGTAAGCCCGCCGGGCACGTGAGCGTTTGTGTCAGACCCTGGCACACGAATTTACTGTTACTGCTCGCTGAAAAGAAATTTACAAATTTTAAGTGTTAACAATTTACAATTTTTTGTATGCATTCTATTTTTAAAATCTTTTTCTTAGTTTTTTTCTGCTGCAATTTGAAGCGAAGAATTGTGAATTGATTAAAGATCAATCAAGAAAGCAAATGATCGTACTGATATCATAGAAAAATTACTTACCATTTGAGAATGATGAAAATGCAACTGAAATAAATGGAATAAATGTGAAAAGCGTGTGATTTCTCTTTACAGACTTAAATTCTTTACACAGAGCTTTCATATTTAGATACAACAAGCAAACATGCATTAGAGAAGAAAATGTACTAGCATTTAGAATGATACAATTGTGACATTAAATTATTGAACAACCCCAAATTCCAATACATAGTCATTTATTATGATTTCAAATGTAGGAAAATAAAAAAAATAGGATAAAAAAGCCATACCTATTATAAATGCTACTTCTATCACAGACATTGATGGAAATTCCATTTTGAGTATTTTGCACAAAAAAGATATATAAGAAACGAAATCAAATCTTGAAGACTATACGCTATAAATTTCTTAATTTTAGTCCCTTTAACATAGTGTGTATGCCGTCCCCTTAAACAGATCAAAAGTATGGTCAAAACGTCGCCGGCTTTAGAAGTCAAATTGCTGTCAGGAAAACAGATGTAAATATACCCTTGTTGAATGACCAGTTATCTCCCTTTGTTTGTATGACTTCCACTTAATTCGCCTAATTCTAATCTCATTGTTTAGGAATTCGTGAAAAAGGAGAGTACGTTATCAGGAATTAAAATACCCTACTGGTCACTTAGTTTATTTCCTCAAAATATTTGGGGTCAGGAATCACGATCAGAATATAATTTGATAGATGTCAACCACTCAAATTGCGTGTATTTGTCACTATACGTCACTTCCTGCAACGACTGTAATCGACAAACAAGGTATTTTATTTAGATAAATTTGGTGAAAGATGTTTTAATTACGGGTTGAAGAGGTAGGGGGTACTGATAACAGAAAACGCCAAATATCGAGCGAAAATTAACAAAAAGGCATCGTTTTACACAAATTCCATGTTTATCATGCTTCGATAGTCGGTACCTGTACATGTAAAAAATTAACTTTGAAGACAGTGGATCAATATAATCGGCAAAATCCGCGTCCAGAAACTGAAAAACCCCGGTCATTTCGTACTCATCAGGCACATATTTTTGTAGCTTTCAGACGCGAAATTCACACTGTGTAGGAAAAGACAACTATTTGGTTCATTTCATTCCTTACGATTAAATATTTGATCGGAATTCACCCCGAATATTCCATGATATCACAAAAAATGGCAATATTGATCTAATTTACCGCTATAGAGAGAAAATTTGTCAGATGTACACCCTCATTACCTCATTAATTGATGATGGTTAAATAATACGGAAGTGTTCCAACTCTTTACCCTCCCGAATTAGCCCTCTGAAGCGAGGGGGGGCAATGTTTTTAAGACCTTTTCATTTTCCATTGATTTCTATGTAGAAAACACCTATTTTAATCCAAATGTCTGTCTCATTTTGAATTATTTATCAAACCCGACAGTATATTCATATATGGACCATGTATATTGTCATTACTGCCGAAAACGTTCTCTTAAATTTTGCATTTTGAAATTTCGACTTTCAGAGCAGATTTTACGCCTTATTCAGTGAGTGAAAGACAATCGCTAAAGCGAACATCTGAATACAAAAATCATAATCCACAGAAATACAAGAAAGGAGGGGATTCCAATCTAAAACAGTTTAAATAAAGCCAAAGTGAATTTTCCTGGCGCCATCTACAATACAGACTTTTAATTTCCTCTTTTCAAAATGAGCGGCTCCAAATTTTGTGTAGAGTTTATTCAGAAGCGTATTTAAGTTAGAAAAATGGCCAAAAATCTTTGGAAGGTAGGCAGAAGGAGATAAATTCTAAACATAACCGTAAAAAATATGCCGAAACCCCAGCCAAGGACAGATGTTAAACGTCTTCAAATTGAAGAGCATCATTTAAGAACAGATAAATTGGCAGCATTGACCAGACATGCACGTTTCGGGTACTTAATCCTCGTCAGTGATCCTCAAATCTAAACAATGAAATATGCCAAAAATGTGAAATTGACTATGTCCAAAAACGTACCTAAAGACGTAGCAGGATGGGTGGGATATGATGCTACAGGACCCACGTTTTAGAAATTTCAAGAAATTTTGATATCAGAAATTTTAGAATGCGTTGAAGAAACGATCAACCGAAATTGATCGAACTTGGCTACATGTGCCCTCGGGGACTCCTGGTTAGCTATGCAATGTCAGGGAGATACCCCTTAGTTATAGAAATTTAGGTCTAATTTGATGACAGGAAATTTAGAATATATTTCAATGCAGCGCGTAAGCACTAAAGCTAGGTGAGCGATATCCTCGGGGACTTGCAGTCCACCAGCAGCGATACAAGCCTAGTGGTTGAAATTGTCAATATTGAAATATGTGTTCAATAGTACCAATTTTATTCTACTAGACACGTGTTTCGGATATTGAATCCTCGTCAGTAGTACTTCATCTTATATCACATTTGATCAGAAAATTCTTGAGTAGGCTATTTGCACTATCTTTTAAAAGAATTAGAAATTTAGATTGAGAATCACTGACGCGGGTTAAAGGTACACATGGTTTTATATGGATTGATCTGTCAATAATAAAGTTTTACCGTAAATACGTTTAATGTACTACCATTTGAACATCTATTTGTTACTCACATAAATTATCTATCAAATTATTGCTTTATAGACGTTTTCATCTCGGATACACACAATTTCGGTGAACTTCGGAAATGTACATATATATTGTAGAAACCTTTGGCTATATGTTCTCGCCCGACTTCAGTTTAAATGTCAAAAGTCTCCTTCGGTCCAGTTCAAAGCTTAAACTAGTTTTTCTTTTTATTATTTATTACATTTCTCTTCTCATATTCTAATAGTACCAATCATCGATTCCTTTTCGTCCCATCTGCCATGTTGTTTGTTTTGCTACCGTGAGTACTAGCTATATGCAAATAAGTGCTTACACGTGTTCGCATTCGTTCTTCTTCGGAGAAAACAAGGTTATATTAGGGTACCCATTTTATAAGCAATAATTGATCATATTTCGGTAGCAAGGGCATATCTGACTGATATATCCAGCTAGTTTCTAATTATTAAGAATGCTACATTCGTTTCCATCAAAAATTTGACAAAATGGTTTATTCATAGTTTGATCTTGATGAGACCAATTGTAACTTTAAATACCCGAAATTTGCATGTCTAGTCCAAGCTGCAAAATCTGTTTAATTATGCTTTTGAATGACAAAAATATTTTCCTCGGTCTTCCTCGGTCTGGGGCGAAGAATTCTTTTTCTGACCATCCTGACTAAAGAAAAAGAAGACAAAAACAAAACAAAAACTCGCCCGAATGGACCGTATCTCAATTCAAGAAATACCTTAAATCAGCATGCAGAGCACGATCTGCATTGTAGGTTGCTTTGTTAAAACTCGTCGTGCTAATTATTTCCATATAACACATGGATCATGATCATGTAGCATATCTAATTCAAGTATAGTATCCAGGCTGGAAGGGCCGAAAAGGAAGCCCATCCTAATTTCTGTCTTAGTGTTACCAACAGTTTCAATACAAATGATTTAGAATGTTCACAATATGAAAACACACAAATGCAGATTAACAACATTGCATTGAGATAAATTTGAAATAGAAATACATTGCTGGTCACAGGCACATGTAGCAACTTGGTATGAAAAAGCCTGTATGTCATTACATCACACAGTCTTCGTATATCTACAGAAAAAAAAAACAAGGTGTCCGATGGATTTTTCCCAATTTTTTTATGTACTTTATACATTATTGAAGACAAACAGGCAGCTAAGCATCAAGATCAATCAATATTCTTCTTAAAAACATTAATTCACTGTGTTGCATCAAATGACTTAAGTTCAAATAATCAAAGGACTGAAGGTCCTGAACGATACTTCTATTCAAAATTTATAGTCAGCAGATGATTGTTGAATTATTTTATTGTTCATGTAATGATGGATTGATGATGATTTTTATACAAAGGATGCATATGCATGTGAAGCTAATAATTTTCATTTCTATGAGCTCATTGTGTTCTAGAAACAGCATAAACTGATTATATTTACTATAAGTGGTATACTTTAAGTAACATATTATTCTGACGACTTAGACCCGGAGCAGTGTCTTAAAATTAACCCATTTGGAAACTAGAAAGACGTTAAGACCATGCATGCATGATTAAAATGGAAACTAGAAAGACGTTAAGAACATGCATGATAAAAGAGCGGGTACATGTAGATCCAGCGTAACTTTAAGTTTATTATCACT
The DNA here is from genome assembly GCA_028142955.1 of Pinctada fucata. NCBI lineage: Eukaryota > Metazoa > Mollusca > Bivalvia > Pterioida > Pteriidae > Pinctada > Pinctada fucata. The sequence continues at coordinate 49,939,124 of AP027110.1, read as the reverse complement.
GGTAAAAATTCTCATTTTAATTACCAGAATTTCCTATTTCTTTCAACAAGATCATGCTTCGTTTCTACTTTCGTTTCTCATCGGTTTATACATCATGTAGATAGGGAAGACAACTCTTACATTGTATAAGAAGTAATATATTATTACGCCACCAGCGAGCAGTGAAAGCAAGAAATAAATATTCAACACATGAAATAATGATTTTTTGTGATGCATTTACTTTATAAATTATATGCAATTGAAATTTTTTTTCAGGAAGGAGGATAATCTTGATCTTGCATGTGTCAGACAGCAAATTCCTAAATTAGAAAAAGCACTACATTTTGAGGTGTATGGATACGTTGCAAAGCGGCAATATCTCAACTGTTACGATAACAGAATGAGACTTCCTGAAAGGAAGTTTCCTAAAAAGCTCAGTTGGAGGAAAGAAAACGGGAATTGAAATAATTGCTTTGATAAAATTTCATCTTTTCATAGCATATATACTTGTCTAATCTGATACTTTTACAATCATGGACTGGTAAAACGCTGATGTTTTAACAAACATTATGACAAAAGCTGTAGATATTTGCGTGGAAACCACCACAACATCGTGTTTAACATATTTCGACCACGACGGTTTTTTATTTGGTCAGAATGTTTGTAAAAACTACAATGGTTTCTTGATTGACAAATACTAGTAAATGTTAAACGTCTTCAAATTCAAAAGCATCATTTAAGAACTGATAAATTTGCAGCATGGACCAGACATGCAGGTTTTGGGTACTTGACCCTCGTCAGTGATCCTCAATCTAAACAATTTAATTGGCCAAAGAGTGTTGAATTATTGTGTCTAAAAATGAACCTAAAACGTAGCAGAATCATCAAAATATCATTTTTTACGAAGACATCGGCTATGAAAAGATGAAATTGAATCAAAACAATCATAACAGCACCTGTTTTCTTTCCGCCAAACGAGCGCTATGCCTCCATTTTGTGTTTGTGGTTTCACCAACTTAAGTCACGTGATGCTACACAATATAATAATTCACCCAAAATCTTTCAAAACATAGCATATTTTTCTACCAAAGTTGGTCCTTTTGTTTTTATGTCTTCAACCTTCATTACCAGATAGAACCAACACTGATTCATTCAGAGGCTTTACTCTGCTGATTCCAAGCAGACAAAATATCTGGATGATTCAGACTAGCTGATCTGGCAATCAAGGTTCAAGACAGAAAGTAGAAAGATTCCAACTCTGGTGAAAGATTAAGCTTTGTTATGAGATTTTTTGGTGAATTATTGATGTTTTACGAAGAATATGGATCGATGTTGATGTTTGAGGTTTGCTCTTTAATTGCGAAAATTGCAGATTGCCAATTTTATTAAGCTGAAAAATTCGTCTTAAGCCTTTTCTTCTATTCTATTATGACCTGTAAAGGGAATCATACAGTACATTGTGCCTGTGTTGCTGGTTACCTCCCTGTATGTAATTCGGATAGAGGATATAACAAAATCACTTTTTGTCAGCGCACAGCAGCCTTTTTGGCAACCTTTTTCCAAATGCGGTATACATTTTAATCCAAAATCATTCAAAGTATAATTTGACAACCCTGTGTACTTCATTTATAACGAAAGCCGCATGTCCCAATGGAAATTTGTCCATTTTACAAAAGATTCTACGGAGATTCAATAATACCACCAATAATACTAAGAGTAACACTGGCCTTTGGGTTGAATAGATTTTCTGCAGAAAGAAAGGGGTAGGGGACAAAGGACAATTTTTGCCCCGATAAATTTTTTAAAAGGTTCTATTTTTTTATTCATTTTGCTTCTTCTAAACAAAAAATGACAAATCTTATTTGATTTCTCGAAAACCAAACCTTTTATAGGGTAAATGATTGAAAATTGAGCACTGTCTTCACATTAGAAATTCATATTTTTAGCAAGGGACACACATACCTACCGTTGTAAGCCCTAGACCAAGGGAATGTAACAAGTTCATACTCATATGGGACACTCCTTTTTATATTCTGAATGTACATGGAAAGTATAACTTTGTTACATGCGCTTGCCCTATAGATACTATAAACTATAATTTTGAAATCTGGTTGTTATTATTTTACCACTAATTTCGGTAGTAATGGGCAATTTTGCCAGGAAGTAACACTCATATTAGTTGATAATATCTATTTTCGATTCAATTTCAGTAAACAACAATATCTCTACCCTTGTTTGAAAGATAAAAATAGTGTGAAAACAATTTTTGAAAATAGCAAATAATTGGGCCAAAAATGGCAGATTTTGCCCCTACCCATTTAGGTTTAGGTTTAAAGCTTCCGTTTTGGCCCTACTTACATAGAAACTATAATTTGCCTTATATGTAATACTATGTATATAAAAATATCAAAAATTAAAACTAGATGGCGCAACTGAAATACATTTGGTTGTGTCTGTAAATCACTTCGATATTTAATTAGTACCACTGATGATAATTTACTATCCGTGTCTGGTGCATTAAAATTGGTTTGAAATTTTCATCAAGAAGGTAAAGAGTTGGAACACTTCCGTAAATATAATATATATGTAACATGCTTTATGCGATATTTGAATATTTTTAGATAACACTTATAAGCACGGCGCCGTTTTGACTGCCTTAAATGTAATCCGTACTTACACAGGACTCTGTAGATTGTTCATAGGATTTAAAAGTTGTCCTTCGTGTTTCTATGAAAATGTGTCATTGTCTCCGTCTGTTTGTCCGACATGTTATTTCTTTCTCGTGAGAAAGTTTTGTTTCATTTTTTTTGAAGAATTTGTGAACCTTTTGATTGTGATTTTTGGCATCTGATTTCTGGTTTTATGTATAATATTTGATGATGTGATATCCCCTTTATGAACATCACTCCTCCGTCTGAAAATTAGTTTGCGAAAGAAAGAAAACAACTCTCTTTTATAACAAACATATTTAACTTCAAGATTGATTTCAACAAGCTTCTCATTAAATATCTACGATCTTATTTTACACAGTTTTGCTGGTTCAGTTTCAAAGTATATTTTACAAAACACAATGTAGTAATTTACATATAAACAATTGTCATTATATAAATGATTTTGATCATCCAATGGCACGTCTACATGTAAAGCTCCTCGCTACGCATGCCTGTAAATTGTTATCGAATTCCAGATTGGCGGGACATGGTCTGACGAATATACCACTCGGTGCGCAAGTCAGGTATTTGTGACAATCTTGACAATATTGGTGATCACCGATCCCGAGGTTGTAGCAGTCATTCTGGTTACCACATCCGGCTGAAAAAATAGATATTACATTAAGTTTTAAGAGAAAAAAAATCAAAGGAAGATGAATAAAGATCCCCAACGTTACGACGTTCGGTAATCACAGCAGAAATCATACATGTTAAATGGAACAAACAAACGAGGAAATGAGAAACGCTTTCTTTGCAGAATTTGAAAAAAGTGAGGGCATCCCCAATAGGTATTGATTGCAGCACCCTAAACAAACTTCTATGCTAAAACACAGAGTTTTAACAAGGGAGACAAAAGGGGCAAGGGACAAAAAAGATACTTAAATGATGAGTTTTATCATTTACCATTAATCATCAGATTGCGCATGCTTTTAAACAAGATAACTAATTGTAATTTAAGTCTTAAAATTTGCACATCTAATTTGATCAACCTAGTTTTTACGTACTGTAAAAAGTCCATCCATTTACTGTGACAGCTTGACTTCCGGCTGGTGTCGGTATATATAGTTTAGCTGAAATTTAAAACCCGAATACATTTACGTTTGAAGAAGCCTTGGAATTACATATGAAATAATTATTGAAATACTTCTTTTGCAAAATTCTTATTTGTTCTGCAGTTCATCAATTTAGAAATAGATCCGCTATGATAATGATATCACTACGCCAACATAACTTAATTTTCCTAAATTCATATAAATGTATATCAACCTGTAGTTGGTGCTCGCGTTGTGGGTTTTGTTGGTGAAAAGAAAGTGACGGTCGATTTGGTTTGAGGATTATTATTCCCAGTGTTAGATCCGGTACTGCTACTTGAACCTGAGGTCGTCGTGGCTTTTGTAGGAGGAGATTGCGTTGATGGCGCTCCAGGGTTACTCCAAACTAAAATGATACATGTAAAATTCAAGACAAAAAACAAAGGAGGGGATCTCCTGAGGTTACTGAGTTACTGAGTTACTGAGGTGTCATATTCACATCCCAGATAATATCGGAGTTTTTCTTATTATGAATATGAAGAAAATATCTCAGCAAGGCGATCTTGCAGTGAATTCGGCGGATCACACTTGTAAGATTATTAACAACAATTTAGAAACAATTTGAAAAACAGAATTGAAGAAGAACATTCAAACCCTACTGCTAGAGAATAAATTGCCTTATGGAGATCAAGATTTCAAAAAAAAACCAATCCTATATAAATTTCATAAAGATCCTCGACATATTAAATCAAAAAAAATTAAAAGAAAAACAAAAGAAAAAAAACTAAAATAGATCAAAATAGAATCTACAAAGAGCAGACCTTAGAAGAATGGAAAAAAATGATTGTCTGTCGCTATACTTGCATAATACATTTGTTTGAAATTTTCCTCATGAATTTGTCAATATTGAAATATATGTTCTGTATAGTGCCAATTTTGCTGTACTAAGGTACATAGTAGGAACACCTCCGTATTATTGTACGTACACTTTGGTTTCTTGCAGATATAGTTAAGCTTGAGGTCACAGTTCGCATCATTCAGTTCTCCATTAGCAAATTCACCGCAGTGTTCCTGTCCGGCGTAGTTATCGGGGTTACCTTTCTTCCAAGGACTATACAAATCCAAAAATAGAAATGACGAAGTATAGAATTTTGTGTCAATGGAATACCGAATACAGTAATTGCCTTTTAAACAAGAAATATAGAATTATTTGACTCAATAAACGTGTGAATACTGAAGAAAAACACATTGTGCAACTATGCGGCCACATAAAGTTGGACAGAAATGTATATATCCGATGCATCAGACAATTATGTTAAGATACTGTATCCCACCAATGGTACAATGTTACTGCAATGACTCCTGGTCAGTGGTATTTTAGTTACATGTATAAATACAGAATGACATCATAGATGAACATTAAACTCAAAGAGAAAAATTGCCAATTGGTCTCGTTGGTTTATGTGTGGTCTATTGTATTAAATGTTTCTACGATGTTATTTGCTTTCCTTGTCCCTTTTGAGTCTCTTTCTGTGGATGTCTACTCTGTGTTTTGCATGGGTTACACAGCCAATTGTGCCTCACATGAAATTCATATGAAATGAGCATAAGATTTATGTGAAAAATATTTCACATGAATTTCACATAAATTTCCTTCACATGAATTTCACATGAATTTTTCTAAATGACCTTCACAGGAAACTGAATTCACATAACATCCATGTAAAAATCTTCACATGAGTTTCATGTGAAAAATTTCATGTAAATTTCATGTTCGTGCTCGTTTCACATAAATTTCATGTGAACTTTCATGTAAAATTTATGTAAATTTCACATGAATTTCATATGAGGCACAATTGGCTGTGTATTTTTGGTATTTTGCTGTTGGTGCTGCAACAGAGTGAGTGTTATTGAAGATCCCCTCCCTTCTTTTAAACTTACATGACATTAGCATTGAAGGTAGATCCATCGGCCACCCATTTATAATCCTTGTTGTCTTTATGGGGGAGGTTACTGAGTCCAATCCACACCTGATAAATACCGCTCTGTAATTTAGATGTCTGGATCCTCTGTAATTCTTGTATCAACCAATCCTAAAGACAGATATAGGAAAGATAATATGGTCACATAATTACAAATAGATAAATAGAGATATGTTAACAATGTATTAGAGAACGAAAATCATTTTAAGAGGGTGTTTGGGTATCTAGCTTGAACGAATTATTCCTTGAGGACCAACATTGGGCGCCTCGAAAGAAATTTCATTGCAGTACCTACATGTATCAGTTATTCAGTCTTAAGGTCGACAGGACAAGGCAAAATCATGAGAATTTCCATTGGAACGGTTGCGAACCTCGGAATGAATAACACTCCGAATGAATATTTTGGTTTCAATGATTTTGATGAGCCTCTTTAGCATCTAACGGATCGTTTTCTAATGTTTTTCATCTGCTTATGTAACTCAATAATGAATCAAAAAGAGGTATAGATAGACATATAACTACGCGAAAAATCACGAGTAATGAAACTTGTGTGACCTCTTTAGTCAGTAGTCTTCCTGGATATCTTTATCTTATCATTTTATTTTTAATATTGTTTAATTAATTTCATGCCACTCGCCCTTTCTTGTATTGTTTCTGTTTTGTGTTTAATTAGCAACAGAAACGGCCAACGACACTTGGATATTTGGTTGGTAGGGGTGTGTTGGCCGCAGGAATATACATTGAACAAACCCGGGATCCAAGTTTAGGATATGGCCGGCACGAACCGGCAAATTTTCTAGGGGATTATTGACTGTGTCTTACTCGAGTAACATAAAACTAAACGATCGGCAATCATATTTCACCTTGTTAAGTTTTAATATCAATGATTCGGCCGGGATTCTACTCAAGCGCCATGTTGTAAAGTTAAACTCATGCGGCAGGTCAAACACGTGACACCGCGAGGTGGTTTCCATAACAACGTCCACTCATATGGATCTAGGTGTCACGTGTTTAATCAACTCCATGTCACTCACCCTTTCTTGTACTGTTTCTACCTTGACCAGATCTCCCTGTTGTAGTTTACATGCTTGCCGTGCTTGTCTGAATCCCTTTTTATCCTTTGTTGATATCTGGTAGCACTGCTTACTGCCTGGTCTCTCTATCCAACCCGTGGGACACTTACCATAAGGATCTGTTTGAGGAAAAATATAGAGTCTAAGAGAGCATTTTTTTTCAAAAGTAAGGAGACAATACCTGGTCTCTCTATCCAAACCGTGGGACATTTACTATAAGGACCTGTTTCGGTAATAAACATCAAAGAAGTACCCATCAGTTCTTCAGTCTTAAATCGAAAAGGCAAGGCAAAATCACCAGAATTTTCTTTGGAACAATTGCAAACCTCGGACAAAAATATTCTGAAGTGTAACCAGATGCCCGGGGAGAGTCAGTGTCTCCTGATTGTATGAAACACTCGTCAGGAAATAAAGAGGTGAAAGAGTGGATAGTAAGTCATTCTTTTCAAATATGAAGAGAAAATCTCAAGAAAGCGTTGCAGTTATTACAGTGGAATACACCAGCATGAGGAAATGAAGGGGACTACATACAACGTTGCCACGTCAACAAGAAAATAAAACACCAAATAAACAACGACCAGGGCAAAACACCATTGTATTATGAAGGACAACACAAAAATAATGGTAAGCAAAAACTCCATGGTACTGTCATTGCATTGCCAACTTTATTGAAATGCAAAATATGCACTTAAAAATACCCATGTATTATGATGTAATGATAAGCATGTTCGAAAACACACGAATGATACCATTAACATAAAGGAATATCATATTCAGTTAGTGAGGCACAGTCACAGGCGTGTTTAATAATGCAACATGTTTACTTTTCATTTTCTTCTACACCTCTATATTTGAATCAATACTCATTTTCACTCCTTACCTGTTGTGACTTGACAGCCAATCAAATCAAATCTTAGAGAAATATGAGCAGTCCATTCCATTGGTAGAATCCTGACGAACTTTGCTATGATTGGACAACCAAACATGTTTGTTACGGGTGTTTCTTCATCTTTAGTATTGCCAATGTATACCTGGAAATAAATTAAATTTTGATATCACATTCGTGAAAAATACCAGTATTCAATCGATAATCCATTACATATACTGATATTGCAACAAAATTTATATTCCCAGATCAAACACCCTTTGATGATTGAATCCAGTATATATCAGTGGTAGTAAATAAACATCAAAGAAGTAAAATCATTCAAACGATGTATCCTCTTTAAATCGAAACATGTCATGTTTTAAAGTATCTGATCTTATTGTTTGTGTTGATGATTTTGTGTCCAGTTGTCCATAGCTTTTGTTGATGTTAGTTTATTCTTGCATCTTGGTGAATTCCGCTTTGTGAAATGCTTGATATTCCTGCTCGTGACTACTTCCATATCCTAATGCTCTACTTATTACGATCCATATACTTTTTTGTTTTTAAAAAAAGAAGAAAACTATAAAATCTACGTACTATATCATTGCCGTTGCCGTCTTTGACTGTTTTATACGTTGACCCATCTACGCTATAAGACACTTTGTATTTGGTAACTTTTTCCTTACAGCAGCCGTCTTGGGGATTAACATTACGTCCCTGTGTGATAACACCTCTTATCGTACTGAAACTCTTCAATTCTACCTATAATAGATTAGAACATTTTTATAATAAATTGATTTTGCTTTCTTTCATCTGATTTGAACATTTTTATAATAAATTGATTTTGCTTTCTTTCATCTTTATGAAAGGTTTCATTTACCATGCAACTGAAGCGATTGCAGAAGGAAAAAACATAGTTAAGAAAAGTAAAACATAGAGAATCCAATATCATATTCATGTCTTTCTTTCAGAGACCTTCTCTTAAAAAATAAGTGAATCTGTATTGCATTATTTGAAAAAAAAACCTGATTAAGAAAAGCGAGGCAAGAAACTCCATAAATTGTCGATAATTAGAGAATAATAAGGATATGATCCCCTTTCATAAACATGAGTCTACTCCAGAAAAATCTAGTCACGTGCCTGGATGTATTGGTGTTTATCGTTATCCTTGGAGGACCATCCTCCACTGACGTAAGTTCCGTTCTGGAGTCGCTGTGCGGGGTTATACAACCTTGCCCGATAGGGGGCGTGGTCCATGTTTGCTGTGGCATTAGTCCACGTAGATGTCGCTGTCATCTTACTGTTATCGACGCCATTTTTACCGGAAACCAAATATTCGTGACAAACCTGGGGACCATCTGAAAATTGTTTTGTGTTATTTTTGAAAAGTGTATTCTCGATGGTATATCTCTATATGGAAACTTGTGTATATGAATTCAGAATTCTGAAGTCCATTTTGGATATAAATTGAAAATGTTAATAGTTGTGAACATAGATAATTCAAGATTTTGCAAACAGCTGTATGATGATTGTCATATCTTATTAGAATATCAGTGAATGAAATTCAAACACAAAAGCAGAGAACATATTAAAAAAAACACAATCGGAAGGCTAACAAATTTTGGAAAACATCCCCTAATGATAAGAAAACAGTACGAACAGACGGAGACAACGACACAAGCTCCGTAGACACACTTAGGACAACTCTAACGAACCATCTCCAGTGTATATTCATAAGGCATTGTAGGTGGTGCTATTAAAACGCATCGTTCTTATTATTTCTATGCGTAACTTAAATCACGTAGGATATCTAACGCAAGAATAGTATTCAAGTAGGAAGGACGAAAACGGCCCATCCCAATTTCAGTCCTGGTGTTACCCACAGTTTCACTGCTTGGCCACGAAATGACCAAACTTAATAGTAATTAGCGCCATCCTGAATAAATTCGATGAAGAAATCTAGATGTGCACTATAATTGATTAATGCAATTTCATTTACTAGACAAGATTCTTCCTTGTGGATTTCGCCAGAACAAAATAGAAACACAGCGAACACTAAAATAATACAACAATCACCTTTAACATTCCATATGTTTGAATGCCTTTAAACTTTTAGACTAATACAAAATTTCAGACAAACCATGATGATTGTCAGAAATTGAGTAGGAAAAAGATGATTTTATGAGAATATCACTGATATACTAACGTAGTAATGATCTAAGTTACTTGTAGACACACTTGTGAGACGAGAATGGGAACAGACAGAACAGACAGAGTCAAGAAGAGCAATTACATCATTGAAAGATAAAGAACATCACCTCCTTTGTCACTAATATATGAAAATAATAACTTTATTTCTAATCTGTAATTATTCCATTGCCCAATTTAAGGTTCCTTTCTTGTACATTGTTAAACGTTTTCAATTCAATAGCATCATTTAAGAACAGATTCATTTTCAGCATGGACCAGACATGCACCTTTCGGGTACTTAACCCTCGTCAGTGATCCTCAATCTAAAAAATGTAATATGGCCAAAGAGTTGAAAGTCATTATTTCCAAAAAAGTACCGAAAAACGTAGCAGGATGGATGGGATATGATGCTTACCGGACCCACGTTTTAGAAATTTCAAGAAATTTTGATAACAGAAATTTTCGAATGCGTTGAAGATCATTTACTGTGAAGCATTTGTTTCTTATTCAACCATCTCCATGTTATACTTACTTGCGTTAGGACTGGCAATCTGTGAGTGTGTGTTCTGTTGTGGTTGTTGCTGTTTTTTCGCAGTCGTTGTTGCCATGGTAGTGGTCGTCGTCGTGGTAACAATAACACAGTCATACTGTATGTCTAAGTACTTCGGGATTGTAGGACAGGGATTGTCACCAAGGACGCTGGCCTCTGCTGATAACTGACACGCAGCCTGAAAAAGAAAGTTTCATTTTTATACTTTAAATTTTAAAATACTAAGTCTTGTGCATTTGGCTATTACCGTTGAAAGGTAATGACCCTTACATAAAATTCGACAAATTATGTAATTTTACTCGTGAATTCATTGTGTTATTAAAAAGGAAACAGTCAAATGAGATACAATTAGAAAGCAAAAACAGAAAGACACACGCAACTTACAACTGAATGACCTGTGTCATTATTCTATTATTCTATTGATGATCAGTCTATTATAAGAAGCAGATATATGTCAAGAAAAGGAAAACATCTCAAATAAAGCTTTCTTATAATTTATGAGACTTTTTAGTAATAATTTCACTTTTACTTGACACTTATAACCATGATATAAGGCATTGTCTCAAAGTTCTAGAATGATGATAGAATTTGAAAAAGGAATCCTAGTTTAGAAAAAAAGACAGACAGACATACAGACAGACGGGCAGACGGACACAAATGTTAAACGTAATCAATTCAATAGCATCATTTTAAGAACAGATGCATTTTCAGCATGGACCAGACATGCACGTTTCGGGTACTTAACCCTCGTCAGTGATCCTCAATCTAAACAATGTAATATGGCCAAAGACTGAAAATTATGTCCAAAAATGTACCGAAAGACGTAGCAGGATGGGTGAGATATGATGCTACAGGACTCGCGTTTTAGAAATTCCAAGGATTTTGGTAACAGAAAATTTCGAAATGCGTTGAAAAGACAGACGGTTAACCAAAGTTGATCGAGCTTGGCACATGTGCCATCGGGGACTCCTGGTCCACCAGCAGTGACACTCACCAAGTATTTCAAATGTTAAACGTAATCAATTCAAAAGCATCATTTTAAGAACAGATGAATTTTAAGCATGGACCAGACATGTACGTTTCGGGAATTTAACCTTCGTCGGTGACCCTCAATCCAAACAATGTAATATGGCCAAAGACTGTGAAAATTGTGTCCAAAAATGTACCGAAAGACGTAGCAGGATGGGTGGGATATGATGCTGCAGGACCCATGTTTTAGAAATTCCAAGGATTTTGGTAACAGAAATGTTCAAAATAGAAACAAAGACAGACAGACAGCTGTACTCACCTTATTGTTACATGCTTGTGCCACATATCCCGTGACTTTTCCTTAGAAGTAACAGTTGATATTGGGGTCATTGTTACAGACAGACAGCTGTACTCACCTTATTGTTACATGCTTGTGCCAGATATCCCCTGACTTTTCCTGAAGAGTAACAGTTGATATTGGGACCATTGTTACAGACAGACAGACAGCTGTACTCACCTTATTGTTACATGTTTGTGCCACATATCCAGTGACTTTTCCTGAGGAGTAACAGTTGATATTAGGATCATTGTTACAGATGATGGAGCTAGTACGGCCAAAGTTGACACTCCTGACTTGTATGACCTGACCCCCCGGGCAAGATATGGGCGTGGTCTTATGTTCACATATGATTTTATTCACTGAAAAGAGATTTAAGGTGTGTTGTTAAGAGAATTTTCAAAATTTTCAATCAAAATTCAATTGTGCTTTTAAATTTAGTGAAAGAAAACAAACGAAAGATCAACAATCATAATGCAAAAGACACTTTGTCAAGAATTTGTGAAAAAACCCTTTTAAATCATTGATGATAATCGACCTATCAAGTTTAGAGCATCAGTTACATTTCGTTTCAATTTATTCGTTCGCATTTTTTAAAGTAATAATCTACGATACTATTGAATATATATCATTAATTTTCATTGGAAGCAAAAAACTTACATGAAAGAACGAGGGCAGGAAAAGAGGCTGAAATAATAATAACAATATTATTTTTAAAAAATATTCTTATTAGAACTCTTTGTAGAGGAAAACTTCTTGGGTTTTATCATATTTTTGTGAATATACGGAAGTGCTATTAATATTTGCATGATAATAATGCATGACATTAAAAAAAATTTTTTTCTCGTAAATACACATTCAATAAATCCTTCTCAATTCAATTTCGTTTTAATTCATGTAAAAGATTGAAGTATACTTACCGATGAGTATTAATAGTTTCATTGTGAAAATTATCTCAGTGTATGTAAAAAATAAATATGAATGATATAGTCCTTTCTATATAGTTCCTAGTTTAGAGCACCAAGTAAGAAATAAATATTCGCTTTTTAAAAATCTGTTTCACATCTCCATTGCAGACAGAGTACTTCTCCTAACGCCTCGTTTTTCCCCCTTCTATCTTACTCTTTCAAGGCTATTGAAACTTCAAGTGGAAGATTCCTTATTGCACAAAAAGTATTTAAAGATGAACTTGGGTGTAGACCTATTCGGGAATTTTTGTTTCAGACGTAATCCCTTTGGCTTGGCAAAGCCACCCTCGATGTTATGATGGAATGTTGAGAGGGGCACTGATGATGGGATTGTTTTTGAAATGTTTGGACACTTATCAAAAGTCAGCACAAGTGTAAGAAATTAGGGACTGGTTGATGGACATAACAAACGGGGTGATGGGGCCAAATAAAGGGAAGTCCAATGGAACTTTGGGTATTTATGTGTCTAACAATTTTGACTTTTGACAAGTAGTAGGCATATTTAGGTATTGCTTTTGTGGATAAAATAAGAATCAATTTGCGTTTCTGATGAGGATGAATTTTCTTTAGTATTCTAAATGGAGTTGCTCAAGGTCAAAAGAACGTAAATTCTGGATTAACTTCTTCCATATTTTGAACCATGCCCATGAAGTTGGTATTAAAGAGCGTGAGTCTAAAATAAAAACAAATCTTCTAATTCGGAAACCGCATTTCAATGTTTATGTCGAATTTTATCTAAATCAAACACGATGTTAGAATTGAAGTGGACAACTGCATTAGGATAGCCGGAGTATGATGTTAGTTTTAGCTACGGTGTAAACAGGGATTTATGGAATCTTCTTGTTTATCATAAATTTTGAACTCTCAAGACATGCCAGGTCACTTAGATCCATACGTAAAAATAACAGACATTTCACTAGGTATTTTAAAAAAAAACAAACGAACACAGTAATGAAATTATTATCAGCATTAGAGTAAATGAAGTCACATATGAAAAATTAACTCCTTAATTAAGTCGTATATAGATACGAGTTTCCTAGTCATATTTCTTAGAAAAAAAAAACTTTAAAAAAAGGTTCTTCTTCAACCAAAGACATCTCTCACGAGTTACAAAAAAAATTGATAAAAATAGATATGAATACCACACATAACGAAATTCAAGCAGTAAGATCTCAATCTTCCCAGTGTTAATTACTTTAGACAGTCAAAGGGGAATATAGCGAATTGCTAACATACATTTTAAATACAATGTACTAGTATAATTCTTTTTTTCAAATTTGATGACGTTTTCATTGTCTCTTATTTCTAAAAGACTTTATATTTATAACTGCTTCTTTACTTACCTTACTATCAAGCCTTTTATTATTATTATGCCCCGGAATCATAGATTTGGGGCATATAGTTTTGACCTGTTCGTCTGTCTGTCTGTTTGTCCGAAAAACTTTATCATTGGGCATAACTTTTGAATGGAAGGTGATAGCGCTTTCATATTTCACATGTATAATCCTTGTGACAACACTTTTCCATCGATACCAAAGTTTTGACCTAATGACCATGACCTTTGACGTACTTTTGTAAAACTTTAACATTGGGCATAACTTTTGAATGGGGGGTGAAAGAGCTTTCATATTTCACATGCGTATTCCTTGAGTCAAGACCTTTCCATCGATAACAAACATTTTGGCCTCGACCTTGACCTTTGACCTACTTTTGAAAACTTTAACAATGGACATTACTTTTTAATTGAAGGTGATAGAGCTTTTGTGTTCCATGCAACAAGACCTTTTCGTTGGTACCAAAATGTTTGACCATGTGGCCTTGACCTTTGACCTACTTTTGAAAACATTTTAGAATTGACTCTTCTCTTCTAGTTTGACCTACTAAACAGAAAATGTTGTTAAAACTGACAAAGATGTCGATGGGGCATTCGTGTTTCCAAAACACAGTTTTTATATTCTTTACTGTTCGTGCAAATTACAAAGTATGGCAATGGTATACGTACATGGCTCAAACATCAAATCAAGTTCCATTTAAAAACGTTTGAAATATGCTAGTAAACTTTCAGACAATTCGATGAATTATTCTAAAACGAAGGAATATCCCCCTGCAGGCATATAGCTGTCCTTCGGGATATGTTTAAGGTCATGTTTAAAATTTCGCTCTTCATGCATTGGATTTGGACTTTCTATCAAGTCTATCGGCCACGAGCAGCACTGAACAATGATCTATTTTAGCATAATTATATGTGGCCAAGTTCGATCAACTTTGTTTGATAGTTTCTTCAACGCTTTCGAAAGTTTCTGTTGTCTAAATTTCTTGAAATTTCTGAAACGTGGGTCGGTCCTGGAGCATCATATCCCACTCATCCTGCTACGTCTTTTGGTACATTTTTGGACATAATAACTTAATATCCGAAACACGTGTCTAGTACAATAAAATTGGTACTATAAAACAAATATTTCAATATTGACAATTTCGCACTTTTTGGCCATATTACATTGTTTAGATTGAGGATCTCTGACGAGGTTTTTGTACCCGAAACGTGCATGTCTGGTCCATTACTTTTTTTGTAGTCTGCCAAAATATTTAGGAGGAAGCAAATGCCATGTAACAATAGTAAGCTTACTGCTATTTCAGACTCCTTTGTAGTACAAATAGATGCGGAAATAATATGTATATATATTTTTTTTTGAAGAGGAGGAAGGAAGATCGACTGGGAACATCCATCGCCGTCTGGTACACCCATCTCTGGAGCTTATTTTTTTCTCTTTTATATAGTTTGGGATACGGTTGGTAAACTCAGAGATGTCGCGAACTGAACAAATTCCAATGTCCCAAAATGAAGTGTATGTTTTGTGTTTCCTGTCAATTTCCTTCACCTCTAGATTTGCTGACTTTGAGTAGGTATGGTGTCCTTCGATAGCTCTTATTGTAGCTGCTATGAGAATGTTTTCTAGCTTAGACATTTCAAGTCTATAAGAAGTCCATTCTAGTCCTGATTTTTGTCCAAGAAAGGTTATTAAAAGTGATCCTGTCACATTTCATCCATTCAGGCTTTTGGAAGGTTCTTTGCATGTTGACTGCCTTTTTACTCTTATTCGGTGTTGTTTTGGCTCAAAAGTAAATTGATACTGTGGTCACTGGCGTGATTTGAGGTGTTAAGAGGGTACATATGGTTTACCTTGTCTACAGATCTTTTCCTGACTGCTTTTTGAGATTAAATGTTTTGATCTGAGGAAGCCGTGATGCAATGGTCAAACGTCTTTAAATTCAATAGCATCATTTAAGACCAGGTAAATTTACAGCATGGACCAGACATGCACGTTTCGGGTACTAAACCCTCGTCAGTGATCCTCAATCAAAACAATGTGATATGGCCAAAGTGTGTGAAAATTATCATGTCCAAAAATGTACCGAAAGACGTAGCAGGACGGGTGGGATATTGGGCCAATTATCTTTGCCATTATGGACGGTCATCTGACTCAAGTAGATGGTTGAAGTGGTGCTCGTGCAGTCCTGAATATTTTCCGCTTGTCTTGTTGCGTTTCTGTCTTCCTTGTTAATGAAGCACTGAAGTCTCCCGTTTGCGTGTACTATTTACTTTCCATCTGGTAACTATATATGAATCTTTAAGGTATTGTCACAAGGAATACATATCATGTGAAATAAAAAAGACCAATCACACACTAATCAAAACATGTAGATTCCAACTAATTCGGGTGTTCTCTTCGCCGGCGATAACGCTATTGTTTTTGTTGCTCGTTCAAAGAAGTGCTTGTAAATTTTATATACTGCAGTGGCGGATTCAGCCGGGGGGGGGGGGGGGGGGGGGGGGGGGGGGGGGGGCATGTGCTCCCCGACAGTGCCCTACGAAGGGGCACTTATGACATGTTTTTTGAAGCATTAAACTACTGCTTCCTAAATAAATGTATGAAATTATTCAGAAATAGACCCAAAACACCACAGAAACCACCGATTTGAATAAATTTTCCTACACTTTCTTAGGGACAGATTACAAAGTCGGGAGGGATGCATTAATTGCTGCCATGTCCATCGTCTACAGGTACGCGGACATACACTTTTCGAGTCGGAAACAACCTACATTGAAGCACGTTCATATAGGATTTTGATGAATCGGGAATAGCAGTCCTTTTTTTTTTTTTTTTTTTTAATTTTTATTTTCTTTTTGCATGTTATTAACACAGACATACACACAGGCATACACATACAAGTAATATCAATACCAATGACAATACGAAAACAGAAGACAATACATCAATACAAGTAATTGACATTACTGTATAAACATACACACATTACACACAAATTCTTGACATCACATGTGCAACAATTTTATGTGAATTATAATAATAGTATTATTTTACTCATTTTTTTTTTTTTTGAAAAAAAAAATAAATTAGAAATGATCTTTTATGAAATAAGAATATGAAGTAAGAAATATTAACCTGTTAATATTGCAAAAGGACCCCATTTTTTTCTAAAGTCGCTAACTCTCTTTTTCTTTTTATATATATAGAGTTCTGTCTTAATATATTCTGAGAGAGAGACTTTTGCACCCTCAAAGGTTGGAATGCAGTTTTGCATTTTTTTTCTGTAAATATGTTGTTTAATCAAACAAATAATTGTGTCTAATATTTTTAGCTTGTCATTAAAAAGACCAAATAAAACCTCATGAATACTCAAATCTAAATTTATGTCAAAGATGTTAAGTAACCATATTTCAAAATCGTGCCATACAGTGTAAGAAAAATGACATTCGAATAATAAATGGGAAATAGTTTCTGAATTTGAATGACAAAAAGAACATAAATTTGAGGAATTAATACCTATTTTGTGTAAAAGTGCATTTGTTCCTAAGATCCTATGTACAATACGAAATTGAAACCATTTCAACATACAGTCATTTGAATATTTGTGAACGCCTAGATTTATTTTTTGCCAACAAAGTTCATTATTAAGTAAATTTAATTCTTGCTCCCATTTAAGTTCACTCTTCGGCTGTTTATAATAACTCTTAATAAATATGTCATAAAAATCTTTTGATCCCTTACTGCTTTTTCTAATAATTTTGATATGAATAGGATAATGAGGCTGATTTTTTAGGAAATAAAGCATACTCAAATTTTTACTCATTTTTGAAATGCATGAGCAAATACCATAATATAAAGTAAATGGAGGTGAAAAATTAAATTTTACACAAAAATCATCATATGATAATATCTTACCATTATCATCAAGCAAATCATATACATAATATATACCTCTATCTTTCCAATCGGGATAGTATACAGTTTTATTGTTTATTCTAACCAAGTCATTGTACCATAAGGGTTCATAAAAAATTTTCTCTTTTTCAAGTAGTTTTCTTAATTTAAAATAACATATGAAAACATCTTTCCAAAAATAATTTCTGACAGTTTTTGATAAGTATAAAAAGTATTCTGTACCAAATGTAAGGAGGGATTTCAAATCTAATGAAAGCATATCTGTAAGAAGAGTCAACCAACTGTTTTCATCATTATCAATGATTCTTCTGATCCATGTAATTTTTAGACTTGTACTAAATGATTTTAAACATATCATCCTTAATCCCCCATTTTTATAATCCTGAATTAAACATTTTCTAGCAATTCTTTCTGTTTTGTAGTTCCAAATGTATTTAAAGAATAAGTTTTCTAATTCTTTTATTTTTTTGTCTGAAAGACATGGGAGGGAAATGAATAAGTGAGTTAATTTTGGTAGAAGTATTGATTTTACAACTGTTATTCTTCCGTTAGTGCTTAAAAGTCGTCGTGACCAGGATGTGATCAATTTCTTAATTTCTTGTAATTTAGGTTGAAAGTTCAGGTCTTCCATTTCATTTATGTTAACAGAGAAAATTATGCCTAGGAACTTAAATGGATTTTGAGACCAGGTTAAAGTATAGTCATCACATAGTTTTATATTAGAGTTTCTAAGAGAACCTATTTTAACACTAAGGGTTTTAGAGTAATTTGGTTTCAAGCCTGAGTATTTAGCAAATTGACCTATCAAAGTGAGTGCATTCCGAAGAGACTGTTCAGATCCATCAAGTAGAAGTGCAGTATCGTCTGCGTATTGAAGTACTTTGTATTCTTTATCATAAATTGTTATACCTTTAATAGATTTATTATTTCGTAAAAGAATTCCTAGAATTTCAACACATAGTAAGAAGAGGTAAGAAGAGACTGGGTCGCCCTGCCTGCAACCGCGCCCTATTTGAAAGAAATCGGAGAAGATGCCATTTTGAGAAACACAAAGTTTAAAGTCCTTATTAAAAATGTTTATCCATTTAATTATATTATTTCCAAAGTTAAGAAACTGTAACACTTTATTAATGTATTTCCATGATATAGAATCAAATGCCTTCTCAAAGTCTATCATTAATATTATTCCTGGAATATTCTTTTGGTTACATATATTAATCATATCATACATTAAACGCGTATTTTCACCAATGTACCTACCACTTAAAAAACCCTTTTGATTTTCATGAATTAGTTTTGGAAGTACAGATTTCAACCTTTTTGCAATGGCACCTGACAAAATTTTATATGATACATTTAGCAGAGTAATAGGTCGCCAGTTTTTTAAATATTGACGCGGTTTTTCGCCCTTAGGTAGAATAGAAAGATTCCCAAGTTTTTGAGATGTGGATAGTTCTCCTTTATCAAACGAACAAAGATATGATCGGTAAAGAAAGTCGCTTAAATCAGACCAAAAAAATTTGAAAAATTCGGCAGTAAAGCCCGATGTTCCAGGGCTTTTATTATTTTTACAGTCTTTTAACGAACCTAAAATCTCATCTTTAGTTAATGGAGTATCTAAAAGTTTCTTTTCATCATCTGATAATTTAGGAACTTCTACTTCTGATAATAGTTGATATAGGTTTACATCGTCAAGAGAGTCATCTCTATTATCATATAAATTTTTATAGAAAGTTCTGATTTCTTTAAGTATTTCTGATTGTTCTGTAATTTCCTTACTATCGTCTTTTACAATTCTAGTTACTGTTTTATTTATAAAGTTTCGCTTTTCGAGGCCACAGAAGTATTTAGTTGGCTTTTCACCATCTTCTATCCACCGTGAACGGGTTCTTATGAGAAGGCCTTCTAGTTCGCGCTTTCTTATGGATTCAAGTTGCTTATTTAAAGTGGAGAATCTTGTTGCTATTGCTTCATCCATATTATCATTAAGAATTTTTTTAAGATCTGCAATTTCTTTTTCTAAATTTTCTTTTTCTAAATTCTTTTCTCTTTTCTTTTTTGCACAATAAGGTAATGTTTTACTTCGTATCTTCATAAGAAGCATTTCTAGGAAAAGATTATCATCGATAGAAAAAGGGATATCATTATTAGGGATTTCAGGTATTCTCTCTTTAATTATTGATGAGGGTACGTATTCTTGCTTACATTCTAGTATACAATTTTTCACCAAATTAACATACTCCAAGTCCTTAAGTAATGAATTGTTGAACCTCCAAAAACCAGATCCTTTTTTAAAGTCAGAAATTTTCAAATTAAGCTCAATATAAGAATGATCGGTTCTGTACCCAGGTAATATCTTGACTGAATTAACTAATGACATAAGTTCTTCTGAAATTAAAAAAAAATCAAGTCTTGCTTGTTTTATTGGGTTTGTTCTATGCCATGTATATTCTTTATTTTGTGGGAAGTTAACTCTCCATGGGTCTACCAAGTTATGTTCATTTTTAAGTTTATCAACAACAGCTCTACATTTTGGATGGTTATGGGAAACATAATTATAACAATCTTTATTGAAGTCTTGAGTAAGGTTCCAGTCCCCACATATAATTACAAATTCGTTACTAAAGTCTTCAATGATTTCACTAAGCTTTTCAAAGAATGTTTCGTCATCATTATTTGGACCATAAATATTTATCAATGTGACAGTTATCATGTTATGGATTTTAACTTCTGTTACTAAAAGATTACCTTTATCATCTTTTTTTGTTCTGTTTATAGTAAAGTCAAAGTTATTATTGAAAAGTGTAAGAACACCACGTGAGTCGTTTTTGCCCTGCGCCAGTATATGTTCAAATCCCCATTGCATATGAATTTTTTCATTGTCAGAATCAAGTAGGTGGGTATCTTGTAAACATATTATTGAAGGTTTTTTATTGCGTAAATATTTAAAGACATCTTTCCTCTTCAATGTATCTCTAATGCCTCTACAATTTAGTGAAGATAACTTGAATGAACCTATTTTATGAATTTAAAAAGAGTCAAATAAAGATCATCAAAAAGCAAAAATAATGTGGGGGTCATTTTATGGAGCATAAAGCAAACATAAAACTGCTGGGTAACATGTACATATATAGCAAGCAATACCAAGACAAGCACACACACACTCATACTTACAAACACGTACACATAAGACAACAAATAAACGAGTAATAGTGGATTCATGATATGAGTAATGACACAAATAGTCTAAATATAAGACTTAAACTCCTGCATTCTGGCTTTTATATGTTTATATAATTATAGATGTACCTTTTTCTATTTGCTCCCCGAAATAACAACAACACTAAGTATTTCATAGCGTACTTAATAATGGTACAAAACCATAAAAAAGATACTTACTAGCTATACGCAAGATAATAAGATGCTGAGTGTTGCAGTATTGCAAGAAGAATCACACAGGCATTCACTCATTCTTGTTAATCAGGAAATCAGGAAATGTTACTTAGTATCAGACAATGCCAATGGATGAATGGATACATGACATAAAGAATCTTGCAATATACTCGTGAAATTAAAAATATTTCTTTCTACTGTAGTTTCTATTACTACAAAACAATTTACAAACGCAACTTTTTTCGTGCGCCTCAATCAAGATAACCAACACCGGATGTCTTCAAACAAATTTGCCGGTCGTGGGTCAAAGCTATAACGGATAATGCGTCAGCTACTAAATCCGGAACTATATTCGTTTAGTATTATTACATGAAAAAAGAGCCATACTGATATTCAACAGTTCAAAGGTTTTTATCAATCAAGTCATGTAATGCAATAATTCATGAATAATAGTATTGTAATGAAACTAAGGGTCATTTCATTTTTTTTTTTTAGTTTAAGTGTCAGATTAAGTTGTGAAAAGAAAAAAAAATATGAAGGAAAAACAGAAAAAAAAAACATTACTGTCTAGTTTACGATGTCAGGTGGTCTTACTTCCTGGGTTTCTACTTACTGGGTTTCTTGGTCCTCTTGATGCGTTCCTCTATGTCATCATTTATGTCAAATTTTACTTTTCTTTCAGTTCCGTTGACTTTACCGTACACACTACCATTGAAGAACCAGGTAGCTTCTATCATCTCGTGATCACTGAGGCGTTCCATGAGTTTAGTGTTTTCATACGTCACGTCGTCCGCAAGTCTGACACCGATTTTCTTCTTTTTAATGTCTGATCTTTGGCGGATCACTCTGGCCTTGACCTCAGAATTCTTCAGTTTTAGTAAAATCGGTCGCGCACGGTCATCTTTCCCCGGTATTCTGTGCACAGCGACTATTTCTTCTAGATTAACGGTAATCCCTGCCTCCTTCTTAAGAAACGTGGTAACTTCCTTCTCTGTATTTTCTTTTTCTGACTCTTTCAATCCAAATATTTTAACATTGTTCTTTCTGGAATATTGCTCATTATAGTTTGCCCATTTCCTCGCTTCGTCTGCCTTTTTTATCGCCGTTCTCGCTGTTTTTTCCACCTCCATAAGTTCGAACCTTTTTTCCGCTATTAATTCCCTTAACTCCTCGTTTTCGACCCTCATATCGTCTATCTCGCCTTTAAGTTTGCTTATCTCTTTTTTCTGCTTCTCCCCTGCTTTCTCAAGTTGTATTTCGAACTCCTCTCTCTGTTGTTTCATCACATCTTTTATCATACTAGACACAATATTTTTTAGGTCCTCCGTTTTAACTACACTTTCCACTGCAGTCTCAATTTTTTCTAGTCTCGACTCGAGTCTACGTAAAGTCGCACTGTTATCATTTTCGCTGATGCTATTTTCGCTGGAATCGTGGCTGATATTCCCAGGATTGTCACTTTGCGAAGATCTAGTAGACGGTCTATTTGTCGAGCCGATTTTTGTAGTATGTTTAGTACTAAAGTACTTGGACTTGGTCAGTTCTGATCCGCTGGACATGTTTACCTGTGTGTTTAGTGGTGTGTAAAAAACAATCGCCAATACAATGGAAAATCGTAAATCGCTTAATTCTCCAAAAAAACGAATAATATTTCTCCAAATGATTTATACACACAGTCACTAACATATAAGATATGTCCACCGCAATTTTCAGGGTTCTATTTGTCACTAAAAAGTAATAATTGCCAAAATTCTTTGGAGCGACACTTAACGCTACTGACTAGTGTAAGCCATCTTGAATCCCCCAAATCGGGAATAGCAGTCCTATGCAAGTCATAAAACACACATATTTCTTTTCCTAATCTTCGATATATCCTTCTATAAGACTGACATTTTTTAAAGATCGTGTTAAATTTGAGGTCATGATCAGTCTTTTTAAAATGAACAATTAAAATTTTGGTCAGATTTGGACCGGATACCTCCAAGAATTTTCAAAAGAATCAAAAGTGCACGTTTTTCTTTATTTTAAGAATCGATTTGACAATGAATTACTATACCCTTCTATCTGGATGATGCAGGGAATGAGGCACTCGTGATCTCTTGTTTGTCAAGGAAATTTATCATTTACTTATTTTCTTTACCTTACAAAAATTAACAAACAAGCTTGGATCTAGAGTTAAGGTTAGAGGGGTCAGGTCCCGCCTTGAATTTGCAAAAAAAACCTGCTTTTATCTAGCTTTTACGTGAATTTATGTCTGGATCCGCCCCCCCCCCCCCCCACGGGCTGACCTCCCTGTCCTTTTAAAGCTTTCCTTGGTCTTCCCTCCCATACCCTCCCCACTCGGCCCTTCGGGCCTCGCGTCGCAAGTGATTTCCATCAAAAAGTACATGTGTCCCCCGGCAGTTGGGGTTCTGGATCCGCCCCTGATACTCACTGTTGTTAAAAGAAGTAAAAATCGAGTAATCGTTGCTTCAGTAATATATGGTTTTGTAGGAACATACTATGGTTTGGGCATTAAAAACAGAATTAAACAGTATTTTGTGGATTTTGGGGCTTCCGACAGAGTTGCCGGAAATAAGCAAAGAAATGCTGCTTTTTCTAGCTTTTAAGTTAATTTAATTATGGCTGGAACCCCCCCCCCCCCAAATGGGCTGACCTCCCTGTCCTTTTAAAGCTTTTATTCGTCTGCCCTTACCTTAGGAAATGAACATGTTGACTTCTGCATGCAGTGCAAAAACAATACAGCATCAGAAAATATCAATTTTTTTTTAATTACCGGCAGTCATGACTGCCGGTATACTGTAATCAATCGTGACATACTTGCACGGATAAAATAACTCTTGGCAATATGATTGGTGGACAACTACAAAATATGCAAATATTCGTCAAGGTTATTCTGAATCTGTGCATAAGATGCTTCCATCAGGTCGGCTAAAGAGTCTAGATGACTTGACAAATGAAAGTCATATCGTATCAGTGCATTTTCTTCCGAAAGATGCATCGAAAAGTCTTTGTACCGATACGTTCTACAACAAATCACAGATCCTCGGAAATTTCCGTAGCTTGACTCGGAAATAAAAACGGAAAAGCCCGGAAATGTGCGATTGGTCTAACAAGAATAAAAATCGTTTATTCCATTTTTTCCTTACTAGAATTTTACAACATTTAATGTCAGCTAACTGCCGGCAAGCTTTTTGTAAAAGCTAATACTTGTATACTCATTATCCTTGCTGACACTGACTGAATCATGCACAACTAATCCCTTCTAAATTCAGTTCAAATACGCTTCAGATGTCACCAAATTGCTTCATTTTTTCGAAATTTTCTCGGGGTAGGCCCCCGAACCCCCATCAATGGGAGGGGATACCCCCTCCCATAACCTCCCCCACTCAGCCCTTTGGGCCTCACGTCGCAAGTGATTTCCATCAAAAAGTGTATGTGTCCCCCCGGCAGTTGGGGTTCTGGATCCGCCCCTGAATTACTCACTGTTGTTATCAGAAGTAAAATATCGAGTAACCGCTGCTTCATTTACATATGTGAAGAAAATATGGTTATGTGGGAACACACTATAGTGTGGGCATTAAAAACAGAATTGAACAGTATTTTGTGGATATTGGGGCTTTCGACAGAGTTGCCGGAAATAATGAATCCGTTACCATTTTCTATTTCTACACGCTAATCTCAAATTTCCTTCAAGATAAAATCATAAAAAATGATAAAATGGTGTTTAGATCGGATCCTTGTGGCATAATTTGCCTTGGTGTGACATATGGAGCTATTTTTTACGCAGATTATGTCGTGATCCGCCATTTAGTACTCCCTGTTATGACAGACACGTAAGTAGAAGTTCGCGAATTGCCTCTGTCAGTGTTTTCTGTTTATAATTATACCACTTTTAACTTGTTAAGTTGTTTACTTTGTTTGTTTTAACAACTAAGATTTAATTAATAATATGAATCAAGGCAAAGCCTTTTTGTGCCAGTGGAGATAAAATAAATATGACTATATAAAATAAAAAAAGATATTTCTTTTTCATTTTCTTGCATTATAATTTTAATCAGGTTGGGGAAAACTTCAAATCGAGCTATTATAGCTTGATCAGGCTATAATAGCTAGAACAAGCTATTGCCTAATAACATTTTTCAATACAAAATTTAACTAAAATCAAAATTTTTGAAAAATATTCACTGATTCAATTTGTAATCGATATATATCAATAATTTTAACAAGGCACATATATTCAAATATGGACCGATGATGAGCAACAAGATTTTGAATAAACGAAAAATTTGAGGTTCCTTATCTCCTTATCTGTTGGTATTTCAATAGGGGTTTCTATACAAAAGTTGTAGTATTTTATCAGTACTAGTGCGACTTGTAAACAAAATTTAATTATCATCAATTTTTAATTTTCTTCTTAAGAAAAAATAGTTTTATGATAGCTACATGGAGCTATTATAGCCCGATCGAACTATTATAGCTCGATCTGAAGTTTTCCCCAACCTGTTAATTTATAGACTACCAGTATGACGGTTAATCTTATCTTACAAAACTTTCTGTTTTATGATTGCCAAAAAAAAAAGGTAGTATAAGGCGAGGGGAAATACGGAAGCATTTGTAAAATTGGTCTAGACCAGCAGATGAACATTCTAAGGGGGGGGACTAAAATATGGTTCTTTATACGTCCCTGTTTTGACCTAGACCGGCAAATATTAGAGTAGCTTGGGGGAAGGGGGGGGGGGGGTGAGGTTCCAGTCACGGAAAACTACAAGCAATTAAACAAAAGGTGTCTGATTTTGAAAACTTATAGCAACGATCTAGTTTAAAGAACTCGGTAGACAGTGCTCAGCTAGAAGTCCGCATATTTTTTTTATTTCAAGCCATTTCAATTTTGTAAGAAAAATGTAAAATGAAAATAAATAACTCATTGCATATCGACTAAAAGAAAACAAAAGAACATCTCGCAGATGTCAGACACAATCTCCAAAGCTTGTTTCACAACATTTCAATAAAGAAAACCACTCAATATCGGACTTCAAAATTATTTAATACCGTGAAGCCATCCGGGTTTCAGAGCACAAAATCGCCCATGGGAATACTTTGGCCGGATTATTGACCTTTTTAAAAACGTAAACGTCAAGCAAAATACATCCATTACAAAGGAAAAACTTACGACGCCAAAGTGACATTAGCGATTTGTCGCAATGACGTCATAGAAGCACACTAAACAAATACTCAGACGGAAATGTCGGCTTTCATTAAAGATTCCATGGTTACACTGAGTTGTTGATGCTATTTCGTAATCTGCTTCACGAAAAATTATGTCAATAAATTTAACTTGTATAAAACAAAAATTGAGTATAGCTTATACGTCAACTTGGAGTCGAAAAAAGATGTAAATGGCAATATCCAGCATCTCTGCAGCAACTCTGCGAGAGGACAAAAGTTTTTGAAAGCATAGTAGTACATTCTCATTCACTGATTCAGCATCTTTTTTCAATAAAGACCATAGGGGCGAGCTTTGCTCGCAAAGGCTCTTTGGGCCTTTGCAGCGAGCTCCACTCGCTATAATAACATAGACAGTTATCGACAAGTATTTTCCTCACTTTCAGATTATGGGGAGTGTTCAATGTAATAGTTTTTAACACCATCCTTTTCCTTGCGTCAGTGTCGCATGTTCGGGCAGTTTTCTCAGATCCTGGGATCGTACCACTGCCCACTACAGGACTTGACTTCTCTGATCTCCATGCCGGCAAATCAAATCCTAACATGGTAAGAATTTTGTAAAGAAAATCAATTTTTAAATGTGACAATAAAGTATTCTAGGACACTTCTTCTGTATCACGCCAAACATACATGTATGGGAGGTACAGCAAAAAGTATTATTGTGTACTTTGATTTGGACAACTTTTTCCTTTGTTTTCATTTTAAACATGGGCAGTGTACAAGCTAACAAAAAAAAAAAACTTCAAAATTCACTTAACAACAGGTAAACAGGTAAAAAGGATTCAATTTTCCAGTTACACAACCTCAATTTTTACTTCAACAGGTAATGTAATCCAAGAACACTGTCATAAATTTTAGGTTGTGTCACACAGCACTTTAATAAGTGCAATTGCACGCGAATTACGTGTACACATAAACTGCATATGCGGAGATACATGTACGTAACAAATGGGCAATATACATAATTCTGAATTCATGAGTTTTTCATTGGCTGCTATGTACAGCAGGTGGGTTTGGGATGAGAATACGTGGATGTATGCCAAAACGGTTTTAAGCTCCACAATATTTTTCAACTTCTTTGATTTGCGCAATCTAGGCATAGTTAATGTAGTTTTTACACAGTCTTCACACAATTCATGCATTATTCATACATGTATAATATGCACAATTCATACAAGATTCTAATGCAAAGTTTGCGATTTTCATGACTGTTCCACGTACATCTACATATGTTTAATGAACCTTTCAAGCATAAAACACACATACTTTGCAGATGTATTACTTATATATTGTGTACATCTATACCGCTACGAACTATAAACACGACACATGTATCACCTATGAAAGCAGATGAAATTCATTAGATTTACGCTAGATTCAGCTTTTTCATGGATATGCATGTTCTTTGCAAAAGTTTTTGGTGTTTTGTGCATAGTTTTTGCATAGTGTCTTCATCATTCTTGCAAGATTCTTTTTTTCTTCATTGATCTATTTATTTATTCATAAATAGGTATGTGACATGGCCTTAAGATGGTCAAATAAAGTCAATACTGTAAATTGCTTTTTTTTCGTCAGTACCAATTTTCGTCAGTTCGTTCAAAATGACCATTTCGTCAGTACGTATATTCGTCATCCAAGGGTCCCTAAAATATAAATTTGTCTGTTCAAATGCCAACTTAACATTCAGGTATAGGCCGTACGCGTTTGTTTTCATTGTTTGTTTAACAATTATTGGTAAACAAACAATTAGAGATACGTGTACCACCTAGCTTGTTGTGAAAACATATCATTTGGTAATTAGAAGTACTTTATATGCGACTTTGTGTGCATATTCCGTTTTCAAAAATTTATCATTTGCCTGTCGTATTAACTCTTAAGATTCAATTTTTCCTTTCTACACTATATTTTGCCAGGAGTATATATATTCGTCGATACTTAATTTCGTCAATGGAGACACTGACGAAAATGACGAAAATTGGTACCTGACGAATAAAAACCAATTTACAGTATGTGAATTAATCTGATTCTTTTACTTGTTTTATGCATAATTTTTAAAATGTAACACATTTTTTGTTTTAAGGGAAGTTAATTTTAAAAAACAACATAACAGTTTATGTCTGGTCAAAAACACGTGTACAGTCATAGTACTGCTTTAAATTCAATATTACATGTAGTTTGATCTTTTGATTAAACAGAAAGATGGATGGAGTGTGTGCATGAAATGTGAAGCTTATCGCCCTCCAAGAGCTCATCATTGTAGAATATGTCGGAGGTGTATACGCCGCATGGATCATCACTGTCCATGGTAAGTCATTATGTAATCATAATATTCATATTGACCTCAAATCATCACTGTCAATGGAAGCCTATATTTGCTGATTATTTTTCTCAATCTTAAGGGCTATCCCCTGCCCTTTCATTAGGATTGACTATTGGAGAGGAATATGACTATTGCAATGTATGACTATTGAGGCATAATTATTGCAATACATTGTAATAGTATTGAAATGTATTTAAACGATGTGCATGAAACCAATAAAACATCCCAGAAGAGACACTTTTTGTTGCAAAAATGCATCCATTTTTAAACAACTGTAATCTTAAAGTGATCTTGTTCCCCTGTACAACATATACAGCAGATACCTTCTTCTTCTTCTTCCTTGGTATGACCCTTCGCTTATTGGAGCACTCCCCAGAAGGGATCACATATTATTAAACATGACATTATATATCAAGACAACACCTAACATTGTAAGCAATATATCATTTTTGGAAAAAAGATAGAAGAAATTTAACCTGATTAATCCCTAATAACTTGTGTTCTTTCTGACTATCGAAACATTTGATAGTTCAGCCTGCTATTGGCAATACATGTATTTGTCCCTGCTCAAATTTGCTATTGATGCATTGCTATCAAAGGATTACTATTGCAATATATATTTATAGTCCATTGTATTGTTACACCCCAACCTTCCATTAAGGAAGATTCATGTAAATTTTCTGAAGGCCATCAAAAATTAATAGTCTTCTTACTTTCAGGATCAACAACTGTGTTGGAGAATTAAACCAGAAGTTTTTTATCCAGTTCTTATTTTATATAGGTAGGTTGATATTTAGTATTCTAAC
This sequence comes from Pinctada fucata, assembly GCA_028142955.1. Classification (NCBI taxonomy): domain Eukaryota; kingdom Metazoa; phylum Mollusca; class Bivalvia; order Pterioida; family Pteriidae; genus Pinctada; species Pinctada fucata. The sequence continues at coordinate 49,909,475 of AP027110.1, read as the reverse complement.
ACGACTTGAGATTTTCTCCCTATATGTACAAATGTACATGTACTATAGAGCTCACCTGGTGTAAAATCTCCAACAAACATCCAGTCAGCTAAGCTCCGCCCATTGTTGTCTGCAGAACAATATAGAAATAACAACTAGCTAGCCATGGTTTATTGTCCAGTAATTCCCAAATCGCATGAACCAATCAAATTATCACAAAGAAGCGAAGTGGCTAGCTAGTTGTAATTTCTTAAATAGAAAACAGATTGGAGTAAAGATATGATGGAAATTGTACTGTAAAAGATGTTCTGATTATTTGCATACTAAATATGAACGTATTTTGGCTGGGTTAATTCTCTTGACTCTATCACACTGTAAAATAAGCAAAGCGTTCTAATTCATGATTGTGCTTTTATGTCATTTTGTCCTATTTTGTTCTCTCTCTGCTAATTGTTTTTGTACTAAAATGAGCACATTTACTATATCATGTATCTAGAGGGAGTTCATTTCAAGAGGACATGACACTCCCCCACTCCTGGAATATGCTAAATTAAAAAGCAGCTTATTTGTCCAATTTTTACAATATGATTTCCGCAAAATCATGGGTTGGGACATTCAACCCTCCCCCCTCCTATAGATATGTTACCATGGCTATTCTTTGTGTATTTTAAACTGTGATCTTACATCATGAATAGCGCATGATGATGAACTTGTACATTCTGTATTTGTAGGTTTGTCCAGTATTTATGTCACAACGTTGGTTGTAGTATCCTGGGTCATAGATCCTGGAATGATGTACATTCTGTATTTGTAGGTTTGTCCAGTATTTATGTCACAACGTTGGTTGTGGTATCCTGGGTCAAAGATCCAGGAATGATGTACATTCTGTATTTGTAGGTTTGTCCAGTATTTATGTTACAACGTTGGTTGTAGTATCCTGGGTCATAGATCCTGGAATGATGTACATTCTATATTTGTAGGTTTGTCCAGTATTTATGCCACAACATTGGTTGTAGTATCCTGGGTCATAGATCCTGGAATGATGTACATTCTGTATTTGTAGGTTTGTCCAGTATTTATGCCACAACGTTGGTTGTAGTATTCTGGGTCATAGATCCAGGAATGATGTACATTCTGTATTTGTAGGTTTGTCCAGTATTAATGCCACAACGTTGGTTGTAGTATCCTGGGTCATAGATCCTGGAATGATGTACATTCTGTATTTGTAGGTTTGTCCAGTATATATGTCACAACGTTGGTTGTAGTATCCTGGGTCATAGATCCAGGAATGATGTACATTCTGTATTTGTAGGTTTGTCCAGTATTTATGCCACAACATTGGTTGTAGTATCCTGGGTCATAGATCCTGGAATGATGTACATTCTGTATTTGTAGGTTTGTCCAGTATTTATGCCACAACGTTGGTTGTAGTATCCTGGGTCATAGATCCTGGAATGATGTACATTCTGTATTTGTAGGTTTGTCCAGTATTTATGCCACAACGTTGGTTGTAGTATCCTGGGTCATAGACCCTGGAATAATGTACATTCTGTATTTGTAGGTTTGTCCAGTATATATGTCACAACGTTGGTTGTAGTATCCTGGGTCATAGATCCTGGAATGATGTACATTCTGTATTTGTAGGTTTGTCCAGTATATATGTCACAACGTTGGTTGTAGTATCCTGGGTCATAGATCCAGGAATGATGTACATTCTGTATTTGTAGGTTTGTCCAGTATTTATGCCACAACATTGGTTGTAGTATCCTGGGTCATAGATCCAGGAATGATGTACATTCTGTATTTGTAGGTTTGTCCAGTATTTATGCCACAACGTTGGTTGTAGTATCCTGGGTCATAGATCCTAGAATGATGTACATTCTGTATTTGTAGGTTTGTCCAGTATTTATGCCACAACGTTGGTTGTAGTATCCTGGGTCATAGATCCTGGAATGATGTACATTCTGTATTTGTTTGTTTGTCCAGTATTTATGTCACAACGTTGGTTGTAGTATCCTGGGTCATAGATCCTGGAATGATGTACATTCTGTATTTGTAGGTTTGTCCAGTATTTATGCCACAATGTTGGTTGTAGTATCGTGGGTCATAGATCCTGGAATGATGTACATTCTGTATTTGTAGGTTTGTCCAGTATTTATGCCACAACATTGGTTGTAGTATCCTGGGTCATAGATCCTGGAATGATGTACATTCTGTATTTGTAGGTTTGTCCAGTATTTATGCCACAACGTTGGTTGTGGTATCCTGGGTCATAGATCCAGGAATGATGTACATTCTGTATTTGTAGGTTTGTCCAGTATTTATGCCACAACGTTGGTTGTAGTATCCTGGGTCATAGATCCTGGAATGATGTACATTCTGTATTTGTAGGTTTGTCCAGTATTTATGTCACAATGTTGGTTGTAGTATCCTGGGTCATAGATCCTGGAATGATGTACATTCTGTATTTGTAGGTTTGTCCAGTATTTATGCCACAACGTTGGTTGTAGTATCCTGGGTCATAGATCCTGGAATGATGTACATTCTGTATTTGTAGGTTTGTCCAGTATTTATGCCACAACGTTGGTTGTAGTATCCTGGGTCATAGATCCAGGAATGAAGGAACAAAAACATTTTAAATTGTAAGTGTTATCACTTTAGCTTTTGTAATCATGTTGCCTGCAAAGCAAGAGCAACATATAGGGACCACTTTGTCCATCTGTCTGTCTGGTAGTCACACTTTCACATTTTTGGCTGCAAGTTTTATTATAGTTATCATACATCTTTCAAACTTGCAGGGATGGTAAAGCATGATGAAACTCAGCATCCAATGTAGGTCACTGTCAGGGTCAGGGTCACATACTTAGGGTCATACATGCGACAGGCCACATACTTGTTCTTGAACGGTGCTATTTTGTAAAATAATTCAGTATAAATGAAATGCTGATCCTGTTTTAAAATTTTCTTCCTCTACAGAAGAGAGGTAAATAATATGCTAAATAATCCAGTTGACCTACAGATGAAATATAACTTGTCTTTTTATCTTTAACGATTCATATTGCATTATGATTATACTACTTAGCTATTACTTTGTTTTCTAGAATCCATTCTGTGTTATTAGTGGTAGAGTCCCTACTATTCGGCATGTTTGTACTGGCCATTGGCTGTGACCAGGTAAGACTGATTCTCTCTCTCTCTCTTTCTCTCTCTCTCTATGATCTATATTATTGGTGGTAGAGACCCTACTGTTTGGCATGTTTGTACTGGCCATTGGCTGCGATCAGGTAAGATGATTCTCTCTCTCTCTCTTTCTCTCTCTCTCTATGATCTGTATTATTGGTGGTAGAGACCCTACTGTTTGGTATGTTTGCACTGGCCATTGGTTTTGACCAGCAATTGGCTGTGACCAGGTGGAGCGTCCGAGCCGTAGTATGTAAATATTTTGTTTTACGTTCCCTTGGGCACCTTTTAGGAGAAGTGTCAGTGTACATTGTATGCGAAACACATCAGACTGTCAGACCTGTCCGGAATGGTCTGATTTACAACCTCAACATATTTCTACCCAAATGTATGATGTAGGTTCGCATATTTCTAATGCTGCAAAAAAGAGTTTTGCATAGACTGAATTGCTCTGAAAAAAACATACACAAGGATTCATTTCGTTATCCAGAAAAATTCTAAAAATCGTCTCAAATTAAACCAAATCCTTGAGTATCCTTGAGACTAGTACAATTTCTACATCAACCTCAATTTATCATGTGTTTATGGAGCAAGTTGTGAGAAAATTCTAAACATTTTTTTAAAACATTCACATCAAAGCCTTGTAACAATTGCTTTTAAAATCTTAGCATAAAGACCCAATGGGGAGTGGGGAAGGTGATAGGGATTATGGTATAAAGAGGTTTTTGATTGACATACTTGTAGATCTTATACTATTACACTTTATTTTATTTATTTTTTTTAGATGTCAGCCATCTTAAATGATGAGACAGCAGTCGAACATGTCAAGAAAGATGGACCAAAACGACAGAAAAAATCTGCATTTGCTCTGTTACAGGAAGTCTTTGGAAGAGGTTAGCTACTATACAAATGACAAGCTACAAACAGGGGCATATCTACCATACTTATCATTGAAAGATTTGTCCATATCCTTTGGACAGACTTTGCTTGAATGTCTTTTAAACTTTAGTGTTGTTTTTATGGCATAATGCCCTATAAGTATAAACAATAAGGGAGCATTGAGTTGGGTAGGGGCGTTCAAGCATGTAATTTTCATAAACTGAATGATTAGATTCCTTTATGTATAAGGAATATGAACACTGATGATCTTTCCATCTGTTAGTGTGTTGATATGTCCGTTTTTAGCTTGCCGGGACGAAAAAGTCCGGAGAGCTAATGCCATACCCTCGGCATCGTTGTTGTCGTTGTCGTCCGTAGACAAAACTTTAACCTTGTCTATGTCTCTTGAACTATAAGGGGTAGGGCTATGATATTTCACATGTAGATACCTTGTGATGAGACCTTTCATTTGAGACCATGACCTTTTACCTAGTGACCTTGACCTTGGACTTTGACCTACTTTTTAAAAACTTTAACCTGGTTTCTGACAAAAACCTGTATAGGCGAGCTATGTAATCTTTGATTACCCTATGTTTGTGTATAGCCAGAACTTTTGATTTGTATGTGATTGGTAATTTTCAATGTTTTCCTATTCTGTATGTAACAATGTTCAATATTTAACCTAATATCAAATTTTAAATACTTTACTTACACTTACATGTATTATCAATTGTACACTACAGTATTTTTCTTATTTCCAGGTCATCCAGCATTGTGGTTATTTCCATTACAATTCAACCCTGTAGAACTGGACCATTCCCCTCAGTATAACGTGTGACATTCCCTAACAACTGATGATATTGTTTGTATACATCTCTATGGAAACATGTGACATTCCCTAACAACAGCTGTTATTGTTTGTATACATCGCCATGGCAACATGTGACGCTGATATTGTTTGTTTACATCGCTATGACAACATGTGACACTCCCTAACAACAGCTGATATTGCTTGTATACAACGCTATGACAACATTATGACACTGGTGCAGCATATATCGTATTGAGACGTTTTTTTTTTTTTACAATAAATATAATTTTTAACTCCCTTGTAGTTAAATAAGTGAGAGCCCATTAATTTATATCAATACAATTCAGACTTTGTGATGTGTTGAGTTACTCTCCATTATGGGACGGCAGAAGACAAATTGGAGTCGCAGATTGTAGAGTTTGTAAGACAATATCCAAGAGCCTGGTAGAATTTTTTGTCAGCCCCTGGTTTGGTCTCATTCAAGTTAATTTCTGAACAATTTTTTTCGTCATTACTACATACATGTACATTTGAATGCTTTATTTATTTTTTTTCTTTGAAAACTGTATATCAATTTAATTCATTCAAGATTTAATCAATCTCCTACAATATGACACATGCTTGTAAACATCATCAGAAAGTGACTAGCCATATGACATCTTTTCTGACAGTGTGTATAATTTTAAATTAAGATTTTGTATGACTTTTATAGTACTTGATTACTTTACTACATGTAAATAAGTTTTGAGTCATCAATGCATTGACATCTGTGTGCTTGATTCTTATCTTTCATACTGAGTACCCATAAATCAATGAAATTCTACGTTATACTTGCTATTTTTCCCTTTATTGGCATTTCATGATAAAAAATATATTTATTGAAAGAAAAAATATATTATTATGTAGATATATAAAAAGTATCTCACTTTCACATATCAGAGGGGAAACTAAGTTGCTAGTAGCAGATTTGCTAAACATGAGTAAAATCTTGTCCACTTAATGACTTTGCAGCTTATTCATGGATTTGTATCATATTAATATTGATTTATAGTTTATTTCACAGATTTATTGATTTGACTCCAGTGAGAGTCCTAACCTCTGTTGTATTGTTCTCTATACATTATTAAGTATGATAGAAATGTACTAAGTTTGAATACAATACCTAAAATTTGGTAAGTACTGTACCCTCTTTATACTTTCCTCTCGTTTTCAAGAAGTGAAAGATTTTTGTTCTTCTGAAGATGAACCATACTGCTATCATTTCGAGTAAATTTCCCAATTGAATTTCTGTTTCATAGATTTTTGCAATTTTTCAATAAAAATGTCAAGTTGTGACATTTTTATGGAAAAATTCCGAAAATATTATAAAATATTTTTTTCATGTTTGCTGAATATAAATTCAGCAAACAATATGATAAAATTTCATGCATTTTAAAGCACAGAAGAGAAAATATTTGGATTAGCTTTTCTTGAAAATTCTAATGTTTATACTGCCTGGATACTTATTTTTGATGGGTAGTGTATATTTCAATCAAGTTAAGATTATTTAAAGAATATACAAAACTCCCAGATGAGCAGTGTGAGCCCACTTGGGCCTCTCTTTTTATATTCCCAAATATGTTTTGTTTTGTAAGGCTGTTGAAATAGGGAATGAACCATACTCTTGGGAAAATTTCCGATTCAAGACAAATGCATACATACTCATAACTTAATGTTACAATTGTGAATTGTTTTATTTATAGACTCAAGCAAACGTCATTATTATAGATCCATACTATGAACATGATGAAGATTTCGTGCTCGTCTGTGATTTTTAGATAGCATGTGAAATGTTTGTGTTTTCGTCTTTATAAACAGATTTTTATATCTAATTTCTTGTTGTCTTATTCCAAAACAGAAAGCCTCGGGATCATACCATTGATAAAGGAAGTTAGAGAAGTTAAAGATCAAGTTCTCTATTCTGTTGTCTGTCCAGAGTTTATATATCCTTGAATTTGTCACAATAAGACTTACAAATGTTTCAAGTTTTCCGAGTTTTGTATACAGTGTTTCACATAGGACTTTTAAAAATAGACCATTGTTTAATCTTGTTGGAAAACTGGTATGTCTGAGTCAACATCTTTTGGCGTTGTTTTTTTTTTTTTTTTCATTATAACATCACTGTTAAACGACAGCCAAATTCGTTGGTTATGATGAACAAGTGCTCAAAACTTGCCTTCTTTGGACATTTTTGTCACTTTTTCAGCCATTATTAACTTCTGCAAGTTATGAAGAATATGTGTGACATGTAAAGATTCTGTTTGTATTTTCTTGTTGAAATTCCATGATTTATGGTGTTTTACATTACTTTGAAAAAGTTTTCTCCTGAAGTTAGATTGTCGAAAAACCAACAAATAAAAATGTTGCCTGGATAATAGAATCAATTGTAGACAGATCATCCAATATGTTTAAAGGTATTTAGTGGTTGATCGTGGAGCACTTTGGGTAATTGCAGGCTTTGAACTGTGACATCGGTATCCTTTCTTCCATTTTAATACCTTGGCATTGTCTGACTTGTGGTGGAAGTTCATTTTTCCTGAATATATAGACAGATGATTAAAACCCATGTTTTTGGTCAGAATACTAGTATGACTTTTTTTTTCATTCTTGATTTTAGAATGACACGGGTGAAACTTTGAAATTTTATTGCTATTTGTGCAGAGAATGGAATAATTATCTAATCACTAATATCAATGTACATGTCTCGCAGTTTGGTAAGATTGATGAGTACCAGTATATATTTGGCGTTGCTTTTCAGAAGGATTGCCATTAATTAAATAGCGGTCTCATTCATTGAGTGAAAGGCAAATAAAAAATAGCATCATTCTGTAAAGGATCGTTTTTTTATTACCATCGTAAGCTTAAACAAATCTTAATCTTACCAAATTTCGAGGCATGCACATTAAAATGGGTGATTTAATAATTATTCCATTCGCAGCTCAAATAGCAATAAAATGATAATTATTCATGACTTTAATCACTTAGTGTGGTAAACATTAATGGTATGACCCGTACGGGTCATGGAAAGTCATGAAAAAATGGACACATTCTTGCAAGGACATGGAATTTATCATTACGTCATTGAAAAATCATGGAAATTAATAATCTTCTAGTTTTGATGTTTATATCCCCACAAATCTCGTCTGTGGTAGTTGTAAACATTGCAAAATGCGGAATTTCTGAAGATGTACAGTTTTTCTCAATGCCAGTGGAGGGCTTAACATAATGGTCATAGTAGGTGGTTGTTTGTCTGTTAACATTGGACATCATGGAAAATGTTTACGTCATGGAATTTGGTACAGAATTTCAGTATGAACAGCGAAAAGGCAAGGAACCTTACTGCTGCACCAAGACACTTTCTACCATAAGAATCCTACCTCACTACAACAACATTAAAACAAAGTTAATCGATGACATATGATATAGAAATTCAAAGACTACATGGGGACGTTCCAACAATTTTTCCCGTACCATCTCTGAAACACGTAAGTGCTTTACATGCATAATAACCGTAATTTTAACATCGAGCTCACAAGATGTATCAAGTATGTTAGATAGTCAAGAGTTCTCGTGTTGAAGTTTGGTACGTTGATCTTACTTGTAATGTAATTTAGATATTGTTTTCATTTTCATGAACGAACATCGACGGCGGGTGCAGCTAGCCAAACAGGGGATGCTTACTCCTCCCGGGCACCTGTTCCCAGCTCTAGCTTAGGGGTCCGTCGTTGTTCGATTGTTGTGCTCTATTGTGAGTGCTGTTGAGATTGTCGTCAGGATCTTCTTTAACTCGTTACTTTTAAAAACGATCATGACTCGAAACTTATGATCGCCATGCAATGGAAATCAACCTGATTATCCTTTACAGCATGTTCTATTTTGATTTGTTTTTATTTTTCACTGATTGAATGAGATTGCTCTGTACAACCTGATTTTCACAATCTAATTAAAATGACTAAGCTTTTGAAAAATCTTCCGCAACATTTCCAAACTTTGAGGCCTAGCTGCACAATGAATTAATATAATTGAGGTAATGATAGAATGTTAAACGTCTTCAAATTCAATAGCATCTAGTAATTTGTAATAAAGTAGTCTTTACGGATATTTGCAGTGGCGGATCTAGGATTTCAGAAGAGGGGGGCCCAAGGTTTCAGCTTGAAGGAAATTGTACGCGGAAAAACTAACAAGCAAAAAAAAAAAAAAAAAAAAAAAGGGCGAGACGAAAAACGTGAACCTCAAGACGAATGGTCATGGTCTAATTAAGAAGTGGGGAGCGGAGTTGATTCATTTACTTAAGGTAGACTGGCGAGCGTAGCGAGCCGGAAATTTTTTTCAGATATGAAATTTTCATTTGTTTTCAAACTTAGTCATCCAGACATGTATACATGGTATATACAACTTAATTTTTGGAATAGATGGTTACATTTTGTCATGAAAATACATTCTTTCTCAATTTCCATGCTCCATTTTTGTTTGACCAATTGGGGAAGGCTGGGAAGATTAGGGCATTACAACCCCACTATCCACCTGTCTAAACTAGTTAGATCGGCCCATGAAATGAAGCATTTGGTAATTATTCTAGTGTTAATTTGATTTTGAATTTTGTATATGTTTATGACATTTGAATCCGTTGAAACACGATGACAAAGAAAGTTGAAGACAAAGTGAAGACGAAAAAGTAGACAACTAATGAAAAATTAAGTGCAGCGAGCGAAGCGAGCCGAAATTTTTCCAAAAAGTAAAGAGAATAAGCATAAAAAGAGTACTCCGAATCAATAACTTTGGGTGAAAAAGGGGGGGCCCGGGCCCCTGGCCCCCCCCCTCTGAATCCGCCACTGATTTGTCTGAATATTAAATGAAGACGTCATTGGTTTAATATCCAATTCTAAATATTCCCCAATTAGCACTTCTCGCCGACAGTTAGACATCTTCATTTTTTTCTCCGATAGCATACATGTGCGACATGAGTCTTCTTACTCATTAACATCTTAGAAATAGAGCTTTATTACAAACATATAGAAATCTTGTCTCTTTTATTTTCATCAATACGATACCGGTAACTTCAAAAGATAGAGGTAAGATTGTTTTATCATGAACTACAATTTAGGAATTTAGAAACTTCACCAGCATGATGTCGACATTCTTTTAAAAGCGAAATAATTAAGATGTAATTGTCTTTTTAAAGTATAGATCGGTGAATGAAAGTTACAAATTCTTGAAAAAATATAAAACAGAATTTTCTCACGAGAAAAGAAAAAAAAAAAAAAATAGGACAAACTGACGGAGATAATGACGCATCTCCATAGAAACGGAATCTTTCATTTTTGCACAGAATCTTCAACCAACTCCAGTAACGCGTCTCAGAATTTTCACATTAGATATTATTCCATGCATTAATAATTCACATTAATTACAATGAGTACTATAATTCATGATCGATGTATGCAATGCTATGCATTCCTATAAATCATTTTACATTTGAAATATTTTGTATAAACTAGGTTGTAAAAGAGATTACCCCTATAGGACATGTTTTCATTCACTGGTTCGCTTTGTTTCTCCTCAAATTCTTAGAATGAGTTACGCATTTCGATATAAAAGTTTAGACATTGTTATTCAAAAGCAGAACTTAAAGAACATGTTTTCCTTTTTGCGATGTAACACAACTAAATTCCTTGTACATGTATTATAATACTCATTTTTGTCATTCTTCTAGCTCTTGATACTAGTATGAGGAGGTGTCGCTTCATTTTTTTTCAGGTAAAGATGGATAACCTCCGTAATTTACCCGAGGATAAGGGAGAGAACATAGCAAGGTTTTTTGAAATGATGAAAGTTGACGAGCACAGCGTACTCAGGGAGAGGCGCCGCTCCTCCCTCATCCCTCCCTCTCAGGAGAAACTGGCGATAATGGAGGAGCTACCGATTCAGAGGAGCCGCGTCTCCTCAAATTTCAGCGGCGGAAATAACGGTGGTATAGAAAAAGAAGAGCAACCGGAAATCCCCAAAAGATCGAAGTTTGCAATTTGCTTGTCGAAACGAGAGAAGGCCAAACTGACCGCCGTATCGAAATTATACCCTGGACAAATTCATAACATCCCTCTAAACGACTACAATCCTCTTCCGAGGATAAAGACAGAGGCTGAGAAAAGGTGGGAATTACAAAAGCGTCTATCGTACGATGCCACTCCCGGACGAACGTACAGACGGTCATGCGGACAAAGACATTCCGACTTTCAGCATCGAGACATGCAGCTCCAGCCACATCAGAAAATAAGTATTGGATCAGAGGAAATCCTAAATAGGAGTGTCTCTCAGCAGTTTGACCATGTTAAATGTGGAAGGGAAATAGCGGGCATGCGCGAACAGGTGCCCGTAACAAAGGCCATTGCTAGACAGAGATTCCATCTTGAACATGAGATGAATTAATGACTGTGTACGAGGGTTGTCCGAAAAGTTCGCGGACTGGTCCGTTTTTAAAATATTGGGCGAAATCCTTTACCGTGACTGAAAGTGATATCAAATAACTTTTCTTCAAATTTTACTATATCTATAAGTGGACTAGTACATAAATACTAATAATTTATTAACTTAAAATACATGAAAGTTGGATCCACGGAGCTCCATTATTTTTCAGCAATAAATAATGCTCATAGCTTTTACGTTTAGCACTGGAATATCAATTGAAACGTACAAAAATCTTATACTGCCTTATAATTAGGTACCTTTGATACCCAGTGTCATTTTACCTCGATATCCATAAATACGGAGAATTGATAGAAAATGTCAAGGCAGCATGTTTCATGTCTGAAATTTTTTTTCTGAATTTGATATTTTCTTTATTTTGAAATGAGTAATGTTCAGGCCTTGTTCTCGAACTCTCCCTACAATCCTCGTGTTTACAAACATGCGCATGCGTATTTCATTGTTAAAAGTTCTTTAATTTTGTTTTTGTCTGTCGTTTGTTTCTATTCTACGTCGTTACATTTTATATATGAAATCATGTCTTTCTATTCTTGCACTGGACTTTTGAGATTGTTCATTAGATAATATATTGTCCTTCGTGTTTCATTGTCTCCTTCTATTAATTTGTCCGATTTTTCTTTTCTCTTCGAAAGACTTTAGACAATCACCAAAATCCATACATGATCGGACTTTATTGTATGTGGCGTTTGTGACTGTATGCCCATTGATTTAGTATTGTATGCCCACTGCTTTTGTGTTTGTATGCCCACTGTTTTAGTGTTATATGCCAAATGGTTTGTGTTTGTATGCCCACTGTTTGTGTTGTATGCCCACTACTCCTGTGTTTGTATGCCCTCTGTTTTAGTGTTGTATGCCCACTGCTTTTGTGTTTGTATGCCCACTGTTTGTGTTGTATGCCCACTACTTCTGTGTTGTATGCCCACTATTTTAGTGTTGTATGCCCACTGCTTCTGTGTTGTATGCCTACTGTTTTAGTGTTGTGTGCCCACTACTTCTGTGTTTGTATGCCCACTGTTTTAGTGTTGTATGCCCACTACTTCTGTGTTGTATGCCCACTGTTTGTGTTGTATGCCCACTACTTCTGTTTTGTATGCCCACTGTTTTAGTGTTGTATGCCCACTGCTTCTGTGTTGTATGCCCACTGTTTGTGTTGTATGCCCACTTCTTCTGTGTTGTATGCCCACTGTTTGTGTTGTATGCCCATTGTTTCTGTGTTGTATGCCCACTGTTTTAGTGTTGTATGCCCACTACTTCTGTGTTTGTATGCCCACTGTTTAAGTGCTGTATGCCCACTACTTCTGTGTTGTATGCCCACTGTTTGTGTTGTATGCCCACTGCTTCTGTGTTGTATGCCCACTGTTTGTGTTGTATGCCCACTGCTTATGTGTTTGTATGCCCACTGTTTGTGTTGTATGCCCATTACTTCTGTGTTGTATGCGCACTGTTTGTGTTGTATGCCCACTACTTCTGTGTTGTATGCCCACTGTTTTAGTGTTGTATGCCCACTGCTTCTGTGTTCTATGCCCACTGTTTTAGTGTTGTATGCCCGCTACTTCTGTGTTTGTATGCCCACTGTTTTAGTGTTGTATGCCCACTACTTCTGTGTTGTATGCCCACTGTTTGTGTTGTATGCCCACTACCTCTGTGTTGTAGGCCCACTGTTTTAGTGTTGTATGCCCACTACTTCTGTGTTTGTATGCCCACTGTTTGTGTTGTATGCCCACTGCTTCTGTGTTGTATGCCCACTACTTCTGTGTTTGTATGCCCACTGTTTTAGTGTTGTATGCCCACTACTTCTGTGTTGTATGCCCACTGTTTGTGTTGTATGCCCACTTCTTCTGTGTTGTATGCCCACTGTTTAGTGTTGTATGCCCACTACTTCTGTGTTTGTATGCCCACTGTTTTAGTGTTGTATGCCCACTTCTTCTGTGTTGTATGCCCACTGTTTGTGTTGTATGCCCACTGCTACAAAGCTTTTGCGTTATATTATAAGACAGTTAAAAAAATGTATGAATGGAACGAATTAATCGATCAAATAAAACACTTGTATACACATGTCATGTGTTGATCTAGCTTTTTACCGCAGATTGGGGGCAATTATTAAACTTTACCAACTCAATAGGTACTTTTCTATATTAATACAAAGATCAAGATGGTGCCATTATACCCCTTTCATATGACCCCCCCCCCCAAAAAAAAAAAAACAAAAACAAAAACACACACACGCCCTCCTCTACCCCCTTTCACGACTTCCACACAGGGATTAGGTTAGGGCCGGTAGTTCATTTATTTCAATTACATTTTTCTATATCGTTTTCGGCAGATGATGAGGGGACCGTCAAAAGTATTGATTTTTTAAACGGGACCACATTTGCTGTAAAGAATTTCGACTATTACAACAATGCTTCATGTGCCATGAACGTTTGCAAGCCGAATTTTAGAAAGAAAAAAAAATCCGGATTCACGTCTCCGTTCCAAGTTTAGTATTTTTTGAATCGGAATGCATCTGGAGTTACACTAATCCGCCAACTGACAAATGATTTGAAAGAAAAGCGGCCGTTATCATCATGTTTATTCTCCACTTTTAACTTATTCTTCTGTGTGAAAAGTGGTTTAAATGGTATAATTTGGAAGGTATTAAGGTGTTTCATTGATTTTCATTCAAACATTTCAGGTCCAAACGTAAAAATATTGCAAGCCACCTGATTACAGTCCGCGCAGCTCGCTTCGGCAGGTTGGGGAAAGGTACCGATCGAGCTAATATACCTCGATCAAGCTAATGTACCTCGATCGGGCTAATCAGTCTGACTTTTTTATTCATAAAAAAGTACTTTTTTCCTCCAAATCATATTTGGGTGCAAAATCGCACAAGCTTTTATATCAAGAAATAATATTTAAAAAGCAACTACATGCCTGAAAACTTTTTAGATTTCGAGAAATCTCACCCAATATATTCAGAAATATGGAGGTCTATTTTCTCAGTAACTATTCACTTTTCAGGTATGTTTCTTTTGTAAACATAACTTCTTTTATAAAGAACTGGTGCGATTTTGCTCTAAAGAATAATTTTGAGAATGTTTTAATTTTTTACTACTGAAAATATTCAGATTGATTAGCCCAATCGAGGTATATTAGCCCATTCGAGGTATATTAGCTCGATCGGTACCTTTCCCCAACCTGTTCAGAAATCGGAAAATTGAAGTTTTCTCTACTTTGTTTGCATATTTTCCGATTGAAATTTATATAGGTTTTGATTTTGATAACTTTGTCATGCAACAATTAAAATAAAATCTATATCATTGAATAGATCTCGCTTAGTCGTAGATTTTGGTATATGTTACAAACTTACATGATCGATGGTTTATTGAATCATATTATATAGACAAAATAAGTTTTACTGTCCATGCAGCTCACTTCAGAAATCGGAAAATTGAAGTTTTCTCCTCTTTATCGGCAATTTTTGGGATTAAAATTTATGTAGGGAAATAGATCTCAAACTCTCATAACTAACGGTTTATGATATATGTCTATACGACAAATATTCTGCTCACAGTGAAAGAAAATAATTTTAGATGGGGAGATTTCTATGTTAATTTTAGCATGACGTCGTCAACGTTCTCCATAGACTCAATGTTAAACATCGGCAACGTCGCGCTAAAATTAACATAGAAAACTCCCCATCTAAACTATTTTCTTTCACTGTGAGCATAGTATTGGTCGTACAGACATATATCATACACCGTTAGTTATGAGAGTTGGAGATCTAATCTCCCTATAAAAATTCTAAACGCAAAAATTGACGACAAAGTAGAGAAAACTTCAATTTTCCGATTTCTGAAGTGAGCTGCGTGGACAGTAGATAGGGCCGGTTTGCAATGTTTTAATAATTTTAGTGTGACGTTGCTGAGTTTAACATTGAGCCTATGGAGAGCGTCACGACGTCACAGGAAAAATTAGCATGGGAAATGGCCCATCTAAAACTTGTTTTGTCTACATAGTTCGATTGGGTGTACTCACTATCATATAACATATACCAAAATTTATGACTAAGCGAGATCTATTCTACAGGAATAGCCATGAAATACATAGGTAAATAGCTATAGTGGACAGATTTTGACCACTGGTGGAGTCCACAGTGGACATTAAGGGACAGTCCACTGGTGGTCAGAGAATTACGCATCTTTCTTGATGAATGGACGTCCCATGGTAGTGATAGCAATGACGACGTCAGAGTGTAAGAACGATGACGTCAGAGGGTGAGGTTGATTTTTTTTCTCACTTGAGACTGATATGAAAAAGAATACATAAAAATTCATTTTTGAGCTCTTTTAGACAGAGAAAAATAATCAATCCCCCGATGTGATGAGGGACAGGGTAATCCAACCCTCGTGTCCAGGATTTGCTTTTGTCTACGACTCCGCAAGCCTGAACATGGTGGTACAAGCAAATCCTTGACACTCGGGTAAGATTTCCTTCTCCCTGATTGCATGGTATGGATAGATTCTACTGTATTAATCTCCCCCCTAGGTAAATTTGAGAGTTCTCAGTCTCAAGTGAGAGAAAAACTGGTCCAGAATAGATCATCAACCCAAATAAATCGTGCTATCGAATTTGACGTACGAAATAAATGTACCTGACCAAATTCAGCCTCTGATGGTTATTTGGGCGGTTTGGGGGCTGGGTTGTGGTCATGAAATCTATAGTGAAAACTGAAGCAGGGTTTTTAGCTCACCTGAGCAAAGCTCAAGTGAGCTATTGTCATAGCGCGCCCTCCGTCCGTCGTCGTTGTCGTGCGTCCGGCGTAAACTTTTAACATTTTCGACATCTCATCTGCAACCGTTGCACAAAATTTTATGAAACTTTACAGGAAGGAAGTACTCAAGGTCCTCTACCAAGTTTGTGTTTTTTGTGCCGTTTGGTCAACAAATATGGCCACCGAGGGCTCTGATTGTCTGAAACATTTTCGAAATCTCCTCTGCAACCATTGCACAGAATTTCACGAAACCTTGCAGCAAGCAAGTACTCAAGGTCCTCTGCCAAGTTTGTGTTTTTCTTGTCGATAGGTCAACAAATATGGCTGTCAAGGGCTTTGATCTGTAGAAGTATTTTTGTGACTTTTAACCCTTTGTCTGCAACTCAGGTGAGCGATGTGGCCCCCTTGGGCCTCTTGTTTTTTTCCTGGTTTTGGGGCCGAATTTCGGCTCCTTCCCAATGCCAAATTTCCTCTATTTTTCCCAAAAAATCACCCTGAAATTCCCAAAGAGGAATTATGAAAAAATCACCTGAGAAAATAAGACTCAAAATCTGGAAGTCAGCACAAATTGTCCTATTTCTAAGTGCATTTTTAATTCATCCCTTGTTCAGTTCAAGCAAATCAATGGATTATCAGTGTTAATAAATGATACTTTGAGTTATACTTTGGTGAGAATTTGTACAAAAATTTTCCCAATTTCAGCAAAATGTCGCAAATTTTCCCAAATGGGACAGGCACAGGCACCTTCCCCAAAATAAAAAAAAAAACCTATGAAGAATCGCCTCTTCACGCGTACAAATGTACTAAGCTTGAAGTTGAGGTAGAAAAGCATGTTCGTGACATCACAATCACCTGATGAATGATTTATTTACCAACCTTTGTTGTATTTTTGGCCAGATAAGGCCTTAATCAGATGTTTTGTTGCTGAAATTGAGTTTCAATGCTGCTGGAATCCACCACCACACTGTCCTTTATCGATTAAAGTGACGTCATGTACACGTGTCTCATCTACACGAGTTATCCTGACATACAGGGTCATAGGATACAGCTGTGATCACATGATACTGTATCATGTGACTTGCACTGTTCTCGAGGGGTTTGACAGTAAGTGTTTTAATTGTTTGCTCTGACATGGTCGCCATAGCACTTTCTACATAGGCACAACCTGATACAATGCATGTTTTGTATATATTGTTTTCATTTTCGTGCGTGAACATTGATCGGGGGTGCAGCCAACCAACAGGGGATGCTTACTCCTATCGGGCACCTGGTCCCACCTCTAGCTTGTTAGGGTTCCGTCGATGCTCAGTTGGTGCTCTATCGTGAATGCTGTTGAGATTATCGTCAGGATCTTCTTTATCTTATTGCACTATTCTCGCATAACGTCACTGCTTTCTGTTGGGCTGGGTATTGGGGCCCAAAAAACATATTGCGATATATTGCGATACAAGATTTCATATTGCGATTTATTGCAATATTTAATCCTTGTATGAAGTTCATTTTTTTTACAGAAAAACACCAAGACAAGACACAGCTTATGTTTTTCTCATCAGTGTTATTGCCAATTCTGTCTTTGGTCAAAGCTTGGGATCACAGGAAATAGAAAAATAAAGCCGTAAATAGTTAATAAAATTCATGTTTCTTTCACAAAGACAAAAATTTGAAACTTGAAAAAAAAAAACTTAATTGCCAGATTCATCAAGCATATGTGAAACATTCTGATGTTAAACATAACAAGAGTTTTTTTTTTTATTTGGGGAAGGGGCTTGTACCTGTCCCATTTGGGAAAATTGCTAAGATTGGAAAAAAAATTAATACAAATTATCACCATAGTCTAACCCTAAAGAATATCCTTAATTAGCACTGCTTATCCATTGATTTGCTTGAGCTGAAAAAGAGATAAATTGCACTTAGACATTTTGTGCTAACTTCAAGGTTTTCACTCTCCATAGACAACTATTTTCTTTCACTGTGAGCATAGCATTGGTCGTAAGGCAGATATCCAATCAAATTAAAGCCACAATAATGAATGGCAGTCATGGCAGTGACAGACTTGTGAACAGGAGCATTGTCCTTATGGAACACCTTTAGCTAGTGATTTTTCCGCGGCGCTTAAGTTTAATATTTTTCCATAACTGTGTCAGAAGTGAAGCATAGAATGTGCCATAGATTGTTTGTCCTATTTAGCTTGCCGGGACGAAAAAGTCCAGAGAGCTAATGCCATACCCTCGGCGTTGTCGTTGTCGTCGTCGTCGTTGTCGTCGTCGTTGTCGTCGTCCGTAGACAAAACTTTAACCTGGGCTATATCTCTTGAACTATAAGGGGTAGGGATTTGATATTTCACATGTAGATACCTTGTGATGAGACCTTTCATTTGAGACCATGACCTTTGACCTAGTGACCTTGACCTTGGACTTTGACCTACTTTTCAGAAACTTTAACCTGGTTTCTGACAAAAACCTGTATAGGCGAGCTATGTAATCTTTGATTACCCTATGGTTGGAGATATACCTTCTGCAACCCAGAAAACCGAGGCTCACAACATATCAATCAGCCCTTGTATATGTACTATTTTTCTTCTTTTAATTATTATTTCCATGTTTTTCAGGTAAAATGCCAAAGAAGAAGTCATCTAACCCTAAGCCTCCCAAACCACCGTTAGCTTTACTCTGTGAATATGATGAGTGTAACCAGGTGTTTTCGTGCATGGAGGACTTCACCGCTCACATCACGCAGCACCTAGGCACCTACTCCCTCAGTGACAGACCGTTTGCCGGTAAATAACACGTGGAATTTAAAAAGAAAATTTTATTTGACTTTTAGAAATTGATTATGTTATAAATTTTAAACCTACCATCTTCGAACCACAGTAACCCGGAGACAAATTGTGAAGTTTGATGGACATTTTGTACTGGCCCGGTAATTGACCCTTCCGAACGCGGGAAAAAAATGAGAAATTCCATGACGTCACAATGCAATTTCGATGTTTGACCGAGGTTTGAAGCTTGTTTGTCCGAGGTAAACACATGGTAAAAGCATTGTGACGTCACAAAATTTTGCATTTTTTTCACGCTATCGGAAGGGTCAATTTTATTTACTGTAATAGCCGTGGGCTTCAGGCTAGCAAGTTTTTGTAAAGACTGTAACTGCCTTGACATGTCCTGATTGAAAATAATGTCTCCTATTATCAAAAATAGAATCTCCCATTAGTCATGATTTATGTATATCCAGAATTCAGTATCCATTCTGTATACATAAAAAATATTCATGTCACATATTTTCAGTTCAGACCTTTCCGTGTCCATGACACTTCTGCGGATCCAGAATTCAGTACATATATTTATTATATTATTCACATCATTTCAGTTCAGACCTTTCCGTGTCCATGGCATTTATGCGGATCCAGAATTCAGGGACTGTTGACAGATTTTATCAGACATATGTACTTTCATTCTTTCCATGTCAAAATCAAGTGCTTAGGACAGCAGGTAAGGCCATTGTAATATTTTATAACCCTTAATCAAACATTACAACAGATTCTTATAGTATACATGTATATGTAGCCTGTCTGTCTGTCTGTCTGTCAAAAACTTTTTATTTTTTCAAATTAGAAGACCTTTATACTGATCCTTTGTTAATTGAGACACTAGTAAATGAGAGACCATATCTATCTGAGCATTCATATCCACATTTTGAAAAATTGTTTGAAAATGAGAATAACTAGATACTGATGTTATGTCAAGTTGCCAGAAAATAAAACTGGTTAACAACCATAAAATCAGCTTTCAGATAATAAATTTTGTTTACAACCATAAAATCAGCTTTTACAAGCCACCAGCTAGTTATTCCTTTAATACATGTATATGTAAATTTGAGACTAGCATATAATGTTTTGCTACATGTACATGTTTCTTTTAAATTATGTCTCACAGATGATAGATCAGGATGGGTTAAACAGCTGTACGTTAGACAAGTCTGGTCGTAACTTGATTCCTGAGCTCCCAGAGAGATTACAGTGTGGATGGGAAAACTGTACGGTATGCTGCCTAAAGTCTATATACATGTATCAAGGTCACATAACACTAGTGGTCTCTTAATACAGGTTCATTTATATGAAAGGTGTAAAATTTGCAAATAAAGTCATAGTCACCTAAGACAGGAATTATCTTTAATACAAGGTTACTAAAAGCAATAACATCGGAATTGTTCACAGGTTTTTGTGCGAATAGCACATAGCGATTGCCTGATTTCTTCACTCATGGGAGCCCCGTCTACTGAGTATGTATAAACGATGTTACTCTGTTTGCATGTACCTTGGGACTGCGTCAGCATCATGATCGGTATAAAGTCTGATCACTGTCTGAATCAATGAATTATATCTATATGAATTGAGCTGTCGTGCTATGTACATGCATGACCTAATGAAAAATTGCATCTGTATGTACTGAGATGAACACAGGCTGTGTGTTGGAAACCCCTTTCCATTACCAGGTGACTATCTGTTTTAGTGGACACTATATAGATGAAACGGTGCTATCGATAAAGATATTAAATTGAATCATTGAAACGTAAAACTAACTTCAAGTAGGCTTATGCTGCCCCGCTTCACAAAATAAAATCTGTATACGACGGAAACATTAGGAACTACCATCATGAAATATGATATTAACAATTATGAAAAATAAAAGATCAAAACATTCCCGTTTAGGATGTATCATTTTTTTATATACTAAAAAAGAAGTGAATTTTCCTTCAATTTCTTAGCACACACCTAACATTGAACATGAAAGGTTAAAGAGAGAGTGGGGATCAAATTAGAAAATAAGATTCGTCTTCTTTCCTTGTATATGGAATCATCAGTTGATAGTCATATTGGATTGTTGTATCTTTAGGGGGGAGGGGTAGATTTAATGTGATGTTATTTAATTTTCATGTTTTCATCTTTCAATTCATTATGACAACATTATGCATTTGCATTTTAGTTCTGTCTTTATACATGTACGTCCATAAACTGGCCAACGAAGGTGTTCAGGAACAAATATAACTTGGAAAACACAATATTTTGTCATACATTATAAGTGATATTATTCTGGCTATTCACACTCAGTACCTTTAGTGCTTTGATTTGACTGGTTATAACCCTAACTCAATATATGTTTTCTTGTTAACAGATTGTGCTTGACATTCCGGAGACGTTTTATCGCCATGTTGATTGCCACGCCCATAGCTATCCCGAGGGTAACAACGTGGAGGGGGGATGTAGGTGTTTCTGGGAAGGTATGTACTAGAAATTATTGAAATGATAAAAAAGTCATGGAGTTCTGGTACAGAACCTTAAAATGAGCACTCTGTCCGGTGTCTTTTTGTCTGTCCGTCTGTCTGGTGGTCACATTTTTACTAATTTGTATACTTTTGTATATAATTTGTACACATATTTACACATTTATATATACAATTTGTATTTTTGTACACATGTGTATATTCATGTAATGCATGTTTATGTCTTCAACTGGGTCCAAATTGGTAATAATGCATCTTGTATAACTTGATTGATCAAT
The DNA here is from genome assembly GCA_028142955.1 of Pinctada fucata. Taxonomy (NCBI): domain Eukaryota; kingdom Metazoa; phylum Mollusca; class Bivalvia; order Pterioida; family Pteriidae; genus Pinctada; species Pinctada fucata. The sequence goes on along the minus strand of AP027110.1, from coordinate 49,887,793 downwards.
TTGGGGATGGTTGATAATGAAAAGACTCAACTACCAATGGGGGTCAAGGTCATCTGTAAAGTGAAGGTCACATAGTTGGGGTCAAACATGCAACAGGTGACGTACCTGTTCTTTAACAGTGCTATTTATGAATTTAAGATTTTATAGGGGTTTCTCATGTGTTTCAAAGAAAGATAGCTCTGTAAGTTCTTTGCAGAAAGGCCAGACATTAGTAACAAATTTCAGCTACAAATAATGAAATATTAGTATTTTGAAGCACTTAATGGACTTGCTTTGTATATCTGCTGTATGCCCATAAGGAAGTTAAGTAATTGTCCTCTTATTTATTTCATCAGGTATAGATCATGTTGATGGTGATGGGAGATACTGGCCTCATATTTTGGGTCCCTGTAAAGTGCGAAACGAAACAAAAATGAAACGAAACAAATCGAAACGAAACGAAACAGATCGAAACGAAACGAAACAGATCAAAACGAAACAGATCAAAACGAAACAGATCGAAACGAAACAAATCGAAATGAAACAGATCGAAACGAAACGAAACAAAACATAAAACTTAAGAATATGAGAAAAGGAGGAAAAATCGCCAAGAACAAATATTTAAAGACAAGATAAGCATGTAATTTTTACTTAATCAAAGAGTTCTTTATTGTAACTAGTGCCGAGAGGGTTTCTTGAGAGAATCAAAGTTGACAATTTATAAAAGTAAATGTCAAGTGCCATTCATGTACTTAAGAGGAATGAAAGGGAGGGGATAGAAAACAACGCTATGACACCATAATGAGATCATAAAACGGGGGGGGGGGGGGGGGGGGGGGGGGGGGGGGGGGGGGGGGGGGGGGGCGGCACATTTCAGGAAAAAAAATCTTATCCTTTTTCAAATGAATTGTGCCCCCCAGTATTTGTTCTCATTTTACTGAAAAAAGATTTCAAATACACATAACGGAACAGTTCCGTTTCCTACTAGACTCCTCCCTGCTAAATAATTTTTTTTTCCACCTATTACGAGGTTATTCATCCCGTTCACTCTCCTTTAATCCTTTAAAATGCTATATACCATATATATTGTGTTTTAATCGTCAACTTTGACCCTTTAGCCCTCCAGCCACAAGAACTAATGGTTGAAGGCAAAAATATATGCAGATATTGACATCCGTGCTAGTTCTCTGCATTAACATCAATTTTTCTCAAGTTCTTTAAGATTTATGTTTTGTTTCGTTTCGTTTCGATCTGTTTAGTTTCGTTTTGTTTTGTTTCGTTTCGATCTGTTTCGTTTCGTTTCGATCTGTTTCGTTTCATTTCGTTTTCGTTTCGCACTTCACAGGGACCCACATATTTTATAAAGATTATGAGGGGGAAAAGTCTCAATATTCAATCTCTATATTTAATAAAATTATATTCACCATCCATTCCCTTAGAACATTCATAGGGGTTGATCTAAACGCATTTCAAATTATGATTTCAAAATTGATTTCAAAAGAAAATAATTCAGCAGAGTTCCAGTCTTTGCAAAACTTTTTTAAGACATCAGATAGATGCAAACTTACATCAGAGTTTTGGTAAGAAATAATTGAGGAAGTAAAGCTAATCGGTCTAAAATTTGCTGCCAGGTTTGACAGTTTGAAGCATTTTGCATACACTGAAGTTTTTACTTGCCTGGTTCTTTCAGGGACCGTACTTGATATCTAAGATCTAATTATGTATGATTTTGCATCCCTGAACTACAAATAAGAATTACTTTATAGGTTGTGATGCTGTATGTAAGAATAAGTACAAGTTACGAGAACATCTACGTAGCCACACCCAGGAAAAGATCGTGGCGTGCCCAGTCTGTGGAGGGTTATACTCAAATAGAACCAAGTTTCTAGATCATCTCAAAAGGCAGGCAGATTCAAACGGTAAGTACATGTGTAGATCTACAATCCAAAAGCTACTGGACTTCAAAGTAGAGCCCCTGCTTAAAATCTACTCCTACTCAAAGTCTGCTCAAAGAGTTAGTAGAGCTCCTGCTGAAAATCTACTCAAATGTTAAAAGTTGCTTCCATTCTGCAGACAAGTGATATTTTTCGATTCCGTGCAGGACTGCATCTTGAAAAGTATTTCTGCCGCCAGCCGAAGTCCTTTTCTGCAGAGTTTGTCGCTCGTTTTCTTGCGTGCAAGTTGAGTAGCTACATGTAGTTGAGAAGGAAACAAGAAGTACCTACCTTGGTCCCTCAGAAAAACCATAACTTGATGTAGGGACACAAATAGTCCATAAGCTTTCGCATAACTTGTACTTATATTGTTCAAATTAAAACCAATCAAAGTCTAGCCATGTAAAACAAATAAAATCGCTTTAATTTTCTCTTTATTTATAACAGTCAACATAACTTAGCTCATAGTAACATAACATAAAACATGATAAATATTATATATAACAATACCAGTATTTTGACCAACACAGTCAGTACTTGGAGAGATAAATACAAACATACATACAAACTTTGTACACACATGACTTTTAACATTAACAAGACAGTCAGCATGAGGTTGTAATTAGTGATTTTACATTCTGAGGTATCTCAAATTTTCAACTTCCCTATTAAATGAAGTAATTAACAGCATAAAGCAATTCCCAAAATATTAGCTTTCACACTTGCTGTCTTTACAATGTAAAAATTTGAAAGTTTTTATACAGCATATACAGAACATACATGATGCTGATTGGTCAAATTTCAACCAATCAGATTCTATGGTTTCTGAATTTGACCAATCATTACCCTCAGTCATGTAGATTATAAAATTTAAATATATAGTGGAATATACATTAGTTTTTACATACACAAGCAGTGACAAGCTAATCGTGATAGTTACATATAGTGGATACAAAGAAGCAGGCTTCATTTACATACAATTTGCTACAAATCTATATCAACTAAGCTTGTCTTCTCAAATTTAACAAAACGTCACCATGGTAACTAGAAACACTCAGATTTCATTGTACACAAAGTTACTAGCTAAATTCAAGGCGTACTATAAGTTTTATATAATTCTATATTTATTTATAAGTTTTATGGGTACACAGATGACTACGCTAAATCATGTTTCTTTAATACTGTACAAATAAATATAGTAGTAATACATTCAATAAATTATGACAGAAGGCTAAAACAGCAGAAGTGTTTGTTGTGTGGTTAATAAAAGCAAAACTGGGAAACTGAATTTTCTGGGAAAACTCGTTTTCCACCTTTCTGAATTTTCAGCATTTTCTCTCTGATGACATAAAAGAAGTTTAATTCATAGGGAAGAAAATGTATGGAAAAAATATTATCCATGCACATTTTTTTCGATGTATGCAGGGCTCTCACATGATCACATCCAATTTTGGGACTAGGGCCGTGGCCTTTGAAATTGGGATACTAGTAAGTAGTGGCATTTTCACAAAATTGTGAAAAATTAAAGATAGATTTGGATGCGTTTTCACTAGGAATTTTGTATTTTTTAAAACTTGTGTTTTTACGAATTTTTCGAGATGTTTCAAATCAGGAAAAATTGGTTAACAAATTGTGGAAAAACATCTTCTATTTTGCATTGGGAATGAGACCAAATATCGACCCCAAATCTGGCCGATCAAGAGCTCTGGCATGAATTATCTAGGAGCTTATTGAGAGTGTGATTGTACCAAATAAAGCAGTCCTGTAGATCTGTGAAGGAAGCATAAACATCAATGTTTCATATGTACAAACATCAACAATACAATATTTTGTACACACATGACTTTTAACATTAACAAGACAGTCAGCGTGAGGTTGTAATTAGTGATTTTACATTCTGAGGTATCCCAAATAACAGCATAAAGCAATTTACCATATGTCAGCTTTCACACTTGCTGTCTTTACATTGTAAAAATTGAAAGTCTTGATATGATAACAGAAAGGGGTCAGGGAAAATGTATCGAAAGGTCCAGCACTCTGTAATATTTGGTATGCTTTACCCTTGTTTCTTCTCCCTTTGTGAGTAAAGCATTTTCGGCTTAAATTCAAACCAATTTACTAGTACCGACATTATGGGATCGCTCAGCCACGTAGGTAAATGTAGGTAAATAAACGGCAAGGCTTTGGATAGAAAACCACTGAAAGTAGAAATCAAATTATAGCATCATATAAAGTGTACTGTAAACATGGTTATTTTCGTTGAGGGAAAATTTTGCGATTTTAACATCAAGGCGATACACTTGGGGGGAAATATTCGTGATAGGAACGTCACTACCATCGTAAGAATGCAGCGAGGTTATTGAAAATTCTTGATTTGTGAAAATAACCCCATGCGAATATTTACATATATATGCACAGCCAATGTAAGTCTCTAGGATGTTACTATTGAAAGGAACGTGCTGCAATTTGTGTATTAACACTCGTGACGTCACAATGCATAAGATCTAAAGAAACATGCCGCGACGGCTGTTCTAACCTGCAAACTGAACCCGTGTCGAGATGAATTTTGACGTCACCCTTTTACCCAGAAAAAGCAATTTCAGAAAACAAGAATGAAACAGACAATTATGGTGCATATATATAGAATAAATGTCATAATTTGTGTTTTGTTACGGGTATGCAACACACATCAAGTGCATTTATCGCATGAAATGCGCTAACGCGCATTACATGTACGATAAATGCACTTGCTGTGTGTTGCATACCCGTAACAAAACACAAATTAAGACACTTATTCTCTATATAATGGTGTCATATGATATTAGATGTTCTTTTACCTGTAATAATATGATTTTGGTGATGTTGACAGTAAGGCATCTGTAACATTATCTATGAGCTCTGTAAATTGTGCTGACAGATAACTCTCATGATCTGAAAAAAAAATTAAGATTCAACCTTAAAGGAATAATCAGTTTCATGATAAAAGGGTTTGAGTTTTAACAGACATATTTCTTATCTGAATTTTCTAATAACGGCAAATTTCAATTGATTTGTGATTAACTTTTGATCAAAGGGGCCGAATTTAGGAATCTTGAACAAGTATTTGATCACTTAGTGATCACTACCAGCTAAAGTCTGGATTTGAACTCAGTCTATAATGTTACCAAAGTCTGGATTTGTAACTCTGTCTGTATAATGTTACCAGCTAAAGTCTGGATTTGTAACTCTGTCTATAATGTTACCAGCTAAAGTCTGGATTTGTAACTCTGTCTATAATGTTACCAGCTAAAGTCTGGATTTGTAACTCTGTCTATAATGTTACCAGCTGAAGTCTGGATTTGTAACTCTGTCTATAATGTTTCAAGAAGAACGAAACTTGATCTGCAATTTTCAAAGATGCACTACAAACAAATCTCATCCTAGTATCTCAACATATTATAAAATTAAAGTCTCGAAGTACAAAAGTGTCACAGACAGAATGACGGACAGACAGACAAAGACATAAAGATGTACATGTAGTAGAAACTATAATTCTTGCTAGGAGACTACATTTAAATACCATTTTGATTCACTTGAAGTTTTCTCTTTAAAAAGGAGATGAGATCATTCCAAAGTTTTATTTAGGTTAAGTTAAAGCTATGTACTACGTACTATCAGCTTTGAATCTGATGTAAAAACAGTCTTTTCCGTAATCTTGTTTAACGGTATCTGAAGCCTCTCTCCACCATCTCTCACCTGCTGCTTGTCTGTCATACTTCATAATTCCTGTTAATAGAGTTAGCTGTGTTTTGATCTGACTCGGAATGTATGTCTTCAATTTCTGCATTAAATTTTAAAGTTTAGAAAAGGCACGGAAATGAAAGGTAGACATGGTAGAGATGAACTTTTACATGCTCAACTATGAATATCTATAAATAATAATAAAAAAAAAATCTCCAAGTTTAGTTCTAGTGTAGTAAATAACTTGAGTGTTTTTGAAATATTTGTCTCATGCATTAGTTTTATATGAAAATGATAGTTAAGTTTTTTTTTTATTTTATTTTTTTCGTCTTCAGAGATTGTGTTATAGCTTTTACATAATTAAAATTGCATTTGAATTTACACTGACAAACGCCTCAAAATATAAACAAATTTGCTTGGACATACTGACAGCCTACAGATCCCTCAACCTGTTCTCTATTAACTTAGTATTACTATAGCTACATCTCCAAACCTACTTACCTGTTCTGTATCCACTTGGTATTATAGTAGCTACTTTAATTCCCCATGGCTTGAACTCATATCTCCACACCTCTGTCATCGTGGCGAGGGCTGACTTTGAGGCACAGTAAACTCCCATTAACGGTACAGGAGCAAGACCTGAAAAGTGTGGGTCAGTTTTGAGATATTAAACTTTCTGTTCATTATATTGTCGTGGCAAACTAACCTGAATGGGCGGGGCTTATTTTCACCTGGTCATCAGAAGAAACTATTTCTGACCAGGTGATATAAGCTATTAAAATAACTGGTAATGAGTATTCACTCTAATTACTACTACATGCAATTCATAGTCTATCTATCCTAAAATTTAATTGTCTCGTCTCATTCACATGATTGAATTAGCTCCTCCCATTCAGGTAACTTTGCTACAACAATACCCATTCTCATATACTTTTGAGAGTGTGTCCCTTTCATTTCTTGGATATAGCTTTTACACAAATAGTCTAGTCATATTATGCCTAAAAATGGGCTGAAATCGAAGTAATTGCAAAAGAATTTTTAAGTCTTGATTTAAGGTTCAAGGATACACCATCCGAACAACATATCACTTCGGAGTCTCTCTCGTCGCCAAAATCGACGTCACGTTATCTATGACGTCACGAAAAACGCGCCAAAATTGCATCGGCGCTCTTATTATTTGACGCTGACTAACCTACGTCCTGAAACATGAACTAGTATTTTAGGGATTGTGCTAAATAAAACTGCTGTATTTTGATAAGATTGGGACTTCTATCGTTTTCCTTTGAATCTTGATTAAAAATTGACGTAAAAAAGTCTTTGTTGGATATGTTCATTCAGAGAAATGGCTGACAGCGCATTCTTCACGATGCTTGTTTTATTTGTAAACAACCGTTTGTTACGATAAGCCAAATCTAATCAAAATGTGCATGATGCTTTTTTACACGCGTGGTTTACATGAACTACATCTCACGAAATTGTACATTTTATTAGGAACCAATTCATTAGTTTACATGCGGGATTTGGGTAAAACATACGTATGGACATTTCTCGCACAAGTTCTATATATCTATGAGTTGTGATATTTAGAACAGCAAACAGCACGATAAGGGCGATTGGGGGGGTATTGCTGTTACGTCGCAATTTCTCTCCGCTATGTGTACGATTCGCCATTTATTATAAGCGATCCGTAATAATTTTATTTTGAACATATCGAACAGAAGAATTTTCATGACAAATGACATAGTACTGTAAAAGTAAATCCTCCTTTTAAAAAAGTTTCCCTTTTTACATTATTTGTTTTTCTCTTTTTCTTACAATGCGAACATTCATGGACCTGTCATAAATCAATGATTTCAGGATTACTGCCTAAACCCTCTCCCCGGCGGTGAATTATATCATTACCGGCATACGGTTAATATAGGGATGGAAAGTACATACATATTTTAAAATTGCCTAAAGGATATCTGATCCTGAACAAGTCACTCTGACCTGGAGGAGGACCTTGACCCACGTTGGGTGCCATAATGCTGAATATCCCAGCATGTTTGATGAAAAAAAGACGTATGCCGACTTACCTGCAAATATATGATCTCCATAAATCCGTAAATGCTAGGAATACTGTTTTTATCGTCTTACATTGTACACTAAAATTATTTGCAGTCAGGAAAGAATTTGTCATCTAACGACTATAATGAAATATGTACAAGTGGACCAGTAAAAAAAAGGGGGGGGGGGGGGGGGGGGGGGTATGGACATTTTATAAAATTAATCGAAGATAGAACTCAGTTGCAGCATTGTTTTACTGATATGAATCAATTAATTGCATTTAACATTGTCCATATGGATTATACATTTGGTTTTTTTTTTTTTTTGTTAAAAATATTTTTAACAAAATCCTTTTAAACGTTTTCTGTTTTGAAACCCATATTCTATATATCATTATGAAAAATAGGTTTCAAAACGCCGAGAAATTATAAGGCGACGTCCTGGTTCAAAACGACGTTGTTCGTGCTATATTGTTTACCCTTTCTTAGAAGAAAACAGATGTCATGCGGAAATAAATATGATTTTTCATAAATATAGGAATTTAAAAAAAAAATCATTTCAAAAAGATATTCTGTCACAAGGCCGATTTTAGCCCTTCCCGGCTTTTCTCCTCATCCAAAACCAATGGATAGCAACGTACATGTACTAAGCCTGTATATTATACATACTAGAAAGTGTGATTGAACTTACACTCAAGTATTATTAATTTTCTTTGTGTATTCATTTGTCTGAATACATTCTATTCATTTTTAATTCTATTCATAAGATAAACATCTTGTATTCATCGTCCCATTTCATTCGGGACCTTTTTTTTCTTTGTCAACTTGTTTTGACGTTTTTAAAAATGGTCAAATGTATCACGTGACGTCATTTGCTTAACACTGTTGCAGGTGTTAATATTAGTGATATAATGGGTAAATATTATAAAATGGGTTAACTTACAGAATTCACTTTTTGATCAGTTCTATTTCAAATTTATATATGGATGAAAAATATAGTAATTTAGATGAACGGTTCAGGAGATATAATCCAAATAGAGCACGGAGGGGATCTCTTGCCAGCATTTTGTAACAAAATCTGGAGGGAGGTAAGGTCATAATTTTGTATCAAACTTAATTTTGTGCGATGATTGCTGCATTTATTTCTATTTTTGAAAGATATGTTAACTTAGATTAAGATAGCAATTTTTCCACTCATTGGCATGTTAACAAAGTACCTAAACCCGTCATTTACTTGTTGGACTCTAAAAATAATGACGACAAGAATAGAGCCTAAAATGGTATGATATTTACTATTTCATAGAATTTGACGTACCAGCATTGATGTATTTTATATTTTTTTATTTGTTTTAGACCTTCTTATGTTATTAAAAGAATGACCATATACATTCATGCATCAGGTTTAAAATAACAGAGGTATATTGATCATATGATGCAAATTTGGGGAAAATTCAAGAGAAAATGGACATGTACTTCTTTGGAAGGTCATAAATCCATTGGAAGCTCGTTGACATATACTTTTCTCATATAAATACTATACATTACATTGTTCTCTACCAGTAAAATCAATAAAACTTAACCTGTGATGTTTAACACTGTTTTGGGGTGTTTTGGAAAAGGTGTAACTATGAACCTTAATGTCTAAACACACGTACAAAACACTTATTAAAAGTCCTCACTCAATACTTAACGGGAAGTGCAGTATTTAGACCCCCATTCTCATATACTTTTGTGAGTGTGTCCCACTCATTTCTTGGATATAGCTTTTACACCAAGAAATGCAAGCTCAGTTCAGGTTAAGGTCATGTTCCTCATGCAGGTTAATGCCCTTGGAACTATAAAGATTCAACTGTATAGGTTTTCCAGACATTTGGAGGAAAATGTTACAAAAAATCTTTATTTCAGAAAATAATATAGAATGTTCAATCCTGCAATTGTTTCAGAAGTAGAAAATAAACTTTCCCTGGCCACAGAATATTACAAGTGTCAAGATCATATTAAAATCCATTAATAAGTAGTTATCAACGTTCACTTTTATACTTACCGGCATTGCTGGCCACGTTGACGATTCTTCCTTTACTCCTCCTGAGTAATGGTAAGAAATGCTTACAAACATTTACAGGACCCATGTAGTTGACACTGACCACCCGCTGCATGTCATCTGACGTCATCATTTCCACATTGCCGACATAGCAAATACCAGCGTTATTTACCACGCCCCATAATTCCTGACCTTTTGTTAAAAAATATTGTTTGATAGGCATTAAGTAATAAGTGTGTTTTTTTTACATTGTAGTATCTGTGGGCTTTTACAAGAATATACATTTGCTGATCTGTTTAATTTACACAATTTCTGATGTAATGCAGTTATTTGTCTTTAGATTTGTTAATCTTTATGCCCAAGTCATACAACAGTTTTGTGTTTCTAGCAAACAGGTATCTTTTAATTTACCTTTTGCGCTTATTGCCATGGTAACCTCCTTTGCTGCTTGTTGCACCTGCGTGACATCACTGACATCGAGCTGTATTGTTGTCAGCCTATCAGAACACGCCTCCTTAAGTTTGCTCCGCCCCTCACCATTGTTGTCAAGGCAACCAGCATACACATAGAAACCAAGCTTGTCAAGCTGTATGGCCAGTTCATGCCCTATACCAGTATCACAACCTACAGGAATAGTAAAAAAAAAAGTTCAAAATTACCATTTCATCAGGAAGTGTATAGTCCTTGTAACTAGGTCATATTGTGTATAGTACTTGTAACTAGGTCATATTGTGTTTAGTCCTTGTAACTAGGTCATATTGTGTATAGTCCTTGTAAGTAGGTTATATTGTGTACAGTCCTTGTAACTAGGTCATATTGTGTATAGTCCTTGTAAGTAGGTCATATTGTGCATAGTCCTTGTAAGTAGGTCATATTATGTATAGTCCTTGTAAGTAGGTCATATTGTGTATAGTCCTTGTAAGTAGGTCATATTGTGCATAGTCCTTGTAAGTAGGTCATATTATGTTTAGTCCTTGTAAGTAGGTCATATTGTGTATAGTCCTTGTAACTAGGTCATATTGTGTATTGTCCTTGTAACTAGGTCATATTGTCTATAGTCCTTGTAACTAGGTCATATTGTGTATAGTCCTTGTAAGTTGGTGATATTGTGTAGAGATCTTGTAACTAGGTCATATTGTGTATAGTCCATGTAACTAGGTCATATTGTGTATAGTCCTTGTAAGTAGGTCATATTGTGTATAGTCCATGTAAGTAGGTCATATTGTGTATAGTCCATGTAAGTAAGTCATATTGTGTGTAGTCCTTGTAAGTAGGTCATATTGTGTATAGTCCTTGTAAGTAGGTCATGTTTTGTATAGTCCTTGTAATAAAATCTAACTTTCTGTAACTTATGTATTTGCTTGGTCCTCTATTCGTAAATGATGAAGTGGTAGTTTGATTTGTTTTGTTTTTTTTTTTTTACCTCGTTATCCCCGATGGTTTGTTATTTTGCGTGATATATGTGATTTGTTGCCATATTGTGTGCTTGTGTTATCTGCTGTGAATGTGGTCGTGGTATTCAAAGCCAGTATTTCTGCTTCACCGTTTTTGACAAGTTTACTCCGGGGTCAACTCTCTAGCAATAGAGATTTGGGACGTTCTGTTTACATCATATCTCGTTTTTACATTATATCTCGGCTTATCTAATATATACGACATTTTATATAGAGAGGAGATGATATGCCCTCGTCAACATGCACCGGCTCCCCTGTACTATCTCGGAGGGAAAGGTGTAGAAATGGCACACTTTTATTTTGTCCATATCATATATTTATATGTCTGACTTGACGTCGGTCGTGTAGATTGCATCTCTTTACAATAGATATGTATTCTATTTTGATTTATATGTTATCAATGGGATTGAAAGTTATATCAGATGCATGCTTATTGGTGGATCAAGTTTGTTCTCAGGGTGTTCATAGGGGAGGAGGGGGGGGGGCTGTTTAAAACTATTATTTTGAAAAAAAAAACACACACATAAAGACAGGAAAATTAAGGAATTTTGGTAAATCCCAGGAACCTCCACCTCCTTTAGTTCCGCGCCTGATGTGTCCTAACAAAGGACTTGTACTTGGTCGAACCATTAAAGATGGATTCTTTTTATGCACCTATGATACGATTCTGTCAACTGAAAAAAAAAACAGTAACCTTAGTCATAACTTTCTTGAAACAGAAAACGCCTTTTTAGATCCATTTATGATTTTAATGTCCACCTTGTTTACCCACAAGTTATCTTTTGTATGTTTGATATCCATCTGACCATTCGTTCGTCTTTCTGTAATGTCTGTCAAAAATTAAGAAAGCTGGCTTGGAGGGAGTTGAACCGTACGTAGAGCTGGTATCAGCAATTAAGAGTAAGATGGCAGGGGGGCGCTATAATTATATTACACATGGCTCGAAAAACATACCGGATGAACCTCGACGTATTTGTTGGGGTTTTTTTAACGAATGGACGGACGGGGCATCGGACACCGAGGCTTCTCACAAGAAAGACTGACCTTTGATTGAAAAAAAACAAGAAAAGTTTACTAAGAACTTAAGTTTCTTTTCGATATAGTTGTTCTGTCTATCTGTCTGTCCGTCCGTCCGTCTGATGTTATGTACCGAGGTATTTTCAATGAATATTGGAGTTCATTTATATCTAAAAATAAAAATATGGGGAATTCCCTACAGCAATATAGAACGTTAAGTTTTTCCTTAAACCGTTTATTAATTTCGAATCTTGACATTTTAATTTTTATTCTAATTCGCATTTTGCAAAACTAATAAGATAATAGTCTCGTCACATATTTGTAGAAATTCATAGATATTATGCAACTGAAATGGAGACGATTTTATATTTCATTCAGTTTTACATAATAAATGTGGGTGTTCAGTATTAAAAAAAAAGGAAATACATGTATATACGTGATATATATAAATGATTTAATGAAATGGCTAAATACATCTAGGGCAATTGTTCTTCATAGCACCGGTGGATCGAAATGTCGAAGTTCAAAAATCTGTTACAATTATCGGCGGGAACTGGAATTGTTTTCTGAGAAAGGAGGAGGGGGTTCAAAAGGTCAAAGGTCAAGGTCAAAGGACATAGATGATTGGGTATATGAACGGAACTTCGATGATTTGTCACCTAAAAGTTGGGACCTTTGGGGTCAAAGTCATAGTACATTTACGATTAAATATAATTTCACAGATCATTATAGAATGTGTATCGTCATAGAATTCTGGATTTGTTTTTATCATTGTCTAGGAAAATGAAGGTCTGTCTGTCCGTCTTGCTTTTGCGATGCAAGTGTCAATATAACTTAATAGCTTGGTGTCTTGGTGATTTTTATGTCGTTTGTAACGCAAGAGGACACGTAAAAATCACTCTGTCCGGCGTCCGTCCATCTGTCTGTGTTGATCTGTCTCGTCTCAGAGCGAAATAGAGGAATCTCTTTGTCCGTCTGTCTTGTCTTTGCGACGAAAGTATCAATATACAGTGTACCTGAAAAGGTTGTTGAATTTTATATTTGGTGTTTGTGATTTTATATAGTACACGAGTTCTGATCCTGGCTCCCTCGTGTAATTGTAATTTTGTATCGACCTGGATTTTGGTCGTTATCTATTATAATAACTATTACGAAACAATGCTATCGGATATCACGGGGCTAATAGGTCTACTAGTACATGTAAACAGGCCCCTCTATCAGGGGGGTAATTGAGCGCAAGTTAGATAAATATTGAATGTTTACAGTCCCTATAGTATATATTTAGGTCCAGATTTATTTTAGGCGGCCTACAAAATCTGTCTCCGTCTCCTTGCGACTTAGGTTAAATATTGTATCATTTGTAATGAAATTAAAAAGAAAATTTTATAAAAATATCAAAATTCAATCTCAAGATGCACGTTTTGAAAATTGTCAATACCGTCGGTCAGTATACATCGTCCCCTCTTGGAAACTCTGTGGCTACCAAGTACCCCAATCACTTTCCTAGTATACGTCAATGTATTTGAATGCTTTTGAATATTTTTTTGAATGCTTTTAAATATTTTTTCTATCCAAAAGTATTTACTACCCTTAATTTTTGCCATGAGAGGAAAAAATTGAGAGTCAAAGGCCCGAGCTATAGGGTCGTGTTGAGTGCAGAAGGTGCAAAGCAGCTAGAGGTTCTTGGGCAAAAGGGGGAGGGGTGGTTGATTTTGGAAAGGATGTACTGCGGAAATTCGACAATAAATGTACGTATATGATTAAAAGGTAGAGATCCGTATGACGAAAATTTCCAGTCCAGTCCCCCCACCCCACCCCATTGGCTGTGTAAACCACACTACTTATTGGACAGATATTTTGCCAAGAAACGATCAAGTTGGATGAGAGCAAATAGTTTGAATTTTCTCGAGTCATTCTTATCTGAATATCGAAAACAATGAATTTGTCCGAAAAAGGCAAACTAAAAAATCTTGTCGTGCCGCCCGTTTATTTATTTAGATCTCAATCATATCAATGGATGTTGATATAGTAATCCGATATTGTACCAAAACTTGACGTGTGACACCCGGTCAGTGAGTGACACCCCCGGTCAGTGAGTGCCACATGTCTAAAGGCTGACCGTCTCGTGCCATAACTATGAATCAACAATTTGAAAAAAAAAAACGGAGGGAATTTACGTCTTGTCTCACCTATTAGACTATCTGAAGAACAATTATTAGAACGCAAAAAAAAAAAAAATATATATATATATATATATATTGTAAGTCTCGATCAGTACATGAAAACTTCTTCAAGATGAAAACGATTCAACCCATTCCTCTTTTACATTATTAATTTACAGGAGGAAAAAAAATACTAAATCCCTGCATCCTCAAAAAAAAAAAATTAAAAAAATAAAAAAAATAAATAAAAGATAAATAAATAATAAATAATTGCTATGTATCATTGAATACCTTTTGTAGACTATGAGGGAAAATTCTATAGTTATGTAGTTCACCTGCACACTTACTCCTCGAAATTGATGCAGTGATTATAATAGATAACGGTCAAAATTCTTACATTAAAATATGTATATCCTAAGATTAAGGTAAACATGCAAGATAGGCTTTAACAGACTGGGCTCTGCTGACAAAATTATCTGATTAACCGTTTTAGCCGTTAACCCATGTTCTTCAGAAGGATCTGGCCTCATTTTTATCAAATTTCTCAAGTTTAGTTTTTCCTTAACATAAGAATTACTCAGCTGGTTATTTATCATAATCATTTTACTCTAATTTTTGCCATGAATACGAAGTTAACTTGAAGATTGTAAGTTTTCATACATTTTTGTGACGATGACCATGATGACAATGCAGTTTATATTTTATTTAGCTGGGTATGCGTACCTGATCCAAATAACAAGACAATTCTAGTTTCTACATACAACTCAAGTAAACTTTTACGTCAGATTGTGCTCTGCCTAACGTAACAAAAATTCTCATGTACTCAGGTGTACTTCGCTTCTTTCTACACTGTTTTATGACCCCGGAATGAATATTGCCGTGTCATACTTTTGGTACTCCCTTCTGATTTTCTTTGAAAAAAAAGGAAGAAAATAAATAAAAACAAAACAACAGAAAAAAAATTCTTGACTTTTTGATAAATTTTTGAAAAATGTGCAAGATATCTTAAAAACAAGTTGCATTCGACTTCAAAAACTGTATGCTTGCAACTCTTTTTGAATATCGAGCATGTACCTTCCTGCACTGATGATTTTGGGTTTTTTTTTTTTCGAAATTCGCTGGTTTAATTTTTTCGTATTTATCGTTTTGCATAGGTTTTGGTATTTAAATATGGTAACTCTTCTTAAAAATTCATGTTTTCTTCCTACTAGATCTGCATTCAGCTTTTTCTATATTAGTAATATCTAGATATAACTGCCCAGTTTCACAAAAAAAAATTCTTACGAAAATTTAAAAGAATTTTCGTAACTTTCGTCCTTTAATAAGTTTTTCAAAATATTTTCTAGTTAGATTGTATCGTGTTTTCTAATATCATTTCTACATACTAAATATGAATTAAAAAAACAAAACTTCTCAAGTTTAAGTAAGTAAGACGTGCGCAATCTAAAGTAACGAAAATTCCTGAAATTGCTCGTAAGCATTTTAGTGAAAAAGGCTGCTGAACTAAGTGAATATGTGCAGAACCACACAGAATCTCTGCCCCGACCTTGACCCCTTTCTTACTGCAATTTACAATTTATTGTGTTTATAAATACAGCCGTCTTGACGTCATTATACGAAGTTTGAGCGAAATCTCTCCAACCTAAACATGTGGCCACTTAAAAACATTGATAACTCTTTATTTATAGAGAAGATAAAGTCGCGGGACTTTCATTTATGTAAAGTTAGCACCAAAATTAATTGACGTTAAAAGTACATTTTGTTTATATGTTGGAGCTATCGCCATTTCATACTATCGGGGAGTATGTACGTAAGACCTCCAACATGGTATACTCAGGACTGCAGAAAATGGGCCGACTTCATCGTAAAATTATATTAGAGAAAAGTTGTTTTACCGGGTATATCAAGCAGGAAATATGGGGGGGGGGGGGGGGGGACAGGCTACAATAATACATGAAAATTCAAATTGATGTGTGACAGCACTTTTGCATTCCTTGTATAAAGACCTTTTTGTTGGTATGATTTTTTTTTCACCTTTTGACCTTGACCTTTGAATTTGTTATTCGGCAAAAGTTTAGATTCATATCTTTTTTTGTCGCGCAGGGACATCGGTTTTTCATAAAAAAAAAACTTATTTCCAATAAGATATGTTCATCTGTTCATAATCAGACTTATGAATTTAAGTTATGATAACGATCGGATAAATGTGACATTGGATTGGACACAAATTTCAGATACTAGTAATTTATTTCATTATTATTTCATTGTTAACCACTGTAATAATCTTTCATGTCTGACCCATATATTGAGAAAAGAACGAAATGATGTGTAATTGAACAATTTATAAAAGTAATGAAGACGGGTGAACAGTTTACGATAAAAAGTATGAAATAAGATTACCCCCTCCCCGAAATAAGGAATAGATGAAAACCACAAGAAAGCATAAAGTCGAAGAGTATAGAAGTTATACTTTAGAATTCTTAGCTTAATAAAAAAAACGCTTACCTGTAATGAGAACTGCTTTATTGTTGACCGGCAGATGGCGCGATGGTAAATGATACAGCGCCATCAATGTTGCTATGACAACGACTGCATGTTTCCATGGTAACAGTTCTGTGTAGTCAACAGATAGTGATAGCGTCAAAATACCCACTATCTGAACGATAAGCGAAAAAGTCAACTTTGTAACTCCTTGTATAATTTTTGTAACGATGGCCAAGATATAAGTTGCCACGGCAACGGTTGTTAGGATCTTGCCAATGTTTGCGGTTGCCATAGAGTTGGAGAGCATTTCACTTTGCAGAAAAATGTCGTTTGTTGAAGAAAGGTCATTCACGTGTTTCGGAGTCATGATTTTTCCTTTGTCCTTTGTCACCTCGTTCTTAGTAATTTCAGATTGTCATCGATGATGCTGACCTTTTTCTGCTGAGTTGTCCTGCACAAAAAGGCGTAAAAATGTTGAATTTTAGATTAGAAGAAAGAATCAGATTAAGACATAAAAAGAGTAAAACATGGGAAAAAATAAAATAGATGAAAAAAAATGAAAAAATTGAAAAAGAGTAAAGTGTAAGATTATAGTAAGATGAAAAAATATTATGAATAAAAAGAAATAATTTTAGAATAGGATTAAAAATTAATTTAGAAAAATTAAAATAATGAATTAAAAAATAAATATGAAAAAAATTAAGAATCAAATACGTTTCTATGTTCATATACGAAAATTTGCAGTATCTGCTAAAATGAAATGTAAACAAATGCTCCACCTTATGTTATCATTGTGGTCAATGATGGCCACTTAACTTAATTATAAATGTGTGAAAAGATCGGAAAACACGAAGGAAGTATGTAATGGGAAGTTAAGCGGGGGTGCATGTGCACTCGATCGACTGTCACGTAAAATCTGCATTATGACGAAATAGTAAATGCAAAGTCACGAAAATTAAGTGACCAGATCATTTCGCAACTATTTTCTTTAATTTTACGAAATACGTATATATTTTGAAAAAAAAGTGACATTAAATAAAATTTTAATGTCTTATCATTATGGTTTATAAAGAAATATTTCAATATGAAATGTTTTAGGGGTGTATGTATATTAATTGTAATAGTTAATAAGCACTCACCTGATTGGCAGGTGCCCGTTCAGTACTATCTCCCGCTCTTTAGGTACAGAAAATGACTGGAGAGATTTACTCTATGGACCTTTTATACCGTGTAATCAAGTAGGTTACACGATAGATAGACTGGCCGATACAGACTACGTACAGGTGTATTGGTTATTGTTTATTACAGACGGATGACCGGGACTTGGGGTAGGGGGAGGTAGGGGGAGGATGGGGATAAGGGGCTATAGATGGAACCATCCTCTTTTTGTGGGTCTTTGATAAGAGTGGTGTATATTTTGTGCATCGTGACTTTACTTCTGTATTGTTATTTGTATTGTCTTAAGGTGAATGTCCGGGCTGAGCAGAGATGACACGGACTGGGGAGGGAGTTGGTACCATCCTTTTTTGTGGGTCTTTGATAAGGATAGTGTAGATTTTGGCGTCATGACTTTATATTCTATATTTTTGTTTGTATTGTCGGCAAATGTCCGGGTTGAGCAGAGATGACACGGACTGGGGAGGGAGACAGGGGACCTATGGATGGTGCCATCCTTTTCTGTGGGTCTTTTATAAGAATGGTGTAGATTTTTGCACCATGACGTTATATTCTGTATTGTTATTTGTATTGTTTTAGGTAAATGTCCGGGTTGAGCAGAGATGACACGGACTGAGGAGGGAGACAGCGGACCTATGGATGGTTTAGATTTTGGCATCATAACTTTATATTCTGTATTGTATTGTCCTGTGAATGTCCAGGTTGTACTAGCCCGTGAATGTCCTGGTTAAGTACAGATGACCGGCACTGGGAAGGGGGGAGTGCAGTTAACTTCTAGTTACTGTTGTGACCATCCTTTTTTGGGGTCTTTGATAAGATTTCTGATTAATTTGGCATCATGGCTTTATTCCTTCGATGACTGCCCGCGTTAATTCACCGGTTCCATCCTACTTCTGGTGTCTTTGATTAGAATTGTGGTAGTTTTAGCATTGTGACTTTATTCCTGTTTTGTCCTGCCCACGGTGAATGCCCGGGTTGAGTTCGTAAAAGGTAGATAAAGGCTCAGGTGACGTACATAGGTAGACAAAGAACGTCGGTATATTACATTGTAATATAACATTCATTAATTAAGGTGAAGTCATGATTGTAAGACTCCCGAGTGCAAGAGATTAAAGAGTGATAATAGTCCCACCCCACGGTGAAACATGAGAACTCCGACTTACGGTCCGTCCGTCTGTCACGCTAAGGCAACCCACGGTTAAACCTGTGGGAATAGTTTTCCACTTCGATGGCGGACCGCCCGTTTGTATGTCCGTTCGAGACGCTTAGGTTTTCCATATTTCACTCTGTCACTGTTAACAAGATAAGTTCTTTAAAAATAGAACTTGCGCTTAAAAGATCAATATGACTATGTTTGCTGTTGACCTACTTTTACAACAGTTGTACTTTGAAGAACATTAAAGTTTTCCGGTCTCTTTCACCATTACAAATTCTTGAATGATGAGGTACATATTTAGTCTTACGCTGGTCGTCGTTGTTTTAGTTGACCTACTTTTACAAGAGTTATTGCCCGTCGCGGAATGACTATCCTCTTTTGTCGTTACAGTACTTGGGTGAAATTCGGTGGGTAGCTTCATATTGACTCTGTTTTTTGTTATGCCCCCCTTCGAAGAAGAGGGGACATATAGGTTTGCCGCTGTCGGTCGGTATGTCGGTCGGTCTGTCGGTCGGTCCGCGACATCAGTTTCCGTTCAATATCTCTGGAATGGATTCACATATTGAAATGAATTTTTTTATACAGACACATCAAACAAAAATCTAGGTCAAGTTCATATTTGGGTCCGATCAAAAAAATTTTGACAGAGTTATGCCCCTTGCATTTCGAAAAATACCAAAATTTCAGGGTTTCCGTTCAATATCTCTTGAGTGGATTCACATATTGAAATGAAATTTTGTATACAGACACATCAAATGAAAATCTAGGTCAAGTTAATATTTGGGTCCGATCAAAAAAATTTTGACAGAGTTATGCCCCTTGCATTTCGAAAAATACCAAAATTTCAGGGTTTCCGTTCAATATCTCTTGAATGGAGTTACATATTGAAATGAAATTTTGTATACAGACACATCAAATGAAAATCCAGGTCAAGTTCGTATTAAGGTCAGATCGAACAAATTTTGACAGAGTTATGCCCCTTGCACTTCGAAAAATACCAACATTTCAGGGTTTCCGTTCAATATCTCTTGAGCGGATTCACATATTGAAATGAAATTTTGTATACAGACACATCAAACAAAAATCTAGGTCAAGTTCATATTTGGGTCCGATCAAAGAAATTTTGACAGAGTTATGCCCCTTGCATTTCGAAAAATACCAAAATTTCAGGGTTTCCGTTCAATATCTCTTGAATGGAGTTACATATTGATATGAAATTTTGTATACAGACACATCAAATGAAAATCTAGGTCAAGTTCGTATTAAGGTCCGATCGAAAAAAATTTGACAGAGTTATGCCCCTTGCACTTCGAAAAAAACCAAAATTTCAGGGTTTCCGTTCAATATCTCTTGAGTGGAGTTACATATTGAAATGAAATTTTGTATACGGATACATCAAATGACAATCTAGGTCAAGTTCTTATTTGGGTCCAATCAACAAAATTTTGACAGAGTTATGCCCCTTGCACTTCGAAAAAAAAAACAAAATTTCAGGGTTTCCGTTCAATATCTCTTGAGTGGAGTTACATATTGAAATGAAATTTTGTATATGGATACATCAAATGACAATCTAGGTCAAGTTCTTATTTGGGTCCAATCAACAAAATTTTGACAGAGTAATGCCCCTTGCACTCGAAAAATACCAAAATTTATAGGGTTTCCGTTTAATATCTCTTGAGTGGAGTTACGTATTGAAATGAAACTGTTACTTTATACCCCCATAGGTTGTATCAATGCAAGTATAAAGTTGTGACAGACTTTAATCACAGAAGGGGTAGGGGGGCATTAATGTTTTACAAACATGACTTTTAACTTGTTGTCCTAATTTTATAGGAGTCGTCGCCCTCTGACGTAAATTGTTTTAATTTCCATACTTTCTGTGTCACTGTTGGACGTTTATAAAGCTACGTGTATGTTACTCCGTGGTAGGAACCACGCGATACTTCGTTTTCTTGTTTCAATATTTTCGAATCTGAAAAAATATAGACTTGAATAGCAAAGCTTAATCATTAATCAAATTTTGATAATACTTGGCCAACATATTGGCGATAATGGTTGTAATTTAAAGTTCACTCAAGGTCATTAATGAAATGTCAAGGTAAAGATGAGGATCATACTTCTGTCTATCTGTCTGTCTGTCTGTCTGGTAGTAACACTTTTCACATTATATGTATTATACTTCCATCAAACTTGCAGGGATGATCAAACTTGATGAAACTCCACACCAAAAAGAGGGTCAAGGTCACCTACAAGGTCAAGGGTCATATTTATTATAAGAAAAAAAGCGATGGACGAAGTATTTGGGAGGGGGGTTTCTTAACAAACATCTACTGTTGAATAAAGTGAAAATTCACATTTATAGTCGCGTGCAGATAAGATTACATACGCAAAGTACAGTACAAGATTTGAATGAAGAGCGCTCAAACCGCTTACTAGTATTTGAATTCGGCTTTAAGAGACGTTTATCACGGATTATTCCGCATATACCTCTTGCTGATACATTTACTTATAAGAAATACGTATAAAAGGGAGTTAACATGAAGTCAATCACGTGTACAGTAACATGGTATTGATTGACTTGCAGTACTGTATACATCCGTCTACAGAGATTTGTCTGGTTGATCAAGCCCATAGAATGCGAGGCGAAGGCTGTCGAGCCTCCTATGGGCTTGACCAACTTGACAAATCTCTGTGGACGGTCAGTGACAAACCTAATAACTGTTTTATTTTGTCGAGGACCAAAGTCTCCATTTTTTGTTGCCGAAAATTGCCGTCTCATGACTCCTTTTACATGCGAATTCCTTTATACGGCAATGGCACAGTAGCTGACGGTTTATAGATATTTAGACGGCGTGCACGTGACGTAATTTACGCACTCTGATTGGTTCGAACTAGTCCGAGGCAAAATAAACTATAAAGGGTGTAACTTTTTAAGCATTTTTTTAACATGATACATAGACTTAGGTCCCAAATTGGAAGTGTTCGGAAATCAAAAGTTTATTAAGAAATCATACTGGTTTTAAAGAAATTGTTACGACTTTTAAAGTCTACTGCCTCTGGTATGTGTTTACGTCAAGTCAACTGCCTAATTGTATGTGAGTAAATAAAGTCTACTGCCTACTGGTATTTGAGTATGTAAAGTCTTGTGCCTACTGGTATTTGAGGGCATAAAAATTACTGCCTACTGGTATGTGAGTATATAATGTTTGTTGCCTGTTGGTATATGAAAACATAAAGTCTTCTGCCTACTGGTATGTGAGTACATAATGTCTACTGCCTACTGGTATGTGAGTACATAATGTCTATTGTCTGTTGGTATGTGAGTACATTAAGTCTACTGCCCACTGGTATGTGAGTGCATAATGTTTACTGCCTACTGGTATGTGATTACATAATGTCTACTGCCCACTGGTATGTGAGTGCATAATGTCTACTGCCTACTGGTATGTGAATGCATATTGTCTACTGCCTACTGGTATGTGAGTACATAATGTCTACTGCCTACTGGTATGTGAGTACATAATGTTTAATGCCCACTGGTATGTGAGTGCATAATGTCTACTGCATACTGGTATGTGAGTGCATAATGTCTACTGCCTACTGGTATGTGAGTGCATAATGTCAACTGCCTACTGGTATGAGAGTACATAATGTCTACTGTCTACTGGTATGTGAGTACATAATGTCTATTGTCTGTTGGAATGTGAGTACATACTGTCCATTGGTATATAAGTACTAAATAATATAATGTCTACTGCCTACTGGTATGTGAGTAGATAATGTCTACTGCCTACTGGTATGCGAGGATATAAAAATTACTGCCTACTGGTATGTGAGTACATAACGTCTACTGTCCACTGGTATGTGAGTACATAATGTCTACGGCCTACTGGTATGTGAGTACATAAAGTCTACTGCCCACTGGTAGGTGAGTACATAATGTCTACGGCCTACTGGTATGTGAGTACATAATGTCTACTGCCTACTGGTATGTGAGTGCATAATGTCTACTGCCCACTGGTATGTGAGTACATAATGTCTACCGCCTACTGGTATGTGAGTACATAATGTCTACCGCCTACTGGCATGTGATTACATAATGTCTACTGCCTACTGGTATGTGAGTACATAATGTCTACCGCCTACTGGTATGTGAGTACATAATGTCTATTGTCTGTTGGTATGTGAAAACATAGAGCCTACTGCCTACTGGTATGTGAGTACATAATGTCTACTGCATTCTGGTATGTGAGTACATAATGTCTATTGTATGTTGGTATGTGAAAACATAAAGTCTATGGCCTACTGGTATGTGGGTACATTGATATTCATGCAATGTGAGGGGATGTTACGCTTAAAGGTTTTGCAATGTCTTGTTTGGGTGTATGTCTAATCCTACATGGTGAGTCCCCCTTCTATTTAGTGTCACAACTTTTGACTCAGTTGTCTTGGATTTTGAACTCAGTAGAAAAAAATTAGTATACCTCCTGGGGAAGGACTTTGACCTTGACCTTTGATTAACTTTTAAAGAAATACATGTGCGATAAATTCACTTGCTTTGTGTTGCATACCCTTTTACCAAACACAAAAATACTTATATATACGTCCCTGATTCAATTAAGAAATTTATTCTGTGAAGTCTTGTTGCTAATTTTTCTTCCATGAACGAAAGCCATACTGATTGACCTCATGTTGATATTGCGTCACGTTATCCTCTCCTCCTCAGCCGTTATTGTATTTATTCGCTGCTGAATTGTTCTGTCAACAAAGCCGAGGCGTCCCAAGATGCAATTGACGTAAGGGAGATAACTCTGTCATTGATTTGATACTCAAGAGTTATCGGTAATTAACACTGTCGGCTATACGTGTCAAGTGATCTTTACGCGTGCTGCGTACAGAAATAATTTGGTTTCTAAGATACGCGGCAGAGCTTGGTAGCTTTGTGTAGAAGCTTTTGGTTGCATTGAGAATGTGACATGCAGAAACAGCGAGTTTCTGATTTTATATCGTCTGCAAAGCAAAAACAAAAATGACGAGGGTCGCGTTGTCCGTTTGTACTGTAGTCTTGGAGATACATTTTCTGAACGACCTGATTCATAATTTTATGTCGTCTGCAAAACAAATGCAACATAGACGGAGCGCGTTGTCCGTCTGTCATAAACTTTCACTATGACAAATTTCAAAATTGTAGCCAACATTTATATCATCACGAAGGTCAAAGGTCAAGGTTATAGGTCAGAAATGGCATGTGACTAGCTTATATTCTTGTGTCGATTGCGGGTTTTTTGTGTGTGTGTGTCGATTGCGGGGTTTTTTTTTTGGGGGGGGGGTGGATTTTGTTTTAGTAAAATGATAACCTTTCAAAATTTAGACGAAGACGAATTTTTTTACGATTCCTGGGGAAAATGTTATCTTTGATCACGTGTCTGCTCTTGAACCAATTACAGAAGGAAGTCAATCGCCTGCATAGTGCAGACGACATTCACTTGATAATGATGAGGTTTGGTGTTAGTTTGAATGAAACCGAGAAGTCGAGAAAAAATAAGCTAAATATAGAAATTGTCTGTAACCTAACAAAAGATACCGCGATTGTCTTAGTCATGAAAAGTCAATTTCTTGTTATATCATATATACGTAGGAGTCTATACCGCAAGGATTTTCAGAAATGAATGATATATTTGGTGAAAAAAAATGTATATTTGGTACTGAGGCAAGTCTAGGGAAAACCAAAAGCTTATCTAGCTGTTTGGGATTAAGGGGGCGTGGCGGAATGACAATTTTAATCAAATCAGCAAAGTTCGCTCCTCGACCCCATCAAAATGGGCACTGGATCCGCCACTGTTTAGATATATATTTTCTACGAGTGCAAGCTAGTATTTGACGTGCTCTTTCAAGTCAATCTCCTGCATGCATCCGATTTCAGTTCCGCTGTTCTTGACTTTGAAATCCACATTATATTGCAAGCCTTTGCCGCCTATGACCTAATTGACCTTGTTTGCAAGTTGCTTTCAAGTGTGTTCTTTCCGACCCAATCAATATAAAGAAAAAAAGGGGTAGGGATAAATTTTTTGACTGATTTGTAACCACTGCTCAGAATTTCAATGCCTTATCTCTTTGTTGTTTTGGAATTTTTTTATTTTCGTTTGTTTGTTTTTGGGTACATGTGGTTTTATCATAAGCCTTCCTTTTGACCTGCTAAATCTTTTTAACAATATTTACAAACAATATTTTGAGCGTGAAGAATTGTTCATTTTCTTTATCAATTCAATTAATTTTTGCAGCGTTTTTGAAAATAAAATATCTTTATTTATTTCAGACTTGCTGTACCAGTGTTCACACTGCCAAAAACGGTTCTCCTCAGAGAGGTTACTGAGGGATCATGTCAGACATCATGGTGAGTATTTATAGTAACCAGTTCATGTTCTATTTTTGGTTAAGAAGTACATGATCTGTTACTAGTGAACAAGTCCAAATTCTATTTTTGGTGAACCTGTACATGATCTGTCACTTGTGAAGAAGTCCATGTTCTATTTTTGGTGAACCATCTGTCACTAGTGAACAAGTTCATGTTATATTTTTAGTAAACCAGTACATGATCTGTCACTAGGGAACAAGTCCATGTTCTATTTTTGGTGAACCAGTACATGATCTGTCACTAGTGAACAAGTCCATGTTCTATTTTTGGTGAACCAGTACATGATCTATCACTAGTGAACAAGTCCATGTTCTATTTTTGGTGAACCAGTACATGATCTGTCACTAGTGAACAAGTCTATGTTCTATTTTTGGTGAACCAGTACATGATCTATCACTAGTGAACGAGGCCATGTTCTATTTTTGGTGAACCAGTACATGATCTATCACTAGTGAACAAGTGCATGTTCTATTTTTGGTGAACCAGTACATGATCTGTCACTAGTGAACAAGTCAATGTTCTATTTTTGGTGAAACAGTACATGATCTGTCACTAGAGAACAAGTCCATGTTCTATTTTGGTGAACCAGTACATGATCTGTCAC
Organism: Pinctada fucata; assembly: GCA_028142955.1. Lineage (NCBI taxonomy): Eukaryota > Metazoa > Mollusca > Bivalvia > Pterioida > Pteriidae > Pinctada > Pinctada fucata. The sequence goes on along the minus strand of AP027110.1, from coordinate 49,861,606 downwards.
TAGTGAACAAGTCCATGTTCTATTTTTGGTGAACCATCTGTCATTAGAGAACAAGTCCATGTTCTATTTTTGGTGAACCAGTACATGATCTGTCACTAGTGAACAAGTCCATGTTCTATTTTTGGTGAACCAGTACATGATCTGTCACTAGTGAACAAGTCCATGTTCTATTTTTGGTGAACCAGTACATGATCTGTCACTAGTGAACAAGTCCATGTTCTATTTTTAGGTGAACTTGTACATGATCTGTCACTAGTAAACAAGTCCATGTTCTATTTTTGGTGAACCAGTACATGATCTGTCAATAATGAACAAGTCCATGTTCTATTTTTGGTGAACTTGTACATGATCTGCCACTAGTGAACAAGTCCATGTTCTATTTTTGTTGAACCAGTACATGATCTGTCACTAGTGAACAAGTCCATGTTCTATTTTTGGTGAACCAGTACATGATCTGCCACTAGTGAATAAGTCCATGTTCTATTTTTGTTGAACCAGTACATGATCTGCCACTAGTGAACAAGTCCATGTTCTATTTTTGGTGAACCAGTACATGATCTGCCACTAGTGAACAAGTCCATGTTCTATTTTTGTTGATTCAGTACATGATCTGCCACTAGTGAACAAGTCCATGTTCTATTTTTGGTGAACCAGTACATGATCTATCACCAGTGAACAAGCCCATGTTCTTTTTTATACAGAACCAGTCATTCTTTTTTTGTAATTAACCAGTACATGTTTTATACAAAGTGATCAGTACATGTTCTATTTATAGTAACCAGTACATGCTCTATATATAGTGAACAAGTACATGTTGTATTTATAGTATCAAGTACGAGTTCAGTTTACAGTAACCAGTACATGTTCTTTTTATAGAAGCTAGTAAATTCTGTTTATAGTAAGTAGCCAGTACATGTTGTATTTATTTTGCCATGGACTAGTTCAAACCAATCAGGGAGCATAAATTGCGTCACATGCACTCTATATAAATTTCTATTGACTGTCAGCAATTCTGCCATTGCCGTATAAATGAATTCGCAAGTAAAAGGAGATGCAAAACGCCAATTTTCTGCAACAAAAAACAGTAACTAACCAAATTACTAATTATATAGAAACCAGTGCATGTTCTATTTACAGTAAACAGTACATGTTCTATTTATAGTAGCCAGTACATGTTCTATTTACAGTAGCCAGTACATGTTCTTTATATAGTAACCAGTGCATGTTCTATTTATAGTTAACCAGTACATGATCTATTTATAGTGAACCAGTACAAATGTCCTTGCTGTGATATGACTTGTGCCACACCCTCCAGCCTGAAGCAGCATCTGAGATATCGCCATACAAATGAGAAACCCTTCCAGTGTGAACACTGTCATTTCAGGTAAATTTGTATGAATTAATGTATAATGCCATACAAATGAGAAACCCTTCCAGTGTGAACACTGTCATTTCAGGTAAATTTGTATGAATTAATGTATATCACCATACAAGCAAGAGACCCTTCCAATGTGAACGCTGTTGTTAGGTAAATATCTATAAATTAATGTATAATACCATACAAACATGAAACCCTTCCAGGGTGAACACTGTCATTTCAGGTAAATTTGTATAAATTAATGTATAATGCCCAATAAGCGAGAAACTCTTCCAATGTAAACACTGCTGTTAGGTAAATATGTATTAATAAATGTATAAATGCCATACAAACAAGAAACCCTTCCAATGTGAACACTGTCATTTAAGGTTAATATGTATGAATAAATGTATAAATGCCATACAAACAAGAAACCTACTGTAAGCATTGTCACTTCAGGTGAGTATGTATAAATTTACAAATAATGACATATAAATGAGAAACCCATCTAGTGTGAACCCTGTCATTCTATCAAGATAACACTATACATGTAAAAATAAGAAATTCTTCCAACGTGAACACTGTCACTTCCAGTAAATGTACGGCCATACAATTGAGAAACACTTCCACTATTAACACTGTCGATTTAGGTAAATATTTCTTATTATCTAAGGCAAAGTGGTGAACACAATGAGAAAATTGAGTGTTTCTGTTACTGATTTGATTTAACCAATAATTACAATAACGTCATGTTTATCGTTTATCCAGTGCGAAGACTGTCAACGACCTGAGGCGCCACCTGGAGAGCCACACCGCGGACGCACCTTATCATTGTCACATGGCTGACTGTGATTACTCGTGTAGGAACTACGCCACACTCACAAATCACTTCAAGAGAGAGCATAATGTAAGGCTTGTTAGCTCACTAGAGCCAAGTTCATGTCAGGATTTCTCATAGCATGACGTCTGTTGTCCATATGTCATTTGTCCTTTGTCAAATTTTAAACTTTTCGACATTTCTTTTATAACTGCAACAGAGACTTTCTCAATACCTTACAGGAAGAAAGTACTAAAGGTCATCTACCAAGCTAGTGTTTTTTTTCGAGTCAATAAATATGGCCACCAAGGGCTCTGATGACATCACCCCTGCAACCACAGCACAGAATTTCACAAAACCTTATAGAAAGAAAGTACTCAAAGTCCTCTACCAAGTTTGTGTTTTTTGAGCGGATCAGTCAACTAGTAGGGCCGCCAAAGGCTCCAATTACCTTATTCATTTTTAACATCTTTTATTGAGTCTTTGCGGAATACAGACTTATTTCCCCTTACAGACGGTATCTGACGTAAAACCATTGTGATGTCATGAAAATGGTATGGTAACGTCAATTTTACACCGTTATTTCCCAGATTTTTACGACTGTTTCCATAGAATTTGATGACGTCACAATCAGTTTACGTCAGATACCGTCTCAGATGGGAAGTAACTCTGGTTTTCGAAAGTAGGGAATACAATTAACATTTTTAGTCCCCTACCAGCTACGCCAAAGGGGACTCTTAGTTTTACTTTCATGTCTGGTCTGTGAATATAAGTTATTAGCTGTGCAGAATCTTCTTAAAATCCTTCAGGTACATTCGTCCTGGTAATATGTACTTCAGTAAAAGATCAATTATTGACCACCGTTAATTACTTTCATATAAACCTTCAGTACCATGAATACCTCACAGCACATATGGGAATTGTCATAATTAGTTGATTATCATGTAGCCAGCATTAGGAGAGTGGTTAATTATAGTGTATCACAGGTAATGGTCAATTTATGATCAATTCATGTAAAAGATTCATGTTGCTGATATTGGATGTCAATTAATGATTTTAAAAGTATATGAGCATTATGCAATCTAAAGTTAGTTTAATTGTAAAAAGGAAGACAACTCTATCGTTATATTTTATTTACCAAGTAATAGCTTTGACCATTCTGAACCGAGATTTGGTACGTTTAGACACCAGACATCACATCATTTAGCATTGTGATGCGATATTTTAACACAATGCCTTGATGCACTGACATGTCACAACTAAAATATCGCTGAATTTTGTGACGTCTGGTCTGCTGACTGGATCAGAATAATAGCAACATTAAATGATATACTTAAGAAATGACTGTCTTACTTTTGGTGTTCATGGGTGTATAATTCTGGTTGGGCACGTGCAAATTCCGTGAATCGCAAAGCGATTCTCGGAAAATTTGCACGTGTCCAACCAGAATTATACACCCATGAACACCAAAAGTAAGACAGTCATTACTTATCTTTATATTTATTCTAATTATAGGTCATTTTTATTTGCATGAACATCGCACATTTTGCCTGTAACAGCGTCAGATGTATCTTAATTTTGGTAAATTCTCCCTACATGCAATACCTGAACGTGACGTCACAATAGCAACCCAAGTTATTGGAATATAATTCTAGTTGCCTAATGGGCGTTCAACATGGGGAATCTACTAGTAATGTAAATATATCTCGTTAGAAGGGGTGAAACAATATGCAAAAAAGGGAATCACGATATATTGGGATATTTAATTGGCTGCATTACGATTTATACTTTCTTTTCATTTTAATCATTTTTGATGTAAAAACAGGTTCCTCTTTGTATGTATGTCCATACTGTTCAGATTTTCTGATTGAATTTCACAATGTCAATGTCATTTGCTTGAAGGAAACACACGGGTCATTGAATTATCATTTTTGATTGCTTTTGTCATATAATTAATTTCAATTATGAGCTATGTGGACTATGGGTCACTTGTTTTCAAATAAACTGATTAAAACCAAAATGATTCAATGATTTATTCATATAATCTGAATTCACATTTGAATTTGAATATAAATTATACATAATATAATACAATCATTAGAAAAGATACAATGTGAATTAATGTAGAGAAGTAATGTCTTTTATCAGGAGGAGAACCTACAGAAATACATGTGTCATGTGTGTGGATCAGCTTTTTCCCGAGGATCCAAACTCACGGTACATCTAAAGAAAAAACACAAGTTTAGATGGCCATCCGGTCACTGTAGATTCAGGTTTGTTACTATTATTATACATTTATTGTCAAACTCACAGCGCAGTTAAGTATGAAAACCTTTACATGCTTTAGGAGTGCCTACTTTCGTGCAATTGAAAAAAAATGACAGGTAAGCTTGAATTATTATTTCCGGACTGTTCTTCCAGCCGCGCATGTGCCCTCTATATAGAAACACATCTTTTTCACTCGAGACAAAATTTAGGTACCATAGTGTACAGTAATGGAGGTACGGAAAGGGGGTAGATAAGGGGTTTTCAATTTTTTTTTTTTTTGAGATATTTCTATCTATGAGTTCTATCTATCTTTGCGTCCGTTTAAGCTGTGCTTTCTATTATGTCATACTGTAAAAGTCCACCAGTAGGTTATTTGGTTATTTTGTTCGATAAACAACCTGCAGCCAGTCCCACAAAAATACTTACGAACAATTTCAGGAATTTTCGTAACTGTTAAAATCGTTTAATTCTTCTTTTAGAATAAAAATATCGATATTTTGTCTTTGAATTTAGATGAAGTATGTAGAAATGATATTAGAAAACATAGTGCAATCTAAATGGAAAATCTTTTGAACATTTTATTAAATGACGAAAGTTATGAAAATTCCCGAGTTTGTTCGTAAGAACTTTTGTGAAACTTGGCACTGGATTTTAAGGGATTTAAACTCTGGATTCCGTTAGGTTTTGTTTAAGGTCAGCAATCATGATACGCTGAAATAGAGAAACATTGACAAATTTCATCATTGTATAGAGATTTTAAATAGTCAAATACAAAAGTGAATCACATTCTTCATATATGAAGAAGCTAGTGATGTGACAATAGTTATCGACTTTCGATAGTCAGTCGCTGAAACCCCAAATTGGTTATGTGATAGGCAATCATATTGACATCAAGTTAACTGGACATAAGTAACAATGGTCAAGAAAGAAAAATCAAATTGTTGGGTCTTTACTGTAAGAATGGTATTTCTATTGCATTTGCGGTGTATGTACACATATGTTAAAAAAGCTTCAATGGTATTTCACTGGTTTTGAACATGATTTTTAGCTCTACTGGTCTCAGACCAGTCGAGCTTATGCGATCACCCTTCGTCCGGCGTCCGTCCGTCTGTCCGTCTGTCCGTCTGTCTGTCTGTCCGTCTGTCCGTACACAATTCTTGTCCGGACAACTCCTCTGAAACTGTCAGGGATAGAAACTTAATTCTTTTTGTATTTTACTTGGTCCATGGTCTAGTTGTGCACCTGACATTTAGTTTCAGTCCCTGACTCCCAGGGTCTTAGAAAATGGGTGTGGTCATTAAATTCTATGTAATTTTGTCCGGACAGCTCTTCTATCACTATAAATGATAGAGACATAATTCTTTTTGCAATATGATGGGTCTGTAGTCTAGTTGTGCACCTGATATTTTGTTTGAGCCAATGACCCCCAGGGTCTTAGAAAAGGGTGTGGCCATTTCCATATAATCTTATGCTTACAGCGCTGACACTATAAATAATGGAGACTAAATTCTTTATGCAATATGATGGGTCTGTAATCTCGTTGTTCACCTGATATTTTGTTTGAGTCTCTGACCCCAAGGGTCTTAGAAAATGGGTGTGGTTGTTTTCTCTCTATTAAACTACATGTGATCTCATGATAGCTAATTTCCCAGAATTTATGGATAATAATTAATTGATTTATTCCAAAATATTATCGGTTTGCAGTTTAGATGTCATTACAGTATTTTACTTGAGTCCCTGTTACCTAGGATTCTGGAAAATGGGTATATGGCTATTTTCTCTTACCCTATCTACATGCATTTAGAGTATATAAGTGACAGAAACTATAAATAAACAAAGATATTGCCATTTTACAATATTATCATAGATGAGTCTGTAATTTAGTTTTTCTCATATTTTATTTGGGACCTGACCCAGGATTTTATCTTCAATTCTATAGAAACGCTAGGGGATAGTTTCAGAATTTCCTCTGATCAATCAATCAACATGTAAATCTTTTCTATAGTGTTTATACAGTGCAAGAAAGATATCAAATAGTCAAAATGCATGTATTTCTCACTTATTTTTTATTTGTTTAACATGTTTAAGGTGTAAGATTTTTGGGGAGAGTAGTGGGAATTTTTGTTGCAAGAGTAGAATGTCCTAAGTGATCACAGACTTGAGCTGTGCTTTCTGTTAAATGGGAACACCAGAATCACAAAGATTGGTCATTTTGTCAAATAAAATAGCAATAATGCATCCTTCACATTGCCAAATGAAAGGAATATTGTGCTTGTGTAAGTTTTTTTTGGGGGGGGGGAGAGGGGGGAGGTAACTAGAATGTCCTAAGTGATCACAGACTGTTAAATGGGAACACCAGAATCACAAAGATTGATCATTTTATCAAATAAAATAACAATAATGCATCCTTCACATTGCCAAATGAAAGGAATATTTTGCTTGTGTAAGTTTTTTTTTTTTTTTTTGGGGGGGGGGGGGGGGGGAGGAGAGGGGGGAGGTAACTCTTACATCTTTCTTTCTTCTTATAAATTCCTCCACTGCTTGGAGTACCACCCTCAATGGGATGTAAAACTGTGTGGTTTGATAAAATTTTCATAATGTTTACATTAAAGCAAGTGACACATGTTTTAATAGAAGATAATATAACAAGAGATGCCTTATAGGCATATCTACTATGTGTAAATCAAATTAAAAAAAATAATAATAAAATACTAAAAAAATTCATTTGTAAAAGCCAACTCATACAAAAATATTTCAACCCAGGAAAACTTCTACCAAAATCTTCCTTTATTGCCATTTTACAATATTATCATAGATGAGTCTGAAATTTAGTTTTTCTCATATTTTATTTGGGACCTGACCCAGGATTTTATCTTCAATTCTATAGAAACACTAGGGGATAGTTTCGGAATTTCCTCTGATCAATCAATCAACTTGAAAATCTTTTCTATTATGTTTATACAGTGCAAGAAAGATAACAAACAATCAAAATGCATGTATTTCTTACTTATTTTTTAATTGTTTAAGGTGTAAGATTTTTGGAGAGAGTAGTGAGACTTTTTGTTGCAAGAGTAGAATGTCCTAAGTGATCACGGACTTGAGCTGACGTGCTTTCTGATACATGGAAACACCAGAATCACAAAGATTGATCATTTTATCAAATAAAATAGCAATAATGCATCCTTCACATTGCCAAATGAAAGGTGCTTGTGTAAGTTTTATTTTGCAAAATTCCAAATTTAGTATTAATTATAGAAGTTAAATTTGTAACAGGACAGGGAGAGATGTGACTGGACCGGGAATCGAACCCGAGATCTTCTGCTATCAGGGCAGACGCTCTTACCAACTGAGCTATCTGGGCACGATGCCCGTTCCTACCACACTCCTCTCCACCAATTTTTTAGGTTTCTATGCACTGGAAACCTCACACAAAACTCCACTTCACCTTGAGTCATTTAGTTTGGCGCCAATTCTGTAACAGGAGAGGAAAAGATGTGACCGGACCGTGAATCGAACCCGAGACCTTCTGCTATCTGGGCAGACGCTCTTACCAACTGAGCTATCTGGGTACGATACCTGTTCCTGCCATAAATTACTGGTAATAAACTTATGTTTCAGGCCTTTTTGTCAATTGGACCTCGAGTCATTTTGTCCTTTTAAAATTTGACCAATCAAAAACATCATTTCAACCGCATGCAGATTTAAAAAAATTTATGGGACACCCTTATTCTGAACTGGGATATATGGTAAAAATGTTTTCTATAGAGGATCAAATATTTCATACCGGTATGTAAAAATATTTTGTATTATATTTTAATAATTAGCTTCTGTCTACATTTATACCACATTCACCCTAAAAGTTCATGTTCTTTGTTCAATATTCTATTTACATTGTTTTACATTTACTAAAAAAATAGCCTAAAACCTTTTTAGGTTTTAGAACAAAATGGCCGATACTTTTTTCACTCGGTAGGCCACATGTCCTATTATATTTAATTTCAATCTGAAACTGTCTGATTACTTGATCTAAGTATTTTCACTGGTCAGTATAAGAAAGAAGGAAATATCTCTATAGAGTATCCTATGCAATACTATTTCAGCTCAAATGAGAGGTTATTTATGCCTTTAGTCTTAATTTTATCAAAGGGCATATAGTGGTAGGTCTGTCTGTTCATCTGTTTGTCTATCCATCCGACTGTCAGTATATCATTCCATTCAACTAAATTCTGATGAAAGGGTATAAGATAATAGAGCTGTCATATATTGCATGTCTATGTACCTTGAGAAGGCTCATCTTTTGGAGCCAAATTTTAACCTTTGACCCCATCACTCACTGACCTTTGACCCACATTTTTTGAGAAATAAAAACATCTGTTATTATAGTTTTGATACATATGGTATGTTATATATACACGTTTTTAGTAATTCTCTCACATTCTAGAGAAATCTAAAATCTAAGGCACGGTCCATTTGATATTCTTGGGGGGGGGGGGGACCGTTATTTTACGAAAAAAAAAAATTTTGCTCTGAATTTTGATGAAAATAATTAATTAGAAATTGATGGATATGCATTGGCATGTGGTTGTTGGTTCTCATAAAAAAAAAACTTGATATACATTTATCCCGCCTCTGGCAAATTTCTTGCAATCTGATTGGTCGAGAAGAAACAAATATTATGTTGTATTATTTTACTAACAGGATATTATTTTGATATCCTGCTTCTACTAAGACGCTTTATGCTCTTGACGTCACCAAAATGCTTTAGAATATGTTGACGTAATATACACAAACCAAAAGCGATTCAGCGGGATAAATTCGTTATACAGTGTTTTACAGGGGGGATACAGAAATATATTGGGTCGATGAAAAAAGTACTTGTATTAGGCAAGGTGAAGCGAGCATTCATTCTCTTGAGTGTATATGTGCAAATCAACCAGGAGAGCTTCAGTCTCATCAGAGACTTCTGGTTAAAAATTTGATAGTTCCAATAATCAATTAATAATTAGTTTCCAAAAAATCCTGATAATTCATAGTAAAATTTTTCCAAATGCTCATCACTAGTAGAAGCTACTTCTGATATTTCTGTAAGATTGTATAAAAATGTTCAGTATAACATACCAGTTTTATGGATATTTTGAAGATAAAATAGATGTTTTAAATTTCCCATTCAGATACCGTATGGGTGAGGATGGATTCTGGAGATTACAGACGGTACGTTACGAAAGCATGCATCTCACAGAGCAGAGAAGTAGTACAGCTCCGTCAAATACCGAGTCGGTGTCAGCAGCGGGCTCCGATAAGGACCACACAGGGCAGGCTGCGGCAGGTGCCGATGTCAAACAAACATTGGAAGTAATAGACCAGAATCAGAATGCTAACGTGGGACCTATAGGAGGTGTGTATAAAGAATACACCGAAATGGTCAACATGCAAGACGAAAATAGTAACTCGTCTTACGCGTCAGGAAGCAGCCGGAGTTCTGTATTTCAGATTGATGAAACAGAGACTGCGGGCAGTGTGTATCAGCTCAGGGGTAGCGAGAATTGTGATAATATAAATAAATCTAGTCAGATAAACAAAGGTGTGCGGGATGTTTCACCGATAAAGAGATCTAGTCCATTAAAGGATATGTCACCCATAAAGAAAACTAGTTCATTAAAGAAGCCTACAAGTCAGAGTGCTAAACAAGGTGGATTGTTGACTATAGAGCCTCTAGTGGCCAGTACAATACATGATGGTGATGCTCTCTCTATGCCCCAGTTTGCTAATGATTCTGAGTCAGCAAAAGGGAAAAAGCGGAGTCGAGGGTTGTCAAGTAAGGCTAAAAGTCCGACAAAACTAGGGGAGGCTATCCCTGTTCAGCTTGTGGATACCGGAGTTGTTATCAACATTCCTAACTACGATCAGTCTCCGAGTAAACAGTTAAGCGGACCACAGGTGGTAAGCATGATGTATAATAATTCCGTGGAAGACACAACCAACAATGTAGAAATGACTTACAATTTGGAGATGCTCGGTGATGTGGCATTACTAGTGCCCTCTGGTGGGAATGAAAAGAATGACGACTATAAAAGGGAGGGAACTGGAGAAATTAAAACACAGAGTGTGGAAAAAGGGAAGGGGAAGAAGACTAGTAAGAAAAGGTCAAGAAGTCGAGATCAGCCGGATATGGAGGATTTAAAAGCAAATAAGAAAAAAGCAAAAAGAAGCTCAAATGAGAGATTAGTTTTACCTCAGGATCAAAGGGATTCAAACAAAAATGAATCTGTTTCTAGTCAGAATTTTTCACCTACGATATCGTCGGAGAAGGACCATGTAGGGAGAAGAACCAGGAAAGGTTCTCCAGTAAAACGTCAGACATTACCCAGAAATCCAAGTCCGCGCGAAAATTCTGTCGTCTCTCCGGAACTTACAACACCGCCAACAAGAAAGAAAAACGGAAACTCAAAATGTGTCCCAACGGTAAAGGCTCAATTGGGCAAGAAGAAAGAAACCACAGTCAAATCGCCCAAGAACTCACAACCACAGAAATCGCAGTCAGGATCTTTGATTGAGAAAATAGCGCGGGAAAGATCACCGGTGAAATCCCGTTCCAGCTCAGATATCTTCTCACTTTTTCCCGGTCCTAGAACGAGGGGAAAGGAACGGGAAAATGTTTGATGTGACTTTATGGTTTGTGCTTGAATGCAGAGTTTTAAAGTCAAATTGTGCAATGGTTTTCCATCCCTCTGATATGCAGAGTTATTTCCTATCTGGGATGATAGCTGACTTAAATTCCTGATAATACATAATAAATAGATGGTGGCTTGCTGGTCATAGTAAATGCATTAAAACGGAATGAAATTACATTTTAATACGTACATAAGTACATGAGCCATGTTTTCCTTTAATTTTATGCTGGTTTTCATAGAAATTGATGATGTTCAAATCAGTTACATCAGATACAGTCACAAATTGGAAGTAATTCTGGTGTTGAAAAGACAAAAAAGGAGTTGTGTTTTTCAGACAGCATTCTTCATATTAAGAAATCCTATACTGTGTTAATATTTCTTTATAATGTAGGATACTGTTACGTCATAGTCTGAGAGTTAGCATAATATGTCAAAGTGTGTTTATCACACTATAAAACAGCCTAGAGGGTTATTTTCTTCAGTATTTGTTCAAACTTGATACACTTATTGCTGGAGATGCAAAGAAAAACCTAATTTTTGTCAAGGTTCTAGGTTAAATTTAATTTTGCACAAACTTGGCAAACTGAACAAAACTCACACTCACTGTATAGATTTAAGTTATAACGTTCTAAATTCATTAAGGTCAGGGGTCTATTGTCAGGGTCACAGAGAGGAAATAAAATACTTCAATTTATTCAACATAACTTAATCCAAATTTGTAAACTTGGAAGGGAATAAAACCTGCTGATTTTCCAGGTTAAAGGTCATGGTCAAAGTCCTTTTAACTCTCTCTCTCTAACAATTTTGCCCAATTGGGCTATAGTAAGAGAAATAAATTCAAGGAAAGTGCAATAAATTACAACAGGGACTGTTGAATTATGTCTCCCCCCCCCAACGGGGAGGAGACATATTGGTTTTGCCTTCGTCGTCCGTCTGTCTGTCTGTCCGTCTGTCACACATCGTGTCCGGGCTATATCTCCTGAACCGTTTGCCCGATCACTTTCATATTTTAGTATGTTGTTGCTTATGACCCGAAGGTTTCACATCACCGTGACCCAAGGTCATGTGACCAAGGTCAAGGTCACTTAGTGCATTTTTAATGAAATTATGCATACATTCCTGTCCGGGCTATATCTCTTGAACCGTTTGCTGGATCACTTTTATATTTTAGTATGTTGTTGCTTATGACCCGAAGGTTTCACATCACCGTGACCCATGGTCACGTGACCAAGGTCAAGGTCACTTAGTGCATTTTTAATGAAATTGTGCATACATTCCTGTCCGGGCTATATCTCTTGAACCGTTTGCCGGATAACTTTCATATTTTATTATGTTGTTGCTTATGACCCGTAGGTTTCACATCACTTTGACCCAAGGTCATAGGACCAAGGTCAAGGTCACTTAGTGCATTTTAAATGAAATTGTGCATACATTCCTGTCCGGGCTATATCTCTTGAATCTTTTGCCGGATAACTTTCATATTTTAGTATGTTGTTGCTTATGACCCATAGGTTTCACATCACCTTGACCCAAGGTCATGTGACCAAGGTCAAGGTCACTCAGTGCATTTTTAATGAAATTATGCATACATTCCTGTCTGGGCTATATCTCTTGAACCGTCTGCTGGATCACTTTCATATTTTAGTATGTTGTTGCTTATGACCGGTAGGTTTCATATCACCTTGACCCAAGGTCATGTGACCAAGGTCAAGGTCACTTAGTGCATTTTTAGCTCACCTCGACGAAGTTGAGATGAGCTTATGCTATAACCCCGACGTCCGCGTCCCCGTCCCCGTCCGCGTCCGCGTCCGGTTAAAGTTTTTGGGGTAACTCAGTATCTGACAAAGTACTGATATTACAGTAACCAAACTTGCACAAGTGATTCATCTTGGGATGCTGAGGTGAACCCATGCATCGGATGCAGCATCTGACCTACATTTTCCGGTTGAATGACTTTGTCAATGTCTGGTTAAAGTTTTTGGGGTAACTCAGTATCTGACAAAGTACTGATGTTACAGTAACCAAACTTGCACAAGTGATCCATCTAGGGATGCTGAGGTGAACCCATGCATGGGATGCAGCATCTGACCTACATTTTCCGGTTGAATGACTTTGTCAATGTCTGGTTAAAGTTTTTGGGGTAGTTCAGTATCTGACAAAGTACTGATGCTACAGTAACCAAACTTGCACAAGTGATTCATCTTGGGATGCTGAGGTGAACCCATGCATCGGATGCAGCATCTGACCTACTTTTTCCGCTTGAGTGATTTTGCCTTATACGGCCAATATTGAGCAAAGTATAAGTGCTACATGTACCAAACTTGAATATTGGATGTATCTTTGATCAAACTTTCATAATATGACCTTGACCTACTTTTTCCACTTGAGTGATTCTGCCTTTAAAGGCTAATATTGAGCAAAGTATAAGTGCTACATGTACCAAACTTGCATATTGGATGTATCTTTAATCAAACTTTCATAAAATGACCTTGACCTACTTTTTCCGCTTGAGTGATTTTGCCTTTAAAGGCTAATATTGAGCAAAGTATAAGTGCTACATGTACCAAACTTGCATATTGGATGTATCTTTGATCAAACTTTCATAAAATGACCTTGACCTACATTTTCCACTTGAGTGATTTTGCCTTTAAAGGCCAATATTGAGCAAAGTATAAGTGCTACATGTACCAAACTTGCATATTGGATGTGTCTTTGATCAAATTTTCATAAAATGACCTTGACCTACGTTTTCCGCTTGAGTGATTTTGCCTTTAAAGGCCAATATTGAGCAAAGTATAAGTGCTGTATGTACCAAACTTGCATATTGGATGTATCTTTGATCGAACTTTCATAAAATGACCTTGACCTACTTTTTCTGCTTGAGTGATTTTCCCTTTAAAGGCCAATATTGAGCAAAGTATATAAGTGCTACATGTACCAAACTTGTATATTGGATGTATCTTTGATCAAACTTTCATGAAATGACCCTGACCTACTTTTTTTCACTTGAGTGATTTTCTTAATATACATGTACTTAGAGATATGATTAAATTGAACTTTGCTGCCGCGAGGTGAGCTTCGTAATCTTTGATTACACTATGTTTAATGAAATTATGCATACATTCCTGTCCGGGCTATATCTCTTGAACCGTTTGCCGGATAACTTTGATATTTTAGTATGTTGTTGCTTATGACCCGTAGGTTTCACATCACTTTGACCCAAGGTCATGTGACCAAGGTCAAGGTCACTTAGTGCATTTTTAATGAAACTGTACATACATTCCAGTCCGTGCTATATCCCTTGAACCGTTTGCCGGATAACTTTCATATTTTAGTATGTTGTTGCTTATCACGTAAAGGTTTCACATCACCATGACCCAAGGTCATGTGGTCAAGGTCAATTAGTATATTTTAAATGAAATTGTATTTGTTACATGTATTATGTCCAGGCTTAATCTTTTGAACCATGATCGGATCATGTCATATTTTAGTATGATGGTGCTGATGACCCAAAGGTTTCACACCTCCTTGATCAAAGGTCATATGACTAATGTCAAGTATTACATTTTTTAATGAAATTGTAAATGCTATTGAGTCTGGGCTATATCTGTGGAATCGTATACTGGATCACTCTTATACTATAGTATGCTGTTGCTCAGGATTGGAGGGTTTCTTATCATCTTGACCCAAGGTCATGTGCCCAAGGTCAAGATCATTTAGTTTTTTTTAATGAAATTGTACGTACTAATATTGTCTGGGCTATATCTCCTGAACCCTTCTTACAATTGTTTTCATATTTTAGTATGTTGTTTCTAAGGACTAAATGTTTCTTATCGATTTGTCCCAAGGTCACATGGTTAAGGTAGCTTCTTACTTTGGTAATGAAATTGTACATGCTAAGCATGTCCAGGCTGAAATTGTCTATGCTAATAATGTTTAGGCTTTATATTTTGAACCGTGTATCCAATCACTAATTCAGTTTTTTTTGCTCATGATCCATACAATGTTAAACGTCTTCAAATTCAATAGCATCATTTAAAAGCAGATAAGTTTGCAGCATGGACCAGACATGCATGTTTCGGGTACTTAACCCTCGTCAGTGAGTGTAGGTTTCAGATCACCTATATCCAAGGTCATGTGACCAAAGTCAATTTCTTTAAATATGCTTATAATGAAATTGTATATGCCAATCATGTTTGGGCTTTACCTCAAACAATGTAATGAATCACTTTCATGTTTTAGTATGATGTTGTCCATGACTCAAAGGACATCATTTTGCATTTTGGCCTAAGGTCAAAGTAACTTAGAGGGAGGGGGGAGACATCTGTTTTTTTATGAAAAACATTTTGTTGAATCTCATTTGCTGTGCTTAGAAACTTCGTGATATGCAGGATTTGACATTGGCTTCGCACTGGATTTCAAATTTTTTAACAACAGATACTTTCCAGTCTCAGTTGCCATGTGCTGTTAGATTTTATTGAATTAACATGCTACATCCAATCACTGGCTGTAAAATCTCCTGGTATGTGTGTTTGTCCTGTGTGTTTTTGCTATGGCCTATGCATCCTCTCACATACTATATGTGTACTTATTGTCAGTGTACTAATTTTAGCGGGATTCATAATTTAGCAGTCCGAGTTAGCACACTTTTCATAGTGCGCTAAATCAAAACTACGCTAAATATTTAATCTGCAGTTTTTTATAATGGAGAATGAGTCAAGTGCGATAATACATGATGAAGCTACTTATCCATTTGCCCAAATTTTTCAGTGTTTCCGCTAAAATTTGGTCGCACTAAAATAAGTTCACATTCAGAATTCTAATTCATATATCTGCAGAGTTAGTGTTGTAAAGACTGCGGTAAATCAAGACTACGCTATATCATTTAACTCATACATTTTATAATGGTAAACAAGTCATTGGCAAGTGTTCTACTTCATGAATACAGGAATATGTCACTTTTTCCCTGTTTCCACTGAAATTTAGATGTTCTAATGTATGTACACATACACTTAAAAGTTCATTGGTATCAATATGTCTCTAGATACAATGTAAATAAAAAAAAATCAGTTTTTGAACTTGGTGCTATGGATTTTTCCTTTTATATATGATGTACATCCTACCCAAATTTTTGTGTACTTGTTTCACTTAAGCAGTCTGTATGCAGCGTGCACTTGAAATTATATTTGAGTTTCTCATTAAAAGTTTTACAATTGAAACAGACACCAAAATCTATTGTTCAAAAACTGCTTAATAATTTATTTTTATCAAATTCTTATTTGAAAATCAAGATTTCACAAAGAAAGATAACTCATAAACATGACCCTCATTTTAGTATATCAAAAACCTGTCCCAATTTTCTTATGATAAGCCAAACTTTGTACATTAAGCCATATATTCTTCTTTACATATTAAGATAAAGCATTCAAAATTATTGCCTGACCAGAAAGGTCAGATGAGATGTATTAACCCTTTTCATCAGCTCACCTCGACGAAGTTGAGACGAGCTTATGCTAATCCCTGTGTTCGTGTCCAGTTAAAGTTTTAGTGGTAACTCAGTATCTGAAATAGTACTGTAACCAAACTTGCACCAGTGATTCATCTTGGGATTCTGAGGTGATTCCATGCATCGGATGCTTCATCTGACCTTCATTTTTTGGCTTAGTGACTCGCTTCTGTGTCTGGTTAAAGTTTTTGCGGTAGCTAAGTATCTGACATAGTACTGATGCTACAGTAACCAAACTTGCACCAGTGATTCATCTTGGGATGCCCATGCATCGGATGCAGCATCTGACCTTTTTTTCCGTCTGTGGGATTTAAAAGCCAATATTAAGCCAAAAAAAATAATTTCTGCTTGCGTGATTTTACTTTTTAAAGCCAAATGAGGGTCATGTTTACACTACAAGTATGTCAAATATGTTTAGCACCATGATTACTATCTATGAACTTTTTGAATTTGAAATATATATGAACATAGACTAAGATTCATAAATTTAAATTGTTATCTTACTTTACCAATTTACCTCACATTCTCTACCCAGAGTTTTCACCTCTATCAACACTACTTTACAGAAATTTTGAAAAACCAATTATATATTCATTTTTCGGAATAAACAGAAAATGTATGATCATATTTTGAAGTACTTTGGAAAGAGTAGAAGTTCTATTTTATTCAAATCATTCAACAACTTACTTTCATTACTTACAAATGGGAACTATTTCGTATAGTTCGCGAAATGGTCTCTTACACGTGTTGAAATATAATGTAAACATGGAATGTAAATAAAAGAAGAAGTAAAACTATGAAAAGAAAGGAAGAAAAAATAAGAAGGTTTATACAAGATACCCTCTACCTGTTACGTGGACAGAAATAATCGTACGTGTTAAGGAGCGATAACTATGGGAAGAGAATGATATACCTCAGTGTTAAAGGTGTGATTATCAATTTCAACATTAAATGGCACATGCCTTTTCAAGGTTGTATTCTGATAGACATGATTAAATAGAATTTATCAAATGTTTTTGTTGGTCTCTTTTATTCTTAGTCTTAAGCCTTGCTTATTGATATTTTCTTGACTATGACTTGCAACTGTATCTTAAAACCAAATCTAAAAATTTTGCTTTTAAAGTTGGATTAGCTGAAGAATTTTAAGGAATTTGGACTTGGTATTTCAATGGCGGGTAACAAGGTTAAACTTCATCAAATTCAATAGCATCATTTAAAAACTGATGAATTTGCAGCATGGATCAGACATGCACGTTTCGGGTACTAAACCCTCGTCAGTGATCCTCCAACAATGTAATATGGCAAAAGAGTGAAATTTATTATGCCCAAAAATGTATCGAAAGACGTAGCAGGATGAATGGGTTTGTTACTACAGGACCCATGTTTTAGAAATTTTAAGAAATTTTCATAAATTTTCGAATGCGTTGAAGAAACGATCAACCGAAGTTGATCAAACTTGGCTACATGTGCCCTCGGGGACACTTAAAAAGTGGTACAAATGTTAAACGTCTTCAAATTCAATGGCATCATTTTAGAACAGTTAAATTTGCAGCATAGACTGTACATGCACGTTTCTGGTACTTAACCATGATCAGTGATCCTCAATCTAAACAATGTGATATGGCCAAAGACTGAAATTCATTATGTTCAAAAATTTTACCATATCTTTCCAGGCTTCTCCTTAATTATGTACAAGTGTTGCTTAACTTTTGATGGTGTCATATAATTACTTGAGAATTTGTAATACTGTACGACATATTTTATGGGATGGGGGCTGTTAGACAGAGATTTGTCATTACTATCAGTGAGACACAAATGGATAAACTCCTAGAAACATAGGCGATTCATCCTTCCTAGTCGGCACCGATTGCCCATTGGTCTTGCATGTTGGCTTACTGTAGTCTACCTTGTTTGGTGGGCACCTGGTCCCACCTCTAGCTTGCTAAGGTTCCGTCGATGCTGAATTTGGTGCTCTATTCTGAGTGCTATTGAGATAGTCTTTAGCGTTGTGTCTATTGCTGTTTATGTCTACTCTTTTGTGTTTTTGCTTGGGATGTTCTGATGTTTTTCTGTGGGTGCTGCAACCGAGTCTTGTTGGAGATCCCCTCCTTTCTTTTCATGAAGATTCATGATCAGTATTAGAAACATCGGAACTTGCTTAAACCAACAGAGCACGAAATGTCTTCAGTATACCCACTTGCACCTGGAAATTCAACAAACTCACAAATCTATCTGTATCTGAAATGCTTGACAACCACAAATCTGTTCTTGAGTCCTTCGCTATTCATACTGATGACTGATCTTGAACTACTGGATTCCCAAAATACACAAAAATCATTACAAACACCGGTTCGTCCAGATGCTCTGGACACAAAACCGCTATCCATTTTGCTTACGAATATATTAACTCGCATCAAGCAAGGTTTTCAAACATACTTCGGTACAACATATTCCAGAAATGGAATCAATCAGATGTACGTCATAAAGATTTCTAAGGAACTTTTGGAAAATTTAAAAGCCACCAATTTGAATCATATTACCACCACCAATCCCAGTCATATCACCAGCATAAAGTATTTCGACTTCTTCACGCTCTACACTACCATTCCACACCAAAAGCTCAAAAAGAGAGTAGCCAATATTATTCGCGACAGTTTTCTTTGAAAAAAATTGGAACATGATTTACAAATACCTTGTCATAGGGCCGGAGGATACTTATTTCGTGAAGGAATTCTCTAATTCAAACAAAAAGCATACCGAAGACGATATAACCCGGATGCTTGAGTTTTTGATTGACAACATTTTTATGCTGTTCGGAGGAACCGTTTTCAAGCAAATACATGTAGTTGGCATCCAAATGGGTACCAATTGCGCCCCACTGCTTGCGGACTTATTTTTATATTCATACGAAACTGACTTCATCCAGACCTTCATTTCGACTGGGCGAAAGCACCTTAAATTGCATCTCAGTTCAATTTTACCTTTCAGATACATCTGTAGAGGACGTGTTGTCCATCTACAGTCCGAACTTAAAGGATCATCAACATGAAATCTATCCTCATGAAAAGAACTAGAAATCAAGAAATCAAGGAAACAACCGAGAGCGACATATCCGCTTCGGACTTGGATATACTTCTATCTGTCCACGCAAACGGCCATTTAAACACCTCACTGTAAGACAAGAGTAATGATTTCAACTTCCACATAAATAACTTTCCTGTCATAAGTAGCAACGTTCCGTCCTTTCCTGCTTCTGGTGTTTTTTCTCAGCTGATACGGTACACCAGGGCATGTTCCAAATATGAAGATTACATCGTTAGAGCCAGACGGCTTGGAAGTAAGCTACTTGTGCAGGGTTATATTACACAACGGTTGAAATCATTATTGAGGAAGTTCTTCGGTCGCTACTGGGAGATGATAATAGCATAATATATCCCCCTTTCCAGAGTGATCAGTGACATTCTGGGTTGCAATTAAATGGCTGTCATCATCACCAAACAAGAAAAAATTACCTGAAATGTACATCAATATGTACATCGAGACAGTCACCGAATTTGACAAGTTTTCATGAAGCTATTGCGACGGGTGTTGCATGCAATCAGGAGACGCTGACCCGGGCACTTAGTCTCACTTCGGAGTTTTAATCATTCCGAGCTTCACAACTGATACAATGGAAATTCTTATGATTTTGCCTTGCCTTCCCGACTTTGGTACTTCTTTGATGTTTATATTTATATCCATTTTCAATCTTATTTGCGTTCGCTTGGACCCCTGTGCGATAATTCTGGTTTGTGCATAAAAATTGTCACTTCCAACAGGGGATGCTTACTCCTCCCGGGCACCTGATCCCACCTCTAGCTTGCTAGGGGTCCGTCGATGCTCAACACAGTGCTCTATTGTGAGTGCTGTTGAGATTATCGTCAGGATCTTCTTTAACTCATTGGAAAAAAATATTATAATGAATGAATGAATGAATTATCTTTATTTCCTCCAAATTATATGAAGATTAATAATACAAATACAGACAAAATATTTTAAGCAAGTTTATAAACATTGCCTTACAGTCACACACACTCTCACCTACACACACCTCATACAGCAAAACTTACACTCATTCACACAAACTCTTTCTCACACAAAGAAATATTGCCTTTTTAGCTCACCTGAGCCAACGGCTCAAGTGAGCTATTGTCATAGTGTTGCGTCTGTCGTCCGTCGTCCGTCGTCGTCGTCGTCGTCGTCGTCCGTCGTCGTAAACTTTTCACATTTTAGACTTCTTCTCCAGAATGGCTGAAGGGATTTTGATGAAACTTGGTAGGTATGAAGTACTCATGGTCCCCTACAAGTATTGTTGTTTTTCGTCCGGATCCGTCAAGATGTGGCGCCACCACAGCCAAAAGTAGGTCACGGGGGTACCCTCCTTTGACAAACTACTTCTTCAGACCGAAGCATGTATCGACAAACCGAGAGCATCAGGATGATCTAGAGAAATGTCTCAAGAAGTGTTGTTATTTTTGGTTCCACTTCGAAGTCAAATTTTTGACGCGTTTTTGACGTCTTTTTGGACTTAGTCAGAAATGCACATTTTTGCACTATTTCTTTTAATAACTCAATAAGTGTATGATTTTACACACTCATTTACTGCATATTTATCATATTTAATTTACTTAATGCTTTGATATGTATTTTATGCTTAAATTTTATTTTTTTTTTTTTTTGATTTTTTATGAACTTTTTTCTTATGTAAAAAGGAAGGGTGGGGGTTGATTTTCATACATTTTCTGCTTCTTTTCTATAACCACTCTTCAGATTGACATGACAATTTGTAGGTATGAGGTACTCATGCATGGTGAAAGAATTTTGTCAAGATATCCACTTTTGGATTTTTAAGGAATATTTTTGAAGATTGTACATAGGTATAATGTATGTTTTCCATGCCCAATGGACAAATGGGGAGTGGCTTCAAACCCCGGCGGCACCCCAACAAATTTTTTCCCTTTTTCAGTTTGTACACAAAGGTTTGTGATACTTAAAAATGCTATCTCTAGAAAAAGTGAGTCTAGAAAGATCTAGCCACTTGAAGTTTTAGGTCCATTTTTTGCACTTAAATCTAAAATACGATTTTTGAATTCATGGGACCCCTTTTAGATCGACCTTTCATCCATAGTTTCAGCTGATAATTCAACAAGTGACATATGCTTCAATGTCTTATTGATTGACCTTTTATGTGATATGATTCAATTACTTAAATTCTTTATACTATTTAGAATTTTATTTTTAAAGTCGGGAACAAGAGTTCAAAAGCGGTCATGTTTTGAGTATACCTGAAGGGGATTCCCCTTTATTACTGTGATACCTTTAGTACTGCGATACATTTCAGAAGATACAGTGCAAACGGAAAAGATTTTTATCTAATGTGCATTATACTTGGAACACTTTCATAATGGTTATCATTCATGTACTTGGAACACTTGCATAGACTTGTAATTATGTATAAAGTTTGCTCGAATTTCCTCTGTCTTAGACTCTCTTAGATGAAGTAATTTACGGACTGATTTCTTGAAGAAACGTCTAATGAGTAATCTCTTCCTCTGGATTTTGAGAATGAATAGGACATTTATTATCTGAAATTCTTGAAAATAAATACTTGTAATTCAGTTCAGAGTTCCTGAAATCTTCCAATAAAATGTTGGACCACAGGAAGCTGTTGTTTTAATAGAGAAAATAAATTATTGTTCACAACCACTGTGTTCGACATCGTGTATGTATAATATTTCTAAGAGGAACACAGATACCTGAGGTTGTGAATAATAAAACATTTTCTCTCATAAAACAACAGGTTCCTGTGGTAAGACATTTGGGAATTTTTATCTGTTCAAATAGTAGATACAACATGAGTTTTTATCGGACCAAATAACTTTTTGTCGGCAAATCCGATGCAACCGATACATTTCATGAACTCTCTCCGCTAACAACTTGTCCGTGTAACAGACCTATGATGAGGTAAAACAATAAGTTAACAGTAAATAACGACGTCGTATGTCTGCTAGTTAGACAAGCTTAACAATTTCATGGGCCTTTTGATTTGTTTCAAACTGCGAAACCTAGCGAAACCACTTGAGGTGTTGAACAGCGTATGCTGAAATGCGACGCTCCTTCTCGCCTGTTGAAATATGCATAGGCAAGAAGCGCCGCATTTCAGCATATTTACTGAAAATTATTTGTTCAAGTGGCTTCACTGGGTCATGAGGTTTGATACACCGTACACTGCTTTTTGGAAAACAAATCTGCACAACTCACTTGAATTGATAAATATTGGATCAAAACGATTTTAACTGTACGTTTCATGTATTTGAGATGAAATCAATACTATTCAAAAGCATTCATAGATTTCAGTATACTTTAATATGAATAAAGGCAAAACCGAAAAATCTTTGTTTTTTATGCCCCTGGAATAAAAGATTCGGGAGCATATGGTTTTTGGCCTGTCCGTCTGTCTGTTTTTCGAAAAAACTAACATTGGGCATAACTTTTGAATGGAAGCTGGTGATAGAGATTTCATACTTCACATGTGTATTCCTTATGACAATACCTTTCCATTGATACCAAAATTTTTGACCTCGTGACCGTAACCTTGACCTTTGACGTACTTTTCAAAAACTTTATCGTTGAGCATAACTTTTGAATGGTTAGAGATAGGGCTTTCATATTTTACATGTGTATTCCTTGTGATAAGATCTTTCCATTGATACCAATATTACGCTGACCCTGACCTCTCACATACTTAACAGAAAATGGCGTTTATACTAACAAAGATGCCGCCGGGGGCATTCTCGTTTCACAAACACAGGCTTCATAATTTCTGGCATGCTAGCTATCAATAATGAAAGGTTTGGTGTTCAATTTTAAATAAACTTAATTTATGAAATCATTTCATTGTTTTATTTTTTATGCTGCACATTAATGTGGAATTTTACAAAATGATTTTATTTTTGATGTTGCATAATTGAACTATACTAGCTGGGCATATGACTTTGGACCACTTTATCCGTCTTTTCAAATCAGTAAAAAGGTTATTGTTTTGAAATGTGACTATTTTTTTTCTTTTTTGTACTTTTAAAGGTTGTCTGAAAAAAACTTCTCTGCATCCGGCAAAAATCTTTTTAGAAAGGTTGTGGACTAAAATCCTGGTATCGGTACTATCAGTATTCAATGTCAGTATGTCAATTAGAGCGTGCATGGGTATCAGGTAAGCGTTGTGCCCCCTGGGGCTCTTGTTTATCATTTACATCATTAATGCCCTTTATGACTTTTTTACAAGATATAGATGATAAACGATAATAAAGATATTGACTTGGAATATTAAAGTTCCATTATTCAATTGATCCTGCAATATTTAGTATAAGTTCAATCCATAATCTATCATTTGTTTCAAATGTCCATTCGGTCAAACCACCAAGAATGACTTAAACAATATCAGAGAGTGAAAATTTGATCACTTCATTATTTGGATGATACAGATTTCTTCCGATAGCCGAGTGATATGCTTGTAGAAAAAAAATTAAAAATATAGATAATATTATTATAATAAAATTGAAAAGGTAAATGTATAAATACATTCAATAACATATGAATCATTTCACAGAATTTTGTTATGCAATATTTATTCCTGTAAGCTAACAATATTACTGTAATCATTGAAATGTTTGAATTATACATAATGAGAATATATCCCTAAATCAGCGCTATTTATGTGCTTGAAGCATAGATGGAAAAAATATTAATCATGATACTCACATATAATATTTCTTCTCTTTTAAAGAAAATCAATTCTTTGGGTAAGTGAAAAAAGAGTAAAACATCAACAATTTTCATAATATGTTTCCGTCTATATAGACGGAAACATTATCATGAAAAATGTTGACGTTTTACTCTTTTTCACGTATCGAAAGGACAGTGGAAAAAGTATTATTGACAAGGAAAAAATATTCTATAACAAAACATCCTGGGAATTTTCAGTATAATAATAAACTTTCCAGGAGGAAGAAATATTATGTGGAAGAAAAGTTCGTTCACATATGTTGGGTATTGGAAGATCTGATTCTTTTTTCAAATTTCGGTACGATGGCTATTACAATAACATTTGTAATAATTACGTATTTGTTTTTACTTGAGTCATTTTGAATTTGTGAATGTCACAACCTTTAATTCCAGTAATTTCCTACTTACAATATGTTTCTGGAATATATTTATATGAGTCAAAGAAGATCTTGACGATAATCTCAACAGCACTCACAATAGAGCAACAAATTGAATATCGACGGACCCCTAGCAAGCTAGAGGTGGGACCAGATGGCGACAATGTCAGGGAAAAATATTCAAAACACTCACTGTCAAACCCCTCGCATGTGTTTTCCTTCATGCAACAATGATATGATGTTATGGTTCTCGCACATTGGATAGGCTGATTCCCCTTTTCCGCGGTGCTGGAGAATTCGATCTTGCACTGTTGGTTGTTCCTTTATGACATGACAGACAAATTGACGTACGTTATTTCATGTTCACATACATTTAGCATGACGTTCAGTCATTCTGATGCGTAAACAAGAGGACTTTGAATGTTTCAATGTGCATTGGTTCAGTTGTAAAACACCTTTAGTTATAG
Organism: Pinctada fucata; assembly: GCA_028142955.1. Taxonomy (NCBI): domain Eukaryota; kingdom Metazoa; phylum Mollusca; class Bivalvia; order Pterioida; family Pteriidae; genus Pinctada; species Pinctada fucata. Next base: position 49,836,322 of record AP027110.1, on the reverse strand, counting down.
ATTCTATTGTATATGTACCTTTTCATGACACTTCAGGATTGTCGCCAGGATCTTCTTCAGCGGGTTGGGCTAGCCAACAGGGGATTCTTACCCTCCCGGGCACCAAGTCCCACCTCTAGCTAGTTAGGGGTCCATCGATGCTCAATGATATTTTCGTCAGGATCTTCTATAACTCATTTATCTCATTTGTGCCACACATATGCCCTTTGCCGTTTGGAGCTCGTAAAAAAAGTTCCCCGCTAGGGGTTTGACAGTAAATGTTTTATTTTCCCTGACATGTTCGCCATAGCACTTTCTATATAGACATTACCTCAGACATTTCATGTTTTGTAGTTGTTTTTTTTTCATTTTCGTGCATGAACATCGACGGCGGGTGCGGCTAGCCAAACATGGGATGTTTACTCCTGGTCCAACCTTTAGCTTGCTGGGGGGCCGTCGATGCTCAATTCGGTGCTCTATGGTGAGTGTTGTCGTCAGGATCTTTATCTCACTCTAATGATTTTCGTCATAACACCATAATTGTTAAGCACTCCCTTCTCAAATGAAATGTGAAATCTTGTCATGTTGCCGCAATGGTTAAAATGTGAGTACCGTTTAGTCATTATCTCTTTATTATTGGTGTGGAAGTTGTATGCCATTGTTGCTATACGAGTTTTTAGGAACTGATAGTCACAAGTCGGCGCATATCCAGCTTCGATTAGACCTAAATTTCGAAAACTTATCTCTGTCCTTAACTTGGGTTTCGGCATAGTTTTTTTTTCGGTTATATTTAGAATTAAACTCCTTGCGCCTACCATCCAACGATTTTTGGCCATATTTTTCACTTAGATACGACTTCTGAAATAACCCTACACAAAATTTGGAGCCTATCATTTTGGCAAGAGGAAATTAAAAGTCTGTATTATGGATGGCACCAGGAAAATTCACTTTGGCTTTGTTTAAACTGTTTGACATGAAGTACATCCGAAACACATGTAGACCTAGTACAATAAAATTGGTACTATAGAACATGTATTTCAATGTTGACAATTCTTCTGACTTTTGGCAACCCAGTATTATTTCATTGACAGAATAAGGCTCTTATTTTGTTCCACGCTACCGGAATATATTTTGGAAGTTACGTTATTCTAGACTTGATACAACATGTACGATGACAATACAATAGCATTTGTTGCCGTATTCATATTCATTTGAACCATTGTGTATTTGTGCAGCGCTACATTAATTCATTTGAGTGATGCCAACTGTAGTGAATTTCGTTTTTACAAAATGTTTATGTTGAAATTATAAATATGTCTGTTCCTTCATGTTTCCCTGATGTGATGTTATTGTTCTCGTACATGGTCTTTTCTCGTGTGCGTGTTCCCTGAAATCACTGCCACGACGTTTTGGTTAGGGATTTCCTCATTCCATATCTTGTTATGATACCTTCCCTGACATGGTCGCCATAGCACTTTCTAAATAGTTATAACCTCAGACAGTGCATGTATTTTTTTATATGTTGTTTTCATTTTCGCGCATGAACGTCGACGGCAGGTGCGGCTAGCCAACAGAGGATGCTTACTCCTCCCGGTTTGTGCTGTATTGCCAGTGTTGTTGAGATTACCGTCAGGAACTTCTTTAACTCACTTATATCGTTGGTTTATGTGTGACCTTTAGTGTTTGATGTTTCTATGTCGTATTTGGTGTTCCTTGTCCCATTTACGTCTCTTGCTGTGCATATCAACTCTGTGTTTTTTGCATTGGGTGTTTTGGTGTTTTGCTGTGGGTGCTGCAACCTAGTGTTATTGGAGAATCCCTCCTTTCTAATTGTTCGAAATGGAATTTTATGTTGATGATCAAACATTATGACTCGAGGATATTAATACATTTGTATCTCCAGCAAGGTCAGCTTCATTGACCACTTCAAAACAACCCGCTAGATGGCAAAAAAAGGACAACAGAGATCAGTCTGCACAACTTCAACAAGCACCAGGCGGAACGAGGAACCCTACACCATGCATCCACACCTAATGACCAAATAGACAAACAATCATTAAAACAGACTCACCAACACGAGAGACATATCTGAGATTTGGGGAGCCAAACATCATGCAACTGTTATACATTGCATTACAAAGGCGGAATGGTGTTATTATCCGGATTGTGAACACAACCAATCGCTTTATCTGGACACACGTGGGTCTTCTGATGCAAAGCTGTTGTATAAACAAGAAATCTTCACTTAGATATAAATCATCGGGCATGTGGAAAACAATCCAACAACAACGGTAGAAAATAGGATTTACGTGGATGTTTCAGTGTTATTAATTGACATAAAATTTGTTTGTGTCCTGTCCCAAGGATTGCCTCAGATGGAAGGACAAAGGAGCATAAAATACGTACCCTACCATAATACGTCCATATTTCGGACGATACTCTTTTAAAGTCGTATATATCCTTTTTGCACCAATAAAAGCATGGAAGAGATCTCCAGCGAGACTACCCCGCAGTGACAACAACACATTCAGGATGCAAAACTCAAAGAACATGAAAAAAAAACCAACTTTTACCAACGATGTGGGAAAATTATTTAAACGAGGCAAACAAACACAGACAGCAAACGGTCAAACGACAAACAATGAAATTCGATGCACCGCAATATGAAATACGTATGACAATGAGTAATATAGATATTGACCATATCCCTGTATACAGCACAACATCGTTAATTAAGAAAATCATAAACCGAAGGCATACAAAATCTGGATAAAAACCTCCATCACATGAAAAGAAGCGAACTTCCGATATGGGAGTAAGACCAGGTGCCCAGGAAGAGTCAGCATCTCCCGCCCGCATAAACTGAGGCCGCTGTATTACTGGGCACCCGACACCGACTTTGGAGAGAAAAGGGACTAGTCTGACCCGAAAATAATAGAAACAAAGAACGTGAGGGAGAAAAGAAACATTGAATCAAACAGGCAGATTTTATTCTAAATGCACTATCATTATGTTTTTACTCAAACAAATCTCTTTCATTCAGTCTGTCAAATGACTCAAACATACATCTCTCTTGGATAAAAGATTGAAAATGAAATATTTGAGCTCTAATGTGCAAAAATGATATGATTTTTCGAGTCCTTGAAATGAATTCTTTGTCATAGATCTATACATGTCGAAATTGTTCAAAACGAAAATGCTATGCATATATAATCTCCTATGGCAAAAATATTTTACAAAAGCAAATTTGCAAAACCATTCATTCAAGACTTCCTACAAGCCTAAATTAGATATATTAAACTCTTTAGTAATACATGTTATATATAATTATTATATTTTCTCTTTGCAAACCGTAAAATCTGCTCATTTCGATTATCTCTAAACGATTTATAATATTATGCTTATAAATTAAACATGAATAAATTATGAAAATGAAAATGCATTTTTTTCTTAAATTGTGGAAACCTAACGACGTATTACACCTACATGTTTCCATGGGAACAGGCAGGTAAATCAGATGAATAAATTAATTTGTTTGATTGTTTATATCACAATTATGCATACACGGAAAGATCATATGGCACTATGAGATTTGCACTATTATTCAGTTCCTTTGTCATCTACCTTCTCGGCATTTGCTGATGACACATTTGGCGTCTCTCCGGCATCTGCTTTTGGCACCTCCTGTATTTGGCTTGATTCTTTAGTAATTTGAGAGTCATCAGATTCCACAGACTGTACATTTGAAGCTGATTGGTCACTATCATCATGTTTCTGTTGGGACCCCTCTTGTTTTTGTTCGGATTCTTCTTTGGAAATTTGAGAGTCATTAGATTTGACAGTTTGCTCGTTTGCAGCAGACTGATTACTATCGACTTGTTCTTGACCTTCGGATGTCTCTTGTTTCTGTTCGGAATCATCTTGTTTTTGTTCAGGTTCCTCTTGAGTTTGACCCGATTCCGTATGTGACTGTTCGGATTCCTCTTGTTTTTGTTCAGGTTCCTCTTGAGTTTGACGCGATTCCGTATGTGACTGTTCGGATTCCTCTTGTTTTTGTTCAGGTTCCTCTTGAGTTTGACCCGATTCCGTATGTGACTGTTCGGATTCCTCTTGTTTTTGTTGAGCTTCCTCTTGATTTTGACCTGATTCTGTTTGAGTCTGTTCGGAGTCTTCAGGTTTTTGTTCGGATTCCTCTTGTTTTTGTTCGGGTTCCTCTGGTTTTTGTTCGGGTTCCTCTGGTTTTTGTTCGGGTTCCTCTGGTTTTTGTTCGGGTTCCTCTGGTTTTTGTTCGGACTCTTCTGGATTTTGAACCGATTCAGTGTGTGCCTGTTCGGTTTCTTCTTGCTTCTGCTCGGATTCCTCTTGTTTTCGTTCGGATTCGACTTCTGTCTGTTCGGAAGTTTCTTGATTCAGTTCGGATTCTTCCTGTTGACTTACAGCAGGCTCAGTTTGATCCGCAGCTTGTGCCGTATTTGATGTACTTTGAGCAGGCTCTTCTGATTGCGCATCTGCGGTAGCACCCGCTGCACTTGCCTCTGTCGGTTGCGATGAGTCTTCCTCATTCTGACCTGAAGACTGTGCAACATCTTCCGTTGCTTCATCTTCTTTTGCCGCCGATGTACTTTCAGCTGCGACATCTTGTTCAACTACTTTCGTTTCAGATGTTTCCTCTTGTTGTCCAGCTGCTTCAGTTGTTTGAGACGCTGGTTCTTCGTGTCCAACAACTTCTGCCTCTGTGTTCGATTTCTCTGAAATTTCTTCCGACTTCGGTTCTTCGGTCGTTTGTACTTGATCCGTTTCTGGTTCTTCACTCGCAGTCTCTGTTTCAGTTGGTTTATCCTCCTCGACTTGTTGTTCCTGTACAGCGGGCTCTTCTGAAGGCTTTTCTGCTTCCTCCTCGGCCTCTTTGACTTCCTCGTTTTCAATTGTCCCCTGATCGGTCGTTTCATCGGCAGATTTGCTATCGACGGTTTGTGCAACTTCTGCTTGCTCTGACGAAACATTCTCTTTTTCTTCAGCTTCTTTTGCTTGAGCTTCATCAGCAGGTGATTCCTGAGTGTTAGTTTCTTCTGTTTGAGCAGGTGCTTCAGATTCAACCTGATTTTGTTCTGATTCTTGAGCTGCATTTTCATCACAAGGAACATTTGATGATTCTTGAACTTCGGTTTCTTCTTTCTTATCCTCTGTTTCTTGAGCGACCTCCTTTGGAGTATCTTCCTCGCATGGACCGGCTTCAACGCCTCCATTTGACTCTTCCTTTACCTTTGATGGCTGCTCAGTTTCTTCAGATTGTGTCAATTCAGCTGATTCCTTGCTGATTTCGGTCTCTTGATTAGTAGGTTCACCATCTTTAGATTCTTCGGGTGTTTTATTTGCTTCTTCTTGGTTTTGTTCTGACTCTGGTTCTTCAGATTTTGTTTCTGGTTCTTCAGTACCCTTATTTGTTTCTTCAGCTTGAATCGCCTCCGGTGTTTCCTCAGTTTTTGCTTCTGATTCAACATTTTGAGTGTTTTCCTGAGCATCTTCCTCAGGCTGTGGCGCCTCAGCTTCTATTGATGATTCAGCTGTAGCTGCAGTTTCTTCTTTCATGGGTTCTTGCACCTCTTCAGTTGATGCCTGCTCCGATCCAGCTGATTGTGGGGTTTGTTCCACTGCTGGTTCAGCTGCTTCTTGACTTATTTCCTCTGTTTTCTCTTCTTTACTTTCGATAACTTCTTCTGTTTGACCAAGAGGTTCCTGTGCTGGTTCCTCTTCAGTTGAAGCTATGTCCGTATCCCCATCTTTATGTTGAGAATCGTCTTGTGAGGTTTCTTCCTGGACAGGTGCTGGAGTCTCTACAGATTCCTCTTTCTGTTCCTCTGCATGAGGCTGTTCTTCAGTTAATTGTTGTTCTGACGTTTGCTTTTCAGACGGCTTCTCAGTCTTTGGGGCCTCTGACTCAGTCACTTCTTGTGTTTGTGATTCAACTTTCTCCTCTTGTTTCTCAGTTGAATTTTCCTCTTGTACCTGTTCGGTTGGTTTTTGTTCTGAACATTCTTCAATATTTTCCTTTTCAGACGATGACTGAGTCGCAGGGGCTTCCTCTTTTACTTCACAAACCTCCGTAGGTTTCTCTTCTTCTGCAGTTGTAGAAGATGCTTCAACGGGTGGAGATGTAGATTCCGCTGCAGTATCTTCACTTTTCTCATCGGTGATTGTCTGATCCGAAGAAGCGGCGTCTTGAGCTTTACTATCGTCTGCTTCTTTAGTTACATCTTCCATGCTTGCAGATTCAATAACGGCTTGACTAGCTTGGTTTTGTTCTGTCTCGCAGGGTTTCTCCTGTTCGCCGTTGACAAGAGGAGTGTCAGATCTGGCTGCATCTTCTATTGTTTTCTTGACTAAAACCTCTGTCGGCGTCTCCCTATCTGCCATGTCTAGATGAGATGTTGCCTTTGTATGGTGGAGCTCGCCTGATTCTTCTTGCTCTTGTTGATGATAGTAATGATGCTCGTGATGCACGTCTATCGAGTTGTCAGATTTTATATCGTCTGCCGAGAGAGTTGGCTCCACGTGTGGAATGTCAGGTGCACTTCTGACTTTATCCTCGATGTGAGGCTCGGATACCTGCTCCTCAGGTTTGCTGGCCTCAGGTGCCGCTTCTGTAGCTTTCTTCGTCTCTGACGTAACCTCAGCGGGTTCCTCTGATGGTTTCGGCTCCGATTGAGGAGGTTCGACAACTTCGTCTTTTGCTGTCTCCTCTTTTAAAGGTTTGGCGGAGAGTGTCTCCACGGGCTCCTTCTTTTTGTCTGAAACGAGATAAAAATTGTTATTAAACTTAATGTGGAAAATAAGTGTTAGAATTGTGATTTGAAGTTTGCATCTAATAAAATAAAACCGTATTCTTGAATGAAAGTGATATGCATAGTTATACATAGTTTAACTAAACAAAAATATTTGAAATTCAAAATGCTTATATTTGTCTTTTTCACATGGATGAAGTTTTTCTATAGCAAATACTGGATATGTCTACTGATGTTCTGTTTTATCTTATTGACAGAAACATTCAAAGGAAGGAAATCTTCAAAGAATAATAACAAATAGAAACGCAAACTGTTGTTCAAAGTTCGGAACTTTTAGAATGTATCAAATAGTCAATAGATGCAAAGATAGTTCAGAATATAGCTGTTAAGGAACACTTCCAGTAAGTTTAAATCAAGTCTGCAGCAAGTCTGCACGTACAAACAAAATTACGTAATACTCGATTGTTTAACACCTAACTAACTCTCAAGGGATCTTAGCACAAGACAAATTACTAAGGGTATTTAGCAAAACTGCATTATCACACCAAATAAAACAAGGCAATTTATTTTCCTTTCCAGGTGGGCCAACTCACTGCATTAAATCATCAACACAGAGGGAAATAGAATCTTTTATCGACTACTACATTTACTGTCTGTCTTTTACAATACAAATTGACGGCGCGGATTTAAAGAACAATAAATCCGAAAAGACTTTGGTACGAAATTGTATTCATTCGATGTGTCTTGACACATATGTGATAGCAGACGACATTGAATAATTGATTCAAATGTCTTTTTGATATATGAATTAGGGGTAAAGAATCTGAAAAAATATTGTGAGAATTCTCAAAGAATAATAGAGACAGATGTTGTTAAAAGGTAGAATGAACACTTGCATGATGTACTGAGTTATACAATTTTAAATGTCGTCGCCAGAGTTATAATAAGCAATCAATATATATCAATCTAAATATATCCATACAAGTAGAAACACAAGCTAGATCTGCAAGCATCAAGCCCCAAAAGACAGTTGTTTACATATTCTACAGTAAGCAAGTCAAAACCTTACTTCCGGTGTGTTTGTAAAATACGAAATAATAGACCGCTATTCCCACGACCACACAGCCGCCTGGAAAAACAGTCAATGATTAAAAAACTTTAAGAAATTTAGTAAAAAGAAAAAAATCAGAAAATGTTCACGATGAATATGATATTTAAAGGTACTTTTATAATAAGAAAATAATATTTGTTTCAAGTAAGGCAGGCTATTTATGAATTAACAAACAGAATAAATTTTGATGAAAAATAAATAAATACATAAAATCTGGAAGAAAAACGTGGTTTTCTTTATTAAGATCTCCAGTACATGCATTTCAGATTTCCTCAAGTTTATTCAGTATCATTATTTAAACAAGAAAATTTACGATCCATAAATTTATGAAAAAGGCTGTTAATTTCAAAGTTTAAGAATAAAATAGAATCTTAAAGTTTCCATTGACAAAAAGTAAAGAATAATTTAACTGTAAGTTTTTCATGCAATCAATAATTAAGGAAGTATAAGACCTTAATCTGAAACTTACATGTACTGAAAATCAAGAATAACATGTCGGCAGACTGCTAAACCAATAACGTAATGGACCTGTATTGTAAATCCGGATCAATAACCTGCAATGACGCCACTGTCTTTTTAAGTAGCTGTGTAAATCAACGTATTGACATGTCCTAATGTCTAATTTTTTCAAACTCATTGATAAACTAAAGGTAAAATGCATGTATATTTCTAAAGACCTTACTCTATTTACCTTACTAAATGCAAATGATCAAGGGCAAAGTACAGTTTGGTGTCTATCACAAAAAAATGCTTTAATTTTTTTTTCTCGAAAGTTCACAAACAGATAGATACGGAACCTTACAATATGCGAGGATATTTTTTCTAAGATAGTGGGGTGGACAGGGGGTGTCTCTCTAACCCCTCCCGACCCCTTACCTCTTACCTCCTCCCTCTCTTCCTTCCTCTCTTCTTCCTCTCCTCCCTTTCACCCTTTCCTCTCCCCTCCCGTCCCCTTCCTCCCTCCTCCCAACCCCTTTCTCCTCCTCCCTTACACCCTGTCCACCCCTAATAAGTAGTTCTACTAGTACAAGCGGACTTAGAGTGGGTAATGCGGTCAATACCTTCTCCAAAATAGCTATACTTCTCCGATTTACCTGCACGTACTATCTTAAACACTATTGGCTGGACACTCCCCATCCCTTGTTGCCAGCCACCATCCCACCCCCACCCCCCCCCCCCATCCCGTTCCCCCTAACAAATATGAAAACATCACGTAGTACAGTGTCTTAGTCATTACCACAGAGAAGATCAGCATCTGTTACATGTTAGGCTGGAAACCCCCCCCCCCCCCCTCCATCCCCCTCGTTGCCAGTCCCAACCCTAATCACCCCCAATAAATTCTAGATCAGCGCGTGACAAAACCATGTACAATGTCGTAGTTATTACCATAGAGAAGATGAGCATAGATCTGTTACATGTTACGCTGACCCCCCCCCCCCTTTTTCCTCACCCCCTCCCCTCATTGCCAGTCCCCATCCTAGCTACCATCCCCATAAATTCATGATCATCACGTACTGTATCTTGGTCATTACATGAGAGAAGATCAGCATCTGTTACAGTCAAGGTTAAAAAGTTAAAAAAAAATACCTTGAGACTTGAATCCCACTTTCTACTCATAACAAAGTTTCTATCGAGGAATATGAATATTATTCACCCTGTTCACGTACTAAGAGAGAGCAATGTTACAGTGTCATCATTATTCCACCATCAATCGCAACACAACACCCCCTCCCTCCCCGCTTCAACTATCAAGAAATGCATCGGAGAGGGTTCTTTCCCTCATATACACTACGACCCCCCCCCCCCAAGATGCGATAACTGCACGTAGGAGGAAGAAGAAGAAGATGCTGCTTGACGTAACGATCAAGATGTTTATTGACGTCTGAGCTGATAGTCAAAACTTACATTATGGAAGGTAGGGATCTTGCAGAGAAAATTTATAGACAAAGAATGATCTCTGCTACTATGTTTAACTTTTTTATGACTGATGCGTTTTTCTTAAAAGATAAGTGAGGAACTTTTTTTAGATATCTAAACAAGTCTGGTGTCAGTATGTATCGGGATAGAGGATGTTAAAAGAGTAAAGGAGATAAAAGACAGATAAATGGTAGATAAAGACGTGATTTAGATAGAGAAGATAGGATGTTTTACCGACCCTTCCTTAAGTACCAATGTGCGAATCCAGATCGTGATTGAAAAAGGGGGGGGGGGGGGAGAGGGGGTTTACTAGCACTTAAGACTGGACTTATGTCAATAACACAAAATTTGATAAATATACACCTGTTGTCAAACAAATATAACGATTGTGTATATGTATGCATCGGATTTGATTTTATTGACATAATTTCGGCCCTTGGCTCTAGAACTCGATACAAGAGTTAGTCATCAAACATCCCTTTTTTTCATCTTTTACCCTTCCTCCTACCAAATGATGTTTAATTGCAACAGTTATGTAGGATACATGATTGTATGCTCTTATCAACTACATATGACAGATGAGAAAATGACCAAAAAATATTTGAGACTTCGAATTTGGAGGCTTCGAGAATGAAAAGAGGAATATGGGGTGGGAAAGGGGGGGGAGGAAAGAAGGTAGTTGTCAACATTATTTTACAATCAAATTTTTAACACAATAAATCAACGTCGGGTCATTTTACTATGAAGTTAAAGAAATTTTAAATAAATTTATCTTAAGAAAATGTATCGATGAACTCTATTAGTGTTCTATTCGAAGAAATTCATATATACTAGTATTCGGGCATGAAAACCAAAATTTTTGCTGCGTTCCAATAAAATGATTTTGAATCAATACAATGGTACTGCACATTTCAGATCTACAAGCAATGTTTTGATGGACAAAATGAAGGAATGAACGAATAATAAATAAATAAATAAATAAATAAATAAATAAATAAATAAATAAATAAATAAATAAATAAATAAATAAATAGACAAGTACTATTATATTGAGCTCACCAAGAAATGAATCAAATTGGTAAAATTTAGAACTTTTGCAATCCCATATCATTAGATATATATTGAAACTTTAATTTTATTTGATTATTTTGATAAGTTCCTACCTTATATTCTTTATGTACCAGGTCCTGATTTAAACGATACAGTATAAGATTCAGACTTGGTCTTTTTACCCATAATCATACGTATGTATTGAGGAATTAATGAATATTCATTAGCCAGGCGGTCGATTCCATTTCGAGATGGGGTATACTGAGCTAGTTTTTAGGTCAATTCATTCATAATTTACTCCAAAGTACTACCTTCTCTACCTTGAAAAAAATAATACTATTCATTTATGCAAAAGAGCTTTGAACGTACTACGCATATTTTGACAATGCATTTTAATTAAAACATTTATTTTATTTTCTATATTACAGATGTATATATCTCATTAAAATGTTCTCTTTTTTTTGGGGGGGGGGGTGCTCCTTTTTCTTCGCTATGCCTAACTTTAATGTCATTTTTTATGTTTATATATGAAACGCACAATACATCTTTCTATATACCAGAAGCTTCTTTTCTTTTTCTGGGTCTCACAGATGTTCGTTTTATTGTCCCATCGACCTTAATTAATGCATAGATAAAAGAAAATCCATCACTGAAAATCAAATTCACAGATTAACCTTGCGGGGAGAAATCAAGGTTAATTAAAACTGAAAATATATTATCTTAGAGATGGGTGTTTCAAAATTTTTATACTGTGAACTAGATTGCTTACTGGCCCTAAATTTGCTACGTACAATTCTTTATTCATGTATCTTTCCGCATACTTAAATTCAAACAATGTGCAAGACACGGTTAGATTGCAATATATGAGTACAATTGTTTAGTAAATATTCGTAACATTCGAGTGAGCATATAATTTATACTGTTCCTAAACATCACCCTGTCTGTTGGTTAAAACTTGTGGTTTTTAACAAATTCTATCCTTCAAAACTTTTCGTTCTTTTAAATAGCAAAAAGGTCACTGTACCCTTATTGCATACACAAAAGATAAATTAAGACGCCAATCTAAATTGTTACTACGTCGCATTTCTTTTCTTATGAAGTTACATGCATTCATTAAATTACACGGCGTCTGATGTTTTTACATATCAATTTATTTACATATTCATTTATTCAATTATTCAAACTATCTATATATTTATGTAATTTCGTTCATTCTAAAGTTTATTTTATCTATTTATCAATATATCGATTCATTACTATGTCATTGATTCAATTTATGTAACGATTGTAAAATCAAACAAGGGTTTCATAAGGGTTGTTATGCCATATTTTCCCATAATAGAGGAACCATGCAACCCCCCTCCCAACCTAGCCTACCACCGGATCAGCGCTTGAAATTCCATCCATTGAGTACACGACGCACCCCAATTTTTTTTTCGTTGTATGATAGATACGTAGTTTATAACAATAAGTGTACATTGTGACCGATATATATCGTTATTTAGGGTTATTTGGGGAGGAGTGTCATCTAGCTAATGAGGGACGATCCCTCCCATGCACTTAATCTGTTTACTATGCCAGAAACTCGGTCATGCCAAAATTCCTAACTATTTAGGTCACATTCATATATGACTTTATAGATCTGTTTATAAATATTTTACGAACATAAATAAATACACGTTCCAAAAAAAAAAGGGGGGGGGGGGGGGGGGGGAGAAAGCGGGGGACAAAAATGAAGGGTGCTTATAAAGTACAGAATTTCAAATTCGGTTAGCTAAATACTTCGATGTCGTTTTATCAAATAAATGCCTTTAATAAAAAGTACATTTTCTGTCCATTTTCCTTATCTATAAATTTGCATAAGTTTTTGTATTTGTTTACAAAAAAACTCGTAAACTTTTCGTTACGGCCAACTTTCAATTTTCAAAGTGTATTGAATTATGTAGCAGGGAGATTTTTCCATGGTATTGTTTAGCTTTTCCTGGGTTTAGTTAGAATATTCAGAAAGAAAGACATTTATATAATATAGTAAGTAATATATGTTGATATAACATATGGAATAAAAAAAATTAAACCAACTAATACAGAGACTGCAAACTGTTAGCGATTTCAGGAATAAATGAATAAATAACGAGATTGATACATGAGCTGCACAATACATATAAATAATCATATAGATGAGTAAGAGATGGGGAATCTCTAAGCCATCATAAATCCCCGGCCGACCTGCCTCCGTCAGATAGTAACATGTGTTATACGTTACTCATACCTCAATATATACAAGTCATATCGACATAATAAATTCTATAGAACTCGGTGATCTTAAAAGATAAACTAGAAAATATTATATCGAAAATACATCAGAAAAGTCTGGATTTTAGTGAAAAAGGAAGGGGGGGGGGGGGTTCTTCCTAGCAAAAATTAACCATTTTATATGATTTAAGAAAAAAGTTCACAAAATAACCCCAACAACTTTCAACTCGTACTAAAGTAAGGCTATTGGGAACTTGGACCCCTTGATCCTTATTCACTTGTCTTATTTTTCTAACCCATGCATCTCTGGTGCACAAAATTTTGAATACAACGTGAAAATGTCGTATTTTTATACCTATCCCATCAAGGAGTCAAACATTATTAATCTCTTCATCATCATCATGTTGTTCTAACAGACAAATCATAGACGTTATTGACATTTCATTGTCAGAACATGGATTACTGTACACCCTGTAACAATGCCAACCATCATAAAACGATAATGCCAGGCCAAGACTGACATCAGCGCCGCGGTAAGAAAACTCGATCATTAGTGGTGCCCTCTAGCGTCACTTGAGGTGTGAACATGCTTTGTAACATTGTAGATGAAGGCGTTCTGATCTTCATTATCGTAATACCCAGTCACATGTACCAATGCCAAAAATTCTTAACCGCATGCAGACAGCATCGAAAAACTAGCAGTACAAGTCACTGGTGGATCCAGGGGGGATCACTCTGTCAGGGTATCTCATAAGGTCGGCGAAAATATTCTTTTATGCAATTTAATATATAACAACAACAACAACAACAACAACAACAAAAAACACATAAAAAACTGCTTCATAACCCCCCCCCCCCCCCCATTCGCAATTGGATGTGAACTTACGACTTCATGGGAAGGATTTGAAATTCTAGATATCCGCCTGATACAAAGACAGATCCGATGCAAATGCTGAAGATTTTTATCGCTCACAGCTTTCTAAATATATTTTATACTCTGCACATGTACATTTCAACTCAGAGAATGCAAAAAGGTTGAAAGAAAATGATAACCCTTATTTTTGGCCCTTCATTCTTGAAAGGCACAAAATTTATAATCAGATTGATGAAAAGATATTCACGATAAAGTGAAAGTTAAGGTAGCGGGAGACGAACAGACCGCCAGACGAAACACTGAATTTCCAATGTGCACAGAGTTGACCATATCGTTATCTCTATGACATGTCTAGCAGATGGTAATACTTTCTTTCATGAGCCAATGTATCTGATGCATGTATACACTTCTAGCGCAAGTATATATGATTGCATAATGGTTTGAAAACGTCTTTGAAAATCCCGCCTGATGTGACGCATGCGCGATCAACATGTTACTCGAAGTGCGACAATGTTAGAAGCAAAAGTCTTGGACCTGCTCTTCCATTATCAAAGAAATATCATTTTGGCTACATATTTAATGGAAATACAGACAGAAGTATTGACGGACTGACTGACAATTACTTTTTCAAAATGAATGAAATACATGATTTAAACGAACCAGAAACTTAAAAAGGCTAAATTGTTCATTCAATTAAATTCTTTTCGAAATCTTAATATGGAAGAAACCATCAATTTATTAAACCTGTCGTTTAGCTCAAGTTCAGACGGAGGAATATCCCCGTTTCTAGACTGGTACCACGGAGAGAGGCCAAAAAGAGAGAATTTATGAATGACATGCCTGGTGACAGAGTAGAGGGTCTCAGCACACGTACACCGGCGGGGACTATTGATCTGTTTTGTCTATACGTGGTGGATTGAGGACATAAAGAATAACGTCTCAAGGTAAACGTCAGACTAGGTAAACTGTGACTCATAAATCGGCTGACATGAATGAGGTTAGGTCCATAAGACCAACTAAAGCTGTTTTACAAATACCTAAGATCACACCTATAACAGTACATGGACATACAGATAAATTACACTTTCCAAGGATAGAGCCTGTTCCATGTTTGACCCGTACTATATGACCTTGGCCTTGAATGTGACATTTTAAGAACAGGTACGTAGCCTGTTCCATCTTTGACCCGTACTGTGTGACCTTGCCCTTGAACGTGACAATTAAGGCACAGGTACGTAGTCTTTTCCGTGTTTGACCCGTACTATGTGACCTTAGCCTTGAATGTGACATTTTAGGAACAGGTACGTAGCCTGTTCCATGTTTGACCATTACAATGTGACCTTAGCCTTGAATGTGACATTTTAAGAACAGGTACATAGCCTGTTCCATGTTTGACCCGTACTGTGTGACCTTAGCCTTGAATGTGACATTTCAAGTTAAAAAAAAGGTACGTAGCCTGTTCCATGTTTGACCTTACATTGTGACTGACCATAACCTTGACATTTTAGATTAACTTTGTGTGTTTAATAAAGCCTAACCACCATTTCAAGTTTAATAAGTGTCTACCAAACAGACAGACTGTCAGACAGACGAGCGCCGTATAATGTGATCCCGTTGCAGGCGACATAAAGCGCAATCAAAATGTAAAGAAAATTGAAATTAAATTAGAGAGATTTCTGTAGGCTTAATGATATGGTACAAGTTCTGGTATTTGACTACGTCTGGAAGATATTATAATGACCCGTTATCATCTATCATCTGTAGATTCTATCATAATGCATTTTGGACCAAAGAGAAGTAGTAAAGCACATCAGCTCGAAACCAATTCAGCTAGAAGCCAATTCAGACGAATATATATTACATAAGCAGTTACAAGTATTTCCTCCTACCGCATTTATATTTCACAACCTGACTTTTGTGATAGTGTAGAGATGTCATTTAAATGCGATCGTAAGGGCATATGATTGTTAAGTTATTTATCAAAATTTTGCATCATGCATGAATACATAGTCCATATCGCTGGCTTAGACGTCTGTAATCGGTGGGGGTACGGGATCACGCTCGTGCATTGTCAAAGTGCAATTCAATCAATATAGCGGTCGGTATCAATATTGATTCTATCTACTCATTCAGAAAATTGCAGTTTCAAGACTTTGTAAAAATAGCATTAACACATGATAACAGCATAATGATTTAATATCGCTTTTATAGCGCACCTGCAGCTTTGATCAAGCGCTGATCCCGGAGTAGAAGTTTTTGGTGGTGTGTTCGGAGATTCTGACAATCTTCAACAAAATCATCCAAAATATTTTGGTTCTCTTAGAAACCAGGTTCACGTCTAGATAAAGTTTGAATGGCACCTGAAACAACTATCTGGATCCGCCCATTTACAGACTACATGCACCTGCTTTCTGGGGCTTTATTACGTACTCGGCAAACGTAAGTGTACAGAGACGTTACACCTTAATCAAAGCCTATAAATCACTATCAGCAAACTCGATTGTAGATAACCTCTTAACGAATCAAAGTAGGGTCAGAGTTCTCCTAAAACAGACTCCAAAATTAGGTCACTGATTGATTTATTACATCTACAATGACGCTTATTTAACAGAGAAGTAAAATCACATAATGCTCTGGACAAACAACGATTTGTGTACAATGTAGGCAAATGACACACAAATGAAAGTGCATGTAATGACGTCAATGGACGATCATTCATCACCAGAAACTGCCTTCTATATGCTTATTTCTCACTCTTTTTGTTTTAAACATTCTGAATCTAGAAACTATTACAAATTTAAAAGATTTTCAATCTTCAGACCTAACTAGCGCACATATTTGAATGATTTCGCGGGGTACAGTATTAATTTCCTTCGGCCAATTGTAGCTATGGTTATTCGTTTTTGCATTAAAATGTCACATAAAACTAAGGAGACAAAGATCAGCAAAAGTTTATTTTTTTACATCATCGTTTATATAAAGAAGTTGTATTTTCTCATGTTAAAAAACGTTATACACCCGATTACTGAGTATTATATATACTGCTAAAAAACAAAGTTGGTCTCTTCCACTTTTCATCTATTTTTGGATTGAATCCCCATTGGCCGCGATTCTTGGACTAGCAACAAATCATAATTACGTTCAAGTATGACAAGGGCATATCAGTTGAAATTTCGATACATTACGAATTTCTTTGTTTTCTGTCCTATCAAAGTTTCATCATATACTAATTATTCCAGGAATGTGCGATAAATCCCGCAGACGATACGTCTTTCTGTCGAGGAATGGTGCATTAATCAATTTCGTATTCGCGCCTGGATATTCAATTCAACAAAAAAGAAAGCGGTGCAGACAACACAAGCAAAGACGGGGATTTGCCAGCATCTTCTTGCGTTTATTATGTAACGAGATTGGAATGTTTACCCTCGTTGAGGTACCTACATGTAAATATGCATCTGGGAGTCTACGAGGGTCGGTCAAAAAGTACATGACGGTTCTTTGTCGCACCTGTAACTATGGACGCGTACATTCATCTTCCATGACAAAGATAGAGTATCATGTACATTTCCGCAAAACTAATAAGAAACCATCATCTATTTAAAAGATATTTGACCGAAATGAAAGCATTACCACGTACCATCGTAAAACCACAGGATCATCAGATGGCAGCTAGATAATTCAAGTGGAAAATGAAGGGACAATTAACGTACGTGGTCAATGTAACAAGGTCAAAAACCACAATATGAAATGAAAGTTCATTGACATGTGAACTAACTGCAGTTACATAGTTACATTACTACATAGCTCGATCCAACTTATAACCAGAATGCTTGACGGACATCCGGACGGACGAACTCGTAATCTCTATAAAAATTTGAATGGCCCTAATTTGCTAAATTCTTTATTTCCCTGAATAGGTTGCATTTCTTCGAGGGAGGGGTGTATTTTCTGACTTTAAGATGGTTGCATGAGTCACGATACATTGATTTCTGTATTCTAAATTCCAGTCTATGCCTGGTTACCTGGTTGACATCTATAGGTACAAACTCATCCAAAGAAACTAATGAAATGACGGAGGTGACATTTGGTTGTATCTTGTGAAAGCCTTTTTTATTAGACAAACCCTGACATTCCCAAGCTTAGATTACTGATAAGAAGAGTAGACCCCCCCCCTTCCTCTTTTCACTCTTATATTACATGTATGTAGCCTAGATGTATGTTCATATTGAATAGTAAAGTGGAAACTTAAAACAAAGGAAGTGCCCATTGCGTTCAGGGCTTATTCACTTCCTTCTAATTGTTGTCGCTATGTTAGTGAAGGAAATATAAATTA
Organism: Pinctada fucata; assembly: GCA_028142955.1. Lineage (NCBI taxonomy): Eukaryota > Metazoa > Mollusca > Bivalvia > Pterioida > Pteriidae > Pinctada > Pinctada fucata. The sequence continues at coordinate 49,818,023 of AP027110.1, read as the reverse complement.
ACATGGAATGTCTGGGTACCTTTCATCTTTATATAGAGTAAAATACTATTTTAAAATCTAACGAGCATTACATCAGTATGACGATAATTATATTTGCTAAAACTAAACATGAATATTATTTGCCTGAACAAAAAATGCTGATTATAGGAATACTATGATAGATAAAAATCAATGTAGATTATTGATAATAGATAATAATGTGTTATATATATCTATATGCAGGCATACATATAATTCTGAATTAAAAGCAAAGTGATTAAAGGTTATCTTATGGCTACACCCCAGATCCCCTTTCCATTCCCCTTAATTCCATGGGCTACCATATTTACAAAAATCTTTATTAACAACACCCCCTCCCCTCCCATCGAATGTGCGGATTTAGTAGGGGTTGGTTATGAACCATCAATTATATAATTACATGTACTTTTAAGGGAAAAAAATAAGTTATAATTTGAAATGAAATAAGAAATGGCAGCCTTTCAAAAGTTTCTCCCCAACACAACCCCTCCCCTCCTTTTTAAAACCTACAAATGATCTCCCCAAAAATTTATTATCCCTTCATTTTCGGGTACTCCTTACACCTCTCCTTGATACTGTGCCAAACAATTTATCCTTATTGGATCTAGTAATGTTAAATCAGACATAATCCCTGTCCGTGCCCCCTTTACGTATTAGATCTCTATCTACATCCATGTATAAAAGTCCACGTCTTGGGACTGACACAGTCAGATAGACTTACCGGCCGCAGAGGAGCGGAATTTACTGAACAGCCCTCCCATTCTCTGTAAGGAATCCTTCGTCAAAATAAAGTCCAAATCTCACACATGCGAAAAAGTCCCGGATCGAGTGAGAAAATCTAGCTAGGGATATAAAGTCTTCAGTAAAATGTCGGCTTTTCCGGGTTTAAAGTAAAAACGTATATCCTGTGATTTTAATGAACTTGAAAATTATGTGCACTGCTCTTATAAACCGCTCCCCAGGTTCGACTAGTATAGAAGTATTATCTATGTAACTATAATGATCAACCAGCAGTGTATTCCAATGGAGTTAGAATATTTCCGCCTCTATTAAACCAATATGTTACATTTTGCGCTTATTCATCGAGGGGATAGTTAAACAATGCCTCATACATAGAGTTGCGAAATTTGTAAGAGAGACTGAGTTTCACTACAGTGTATTGCAGTAACAGACAGTAACAGAAGGGGTATACTCTCGATTGATAAAAAGTTATTCACATCTGGCCGTGCAAGAAAACGCGCGTGCATTGAGTCATAGGATAAACAAAGAAGACGTTGTGCGAATGCACCGCTACTATCTCAAAGAAAAAAAAAGATAACGATATAAACTAAAAGTAACAGTATATTTATACTTTAGCAAAACAATGTGTTTAGAATGTAAGTAAAGAGGTTGATGAACTGATTTGCAGTCTATCGCCCCCGCCTATCTATGACCGAATCTAAAAGAAATGCCAAGTAGGGGTGCCAAGCCCGGTCATGGAGGTCATGTTAATTCAACATCTGCCACTCTTTATCCTACATCATCTACCAATCACGAAAGAAATAAACAAACGCCATCAAACAACACCCACTAACGTTAACGTCACAAAACATCATTCACTAACGTCATCCAACATCATTTACTAACGTAATCCAACATCATTCACTAACGTCATCCAACATCATTTACTAAAGTCATCTAACATTATTCACTAACGTCATCCAACATCTCCCACTAACGTCATCCAACATCATTCACTAACGTAATCCAACATTACTCACTAACGTCATCAAACATCACCCACTAACATCATCCAACATCACCCACTAATATCATCCAACATCACCCACTAACCTCATCCAACATCAATCACTAACCTCATCCAACATCACCCACTTACGTCATCCAACATTACCCACTAACGTCATCCAACATCAACCACTAACGTCATCCAACATCACCCACTAACGTCATCCAACATCAACCACTAACATCATCCAACATCACCTACTTACGTCATCCAACATCACCCACTAACGTCATCCAACATCAACCACTAACGTCATCAAACATCACCCACTAACGTCATCCAACATCAACCACTAACGTCATCCAACATCACCCACTAAAGTCATCCAACATCACCCACTAACGTCATTTAACATCACCCACTAACGTCATCCAACAACTCCAACTTACGTCATCCAACATCACTCACTTACGTCTTCCAACATCACCCACTAACCTCATCGAACATCACCCACTAACATCACCCAACATCACCCACTAACCTCATCCAACATCAATCACTAACCTCATCCAACATCACCCACTTACGTCATCCAACATCACCCACTAACGTCATCCAACATAATTCACTAACGTCATCCAACATCACCCACTAACGTCATCCAACATCACCCAACATCACCCACTAACCTCATCCAACATCATTCACTAACGTCATCCAATATCACCAACTAACGTCATCCAACATCGCTCATTGACGTCTTCCAACATCACTCACTAACGTCATCGAACATCACCCACTAACGACATATAACATCATCCACTAACGTCATCCAACATCAGCCACTAACGTCATCCAACATCATTCACTAACGTCATCTAACGTCATTCACTAACGTCATCAAACATCATTCACTAACGTCATCAAACGTCACCCACTAACATCATCCAACATCACCCACTTGAGTCGGTGATGTTGGTTGATGTTAGTGGGTGATGTTAGATGACGTTAGTGGGTGATGTTGGATGACGTTAGTGGGTGTTGTTGGATGATGTTAGTGGATGATGTTGGGTGACGATAGTGGATGATTTTGGATGATATTAGTGGGTGATGTTGGATGACGTTAGTGGGGGATGTGTGATGACGTAAGTGGGTGATGTTTGATGACGTAAGTGGGTGATGTTTGATGACGTTAGTGGGTGATGTTGGATGATGCTAGTGGGTCATGATAGATGATGTTTGTGGGTGATCTTGGATGACGTTAGTGGGTGATGATATATGATGTTTGTGGGTGATGTTAGATGACGTTAGTGGGTGATGTTTGATGACGTTAGTGAGTGATGTTGGAAGACGTTAGTGAGTGATGTTGGATGACGTTAGTTGGTGTTGTTGTAAGACGTTTATGGGTGATGTTGGATGACGTTAGCGAATGATGTTGGAAGACGTTAGTGAGTGATGTTGGATGATGTTAGTTGGTGATGTTGGATGACGTTAGTTGGTGTTGTTGGGTGACGTTAGTGGGTGATGTTGGATGACGTTAGTGGGTGATGTTGGATGATGTTAGTGGGTGATGTTGGATGACGTTAGTGGGTGATGGATGACGTAAGTGGGTGATGTTGGATGACATTAGTGGGTGATGTTGGATGATGTTAGTAGGTGACGTTGGATGATGTTAGTGGGTGATATTGGATGATGTTAGTGGGTGATGTTGGATGACATTAGTGGGTGATGTTGGATGACATTAGTGGGTGATGTTGGAGATGTTAGTGGGTGATGATGGATGACGTTAGTGGGTGATGTTGGATGACATTAGTGGGTGATGTTGGATGATGTTAGTGGGTGATGTTGGATGACGTTAGTGGGTGATGTTGGATGACGTTAGTGGGTGATGTTGGATGATTTTTGTGGATGATGTTGAATGATGTTAGTGAGTGACGTTGGATGACGTTTGTTAGTGTTGTTGGGTTACGTCAGTGGGTGATGTTGGATGACGTTAGTTGGTGATGTTGGATGACGTTAGTGGGTGATGTTGGATGACGTTAGTGGGTGATGTTGGATGACGTTAGTGGGTGATGTTGGTTGACGTTAGTGGGTGTTGTTGGGTGTCGTTAGTGGGGGATGTTGGATGACGTAAGTGGGTGATGTTGGATGACGTTAGTGGGTGATATTGGATGATTTTTGTGGATGATGTTGAATGATGTTAGTGAGTGACGTTGGATGACGTTAGTTAGCGTTGTTGGGTTACGTTATTGGGTGATGTTGGATGACGTTAGTGGGTGATGTTGGATGATGTTAGTGGGTGATGTTTGATGACGTTAATAAAAGCAATCCAATTTGACTTAACATTGACCATCATATATTCTCACTTTCGTTATCCAACTTTAAATTGCTAACTTACGTATCTGTATTTACGTTGCGTTGTAGTTGATGCATTAGATTTTCTCTATTATTTTGTTTATTCCTCCATCAACAAAAACTATTTGACAAGATAACTTATCTTCTCATTTCTCTCATTTCTTCGCTTTGAAACGTTAATTTCGCGTTCCTAACGACGTTGCTTTTGACGTTGTACGCCAAGCGCGTAATTCCGGTTTCTCTTGACACAGGTGTCACGTCAACTTTTCAACTAATGAAAATGACGTTTACATATTATAAGTATTCTTGATCATTTAATTCAACCAATTTCAAGCGTTGTCATTTATGGTAAGTTATCGGCAACTTACCGTCCTCCGAGAGGTCGGCTGCCTCTTCGTCAGCCACAGCCAACATTTTTTTCTTTATTTTCTGTAGGTATGACTCCTCTGGTAGACCCAACAAATCAGCTACAAAAATAATTTTAAAAAATCAATTATTCACAAAATGTGTGAAATATTTTATCAATGTAACGACTGTCCATGGTCTAAATAAAGAATATATGTATACTAATCGTTTGTGATACATGAATATAAAAAGCAATGTCGATTATTCAGTCGTAATTACTGCGTTTCACCTTGTTTGAATAATATTTTGCCTTATTTGCATTATGCTAAATCTTTACGCTACCTTTACGCTCCACTACTTTGCTCTCTAGGTACGCGGCTGCGAATTCATAGATATCGTCTGGTGCCGCCCGGATGACGGCCTTGCTTAAGGTCTCCAGGCAGTGCTGAAAGCCCGGAGGTAACTTCCGTTTCCAATAGATTTTCTCCGCCATATTTCACAAAACTCGTTTTCCGTGTAACGCGAATTGTCAAAATGTGTGGCAAAATTCTGGAAAAACAAAAGGTATATTTTGTGAAATAGCAGGATAATCACCTTGTTGATGGTGGCCATTATTAGGCATTTCTAAGCAGAAGATAAAATAAAAGGACCGGCGAATTATGAGAAAAATAATCAAATCACGTGAATTATAATAAAGAAAATATTGTTGAAATGTAAATTCCAGGGTTGCCAGTACTCTTGGTGAACAAAATTCCCTGACTTTTCGCTGACCAATTCATGTTTTTCACTGACCAAAACTGCCAAACATTTAAACGGACTCCTGACCTCCCCATTACCCGTCCATTCTTTTTTTCCCGATTGTTTTATGATGCTTTTCAAGTGGTGCTCGAGAAAAAATAGGGAATTTCATAGGGACAAATTTCATGAAAAATATGACATTATTATAGGGCAATTGTAACATAATAAAGGGAAAATATAAGGTCTTTTTCGACATATAATCGTTTTGAAAATTGAAAATACAAGAAGGCATAGTCAATTTTACATCTGTACTAAGAGAAAGCTTTGGCGAGCGAAGCGAGCCGGAAAGCGTTGAGGATAAAGAAGTATGCTGTGATCATATTTTTAATTTAGAGGATATAGTGAACATTAGATCATTTTAGAACAAGATTTTACTACAAATGTTATCATTTAAAATTATAGGGATAATATAGGGAAATGGGCTTTTTAAGACCAAAATCTAGAGAAAGTAAGGCACATCTTAAAATATATTGATTTATAGGATAAGGAAATGTAGGGCTGTTTGAATGTCTGTCTTATGTTTAATAAATTTCAAATTGGGGTTGCCATCGTGGCGTTATAAGCGACCTGCTTTGTATGCTATATAGGCAAAGCCACTGTACGGAGTTTACCGACTTAAAAAAAACTATATGTTTTTTTGTTTATTTTTTAATATTTTAATAAATCAACATGAAATACAGTGTTTACATAAGCCAATAATAAACATTGTTTTCTTACTGTTTATTTTTTTTAAGATCAAGGTCAATGAAAAGCAATATGAAGTTCATGATGAGTCAGTAAAGCATAAATAACAGCATTTACAAGAAAAATCTGGTGGCAATACAATGAAGCATTGATCATAAGACCATTAGTACCATTAATGGCATTACTACTATAATGACTATCACACTTTCCTAGTGATAAAATAAAAGGCAACGACACGTAAAAAAACAAAGGTTTTGAAAGTATTCTTTGAAAAAAAAGGCAATTTCCCTAACTTTTCGAGACTGCAGCTGGCAAACCTGAATTCTATATATCAAATCAATAAGTGAACTAAGAGAGAAAGCGGAAAGATCGCCTGGATATGCGTATGCGCTTTAAAAAAATGTACGCATATCCAGGCGATCTTTCCGCCTGACAATGTTCAAAGACAAAGATTCATGAGAGGAACACACATCAGTCATTCCAGAAAAATCGCGACACTTAGTGACTTTACCTGTCGCTAGGTCCGAATTTGTGATGTTCATAACCTACTGCTGCAACTGAGTGCTCATTTGAGAAGAACAACCTTTTCTCTCACATACACGTCAAATACTGACCGATTATTACATATTTAAGGAGTAGGCTATCCTAAAGTAGCTGAAATTAACCAAGAAATTGATGTCGCTGAGCTCTTTCACTATTTTTCTTGAAATTTTAAGAATAGTGAGGGTACTTAAAAACAAAATCTGATATCACGTTTTATAGCAATTAATATCTATTTTATCACATAAGTATGGATTTTTAAAAAATTCAACAAAATGCAAGGTCATGGCTCAAAATCTCGCTGTCGCTGAAATATGCCTAACCTCCATAACAAGGTAGTCATTGTCTATCAAATTTTTATTTCCATTATTTTGGAATACTCAAGAGGCCTTACCAACAAGTGATTATGATATCAATTTGATTTTTTAACAAAAAAATCCTTTGCAACTTACCAATTTTCAGTTTTCAGAAAGGGAAGTTCTTCGATTGGAGTGTCACATATAAGAACCTAACCTACATAACGGATTTTTCTTTGCAAATAGCCACATAAACTGTCTTAAAGATCATATTGCTCAACACAAGTAATAATATCAATCAGCTGGTGTATGCATTTAAATCTTTGTAATGTTCCTCTTTCCAAAATATCTTATTAACTATGAAAACATAACCTTCATAACTAAACAACCTACGTAACGGTCATATTCATTAAGCTTTATTATAGATTTGGCGATCAAATTTTCATCCGGGTTTAAGCAGTGTGTAACTAGAAGACATATTTAAGCTCCTCTCAATATATAAATCGAAGATTTAGGGGGATGTACAACTAAAGATGCGTTAATGTGTAACGTCCGTAACGATCACGTTCAAGTTCCACAGTTTGCCTTTTTTATTTCTTTTTGGCGTGTTTTTCGGGTGAGGGCCGATCAAGCGTTGAATAATGTTGAGGAAAAAATGTTACTTGTATTTCTATCTCTTCGCTATCTAATTTTTAAATGAATTGAACAGTATAGCCTCCGTAACACTGTTTTGAAAATACCAAACATCATTTTCTGGATGTCCAACTAATTGAGAGGATATACGCAATACAAGTTCCGTATTATTTAACTATAGTAATTGAATTTCTCATTACGATATATCTCTTTTAATCAACATATATACTTTTTATTGTACGATATTATCATAGAGACGTGAGAAGTGGATTTCCTAGGACAGCTGAGCTCAAATATAGGTAAAATAACATAAAATAATTCCAAAAACTTTATAAACTGTGTTGATGCAGCAATGTCAGATAAAAAAACGTATATCTGTCGAAGAAAATGATTATTTAGATAAATTAGAAAGGTGTCAAAACATATATTGTACTTTGTAATAACCTACGTAACATAAGACTAACGGTTTATAAGATCAATGAAGGCCCCTTTACCATGATCAAACTTACGTGGAAATTTTGGATATTCATAGTGAAAACGCAGAACTGTGAATCTGCATAACTGAATAACTCAATTAGCTCCTGCTTGTCATGAAAAAAAATCTTTAGAAGAAATACGACTTGAATAAACAATGAAAATCCGCTATCAATACATGTTCTTTTAACTGAGCATTGAATTATTTCTTACAATTCCTAAAAAGCACTGTGCGTTTTGTTCGGTTATAGGTTAAGGTTCAGAGGCATACAGGTTTCAAACTTCTTTAAAATATAACTTCAAGGTAGACATGAGTTTTACTGTCAATCACCTCCGTAACACTGAATCTGACCCAACTACCTTCAGAAGCCCATAACTCGAATAAGAAAAATATTTTGTGTGTAAAAATAGAAATTCATATTAATTAATATGCGCGCCAGCGCGCGCGCGAAGCGCGCGTGCGAAAGCGCTATTACGATCAGGTCCTATACAGAGTTATGTTCCTTTGCTATAGCCTAAACGTTTCAGTTTGCGGACGCCATTTTGATTCATGGGGAACATAAGAGGAAAAAATTACCAACATTTAAAAATCAAATACTGTAATTATTATTCTAACTCATAAAGATGCTTCACTATACTCGTTAAAATAAAAATTAAATAAAGTTTGTCTTTCATTTTGGAATCATTATGAAAGTCTGCAAAATGTTTGCATGGTTTTTTTATTCTTTTTTTCATCACAGTAGACACGATAGAAAGACTTCAATGATTTCTGGAGCTTATGAACCGCGACTGCCAAACAATCCAAACATTTGTCGATCAGTAAGAGCTCACATAAAAAAACAAAAGCTTACCATTTACTTCGTCAGTCCGTGTCAATGCAATGTAAACGGAAAGTCGTTGTTACTTCTGATACCAGTAGATTAACATTGTTTATGCAGTGATTACGAATATAAAATCTACTGGTACAGAGAAAGCTTAAAAAGAGGTAAATCCCAACACAACAAATACATGCACATGTTCGGCTGCAGACTCTACAAAAATGCGTCATCAATCACAGGGCCAATGTTAACTTATCAAGAAATAGAAACTAAAACTGAAAGTTGTGTTACTTTCATTTTCCATGCACTTCACATAGTGACTCGGATTTTTACTATCTCGGTGCTTCGAGACCATGTGCATCGATTACTAATTACGTCACAAGAAGTTCCAAGAAAGGTATTTTTAAAAATCACAGGTCAGAGCTTGGTTTGAGAGAGTAGGAATGAAATATGCATGGCCAACACTGTTATGTGTTGATGTCTTTGAAAAGTAGTGCATTGATAATTATGTAATATATATATACATACTTTACAAAATCACGCAAATTGTAAATGTACAAACTAAAAATATCTATAAGCTCTTTAACAATATTTATTCAAAAAAGCTCATCATGACATTTACACACAAAACACATCTCTTTAGAATGGAAAACATTAAGTGAAAAACCACTTATACTAATTCCTCTCTCACACTTCTTGCATAGTTTACAAATCTGCCACTTACCAGGGGCAGCATATATGTACATCAAGTTGTGGTCTCTTGTATGTACCTTTTTGTGATGTTTCAGTATTGTATACATGTATATAAATTTTTTCTGAAGTTTTTTTTTTTTCAAGTGATGTTCATTGAATTTGATCAAAGGCGAATGTGTCACTTGAAAAAAAGAAAAAAAAAACAGTGAACCTGGTTGTTTTTACCTTTTCACGGTGCTGTTTATATTGGAGTCATGTATATATATATTTTTCTTATTATAATATATATTTTTTTTAAACTATACAATCAATTATAATTTTACTTATCAGCTAGTATTCATCTAGAATTTATTGTTTAACTTGTAGCTGGCGCGCGTTGATGGCTTTGCCATGTTTCATATTAGTTATATAATACAGTCCAGTATATATTATGCCTCACGTTTGATGTTTAGTTTTGCCCAATTTCAAAATTTAAATGTCGCGATTTTTCTGGAATGACTGACATGTCCTTTCAAAAGACATTTCTAAGTAGATAACCCATCAATACTGGAGGAGGCTGAGTAGGTCTAGATAAAAATATTTTTTATCACGTTGACACATTGAATCGTTTTTAAACTTACCGCCAGGAACACTAGGCTTCACATGTTTTTGTTGTCACGGTGAATGTAAACAATCTGTGACGTCACAATCTTTGCTGCAGCCTTTATTTTTATCACATTTTTAACTCTAGAATTTAATATAATCATATTGTGTGAATACTAATTATATGTTGTTGATATTACAATACATTTATAAAAATATTGGACAAAAATTGACATGGTCCGATGAATTTTGCTCAATGAACGCTTGGTGATTTATTCACTGCAGTTTCAGGACCTAGCCTTTCCGGTCTGCAAGAAAAGTGTTGATTTAGGAAAACACCAAGTTTAGCGCTTGGATACAGGCTACAGAATGGTATAAAATCATAGAATATCTTCTTTTTATATCAAAGAGTATTTCAAAGATCTTTTTAAAAGAATATGTTGTGGTGTTTTTTTTTATCCAAATCAAATGTCCGACCGTCGGCATCCACCGGCTCATGATCAGCCCTGACAACTTCAGTTCAGGCATGTTTTGGAAGCTCGAACAAGGTATCCGTTGTACAAATAAATATCAAGTGTATTATATAGTTAGAATCATGGCATATTTTTACCTAAATATATCTAATACAACATAAATTATGGTTTCTATCATCAAAGTTCTGCATGCTGACCGTCACTCAAGCCGTGGAAACTATCGAGACACTGCCGAAGATTACCGAGATAATTTTAACACTGTTCAAATGGACGAGACGTCCGCGAGATCTTCATTTGTACATTGGATACGTTAACAATGCCGTCGTTGATGGTCTGCTTCTCATTGCATTGATGATAGTCCGACTTGCAGACCTACGACGGTGTTATCTGTTTTTTCGTCTTCGGTCTGAGTCTCTGACTGCTATGCATAGGCAAAACTTGAGAATTTCGGTGCGAGAAAAATTTCGGCAAGTGATCCCTTTTTTGACATTCCAGTCTCTCCAACCAAAAAATAAGTCATCCAGTCCTCCTGGGTGCACACTAAAAGTGGTAGTCCGAGTCCGAGTCCGAGTTGGGAAAAGCCGAGTTGAGATTTTTAATTTCAAATTTCTCGGCAACGGATGGATAGATTTTGATGAAAGTTTCAGGAAATATCAATTTTATACATACAAATCGATGTATGTTATTCGATTTTGAAACATTTGTATATCTTGGAAAAAATTAGCTATATACCGATTTTTACCACACTAAAAGTGGTAGTCCGAGTCCCGAGTTGAGAAATCAAAAAACGTAGATAATTCATGAATGGACAGATGGATTTTGTTCAAACTTTCAGAATTTGTTAGAAATGGATATTGGAATGCTAAGAAACCTCATTTTCCCAGGCCTATGGACAATATTTTGTTTTAGAACTAAAATAAGTAAAAGCCGAGTCCGAGTCAACGACAAAAAGCCGAGTTGAGATTTTAAATTCAGATTTCTCGGCAACGGGGGGATAGATTTTGATGAAAATTTCAGGAAATATCCATTGTATACATATAAATTGATGCATTTTATTTGATTGTAAAATAATTGATTATTTTGTAAGAAATTAGCAATAAACCGATTTTTAGCACACTAAAAGTGGTAGTCCGAGTCCGAGTTGAAAAGTAAAAAAACGCAGATAATTCATGAATAGGCGGATGGATTTTGTTCAAATTTTCAGAATTTGTTAGCAATGGATATTGGAATGCTCGGAACTCTTCTTTTTCCAAATTCATACGTTTATTTTGTGTTTTTAAATATAATAATTAGAAGCCGAGTCCAAGTCAAAAACGAAAAGCCGAGTTGGGATTTAAAAATGCAGATTTCTCGGCAACAAATGCATCAAATTTGATGAATTTTTCAGGAATTATGTATTTTGTAAATACAAATCGACATGAATAATTGGATTTTTAGATATTGATTATTTTACACGTAAACAGGCTTAAACCGAGTTTAATTTCATTGAAACCGTTTTTATGAAAATCTAAGGAAAAAAAAAGAAGAAATGTCAAATCACTTAAAATGGTCCTTAAACCAACAAAGATGAATGCACTAAGGCCTATCGAAATTTAAACAAACGACCCCCCCCCCCCCACCCCCCCCCACCCCAAAAAAAAAGACCCCCCCCCCCCCCCCCCCCCCGGATTTAATACAAAATTGTTCAATGAGCATCATGCGTTAATTCTGTCAAGCAAAGACTGATTCCAATATCTAAAAAAATAATTCTATATGTGGAAAGGGGTGGGGGGGGGGGGGTGATTTTCTGAAGCTTCTAAAACTGTGGGATTGATTATTATTAAATAATTCCAAAGATATAGATAGCTATTTCCTCCTAATAAACATGATCAAGTAAACATCAAAAGCAATGGATGGGGGGGGGGGGGGTGGTTCTACTCCAATGTACAACTTTGGAATTATTATTCGTTCCTATTAAACATGAGTACTGTACAGATGCGTAATCTGAAGCACTTACACGTAGTATTGCTTTAAGCATTCCATCGGCAGCCCAGTACAATCGCTGAAGTGTTTTAAATAAATTGGTGGAGAAGGATGGCTGAAGGGGAGGAGAGGAGGCGATTTAAATATAAATGACTACTATTATAAATATTGTCATTTATATTCATAGGTGAATATCTGTTTATGCTGATTATCTATTAGATGATTATTCATTTAAAAATCAAATAGATACATATATTTATTTGTATAAGATAAATATTTCCTAATCCGATATGCTATTCGAGGTGAACGGACGTGATTACACCTAGCTCCGCATATAGAAAACAACTGCAGTCTGAAATAGTGATAGAGCTGTCGAATTTTGCAAAAATAATGAACAGTTTTGAACAGTGATATTGGAAGACTCTGAATTTGGTGGAAAAAGTTACAGTTTTGGTGTATTTTGGAGACTGTTTATATGTTTATTTACACAATCGTGAGTACCCTGATAACTATTTATAGAACTATAGAGCCATATACCATTCTACCTGAGCTACCTGCGTAACGCACGAATGAGTACAGGTGTAAATCGATCAAAACAAAGTAGCAACTCCATAGAAAAATACCTGGTAAAAACAAATATGACGACTCGTCGCTCATCACAAGTTGGAAAGAGCAGCGAAAAACATGCAGAAAGTCTTGAAAAACAAAAAGAAGGTGACCCATTAACTTTGATTAGAGAAGATTTGAAGAAAATTAACGAAAAGTTGGAAGAAACTGTAAAATCCACCCACCTACAAGAGTTAGTTACAAATATAGTTTCCGCAATAGTAAAGAAAAACAGAGAGGAGATAGAGAAAGAAATTGAGGAAAAGGTCGAGAAAAGATGCTCCGAAATAGAGAAAGTATGCAAAACGAGAGAAAATGATTTAAATGAAAAAATTGACGGTCTGAATATGGATATCACAAATTTGAGAGAAAAACTTGTAGAGTGTAATACTGAGATGGTGAAAATGAAAAGCACACTTATAGAAACGGTGAAAACAGCACAAAAGGCCGAAGAAAAAGCAAATTATAACGAACAATACTCTAGAAAAAATAATATAAAGATCTACGGAGTAAAAGAGGATAGAAGAGAAAACACCGAGGAAAGAGTGATACAATTATTATCCGACAAGGCAGGAGTAAAGGTCAACCCGGACGAAATACTAGCAGTGCATCGAATTCCAAAACGAGAAAAGGACACGCACAAACCTATTTTGCTGAAACTCAAAAACACTGATTCTAAAGCGAAAATAATGAGAAAACGAAAACAAGTGAGAGAAAACAGCGGGGGCGTGCGCCTGGCGGACGACGTGACATTTTATAACACAAAACTAATATCGAGATTACAGGACCATAGATATATAGATTCCGCTTGGTATTTTAACGGCTATGTTTACGGACAAAGTGGGGAAACCCGATACAAATTCAACATCCACGACGATATTGACCGTAGACTTAAATCTAAGCGTTGAGATGAATCCGGATCCAAGTGTACCGTTACCAATCCGCGTGACAAAGAAGAAGAATCGTTGACTAAACCAGATTTCCGGTGATACATTGCAGTAGTGACTGTAATTTGTTGTTTCTATAATATTTACCCTCAATCGGATGCATTTTTGTATTTTACAGGTTATAGCATTCCTGGTATGCATCTGTTATCAGACACTGAGTAGTATATGTCATCTATGCTCATTTGAACAGTCAGAATTTATTTTTTCCAGTGGGAATGCATATTGTGTGAGTGGTCGTGTGGTGTGCGCATGTGTGTGTGCAAGTTGTATGAGTGAATATTTCTATTACTGTTTATTTTCGGAATGTAAGATGAGTGTGAGTAGGAATAAGAATATGTTGATAACTGTTGATATAATTAATTATGACAAAAATGGTTAAATTTACTGAATACTACACCCATGTCTGAACTGAAAATTTTATCTATGAACTGTCGAGGTTTAGGTGAGCAAAGTAAGAGGCGAGATGTTTTAAACTATTTGAAAGGTAAAAATTATTCTATTTATTGTGTACAGGATACACATTTTACAAAAGAAGAAGAAAACTATATTAGAGCTTGCTGGGGTTACGACATATACATGAGTCCGGGTAGATCTAATGCGCGTGGCGTTGCAGTTTTGCTTAATAATAATTTTGATTTAAGAGTTGATAAACAAAAATCTGATAATGAGGGTAACCTATTAATATTGGAAATAATGGTTGAAGAAAAACACAAAATTCTACTAATAAACATATACGGACCGAACAGAGATGACCCTGAATTCTATAAAAATATAGACAAGTATATTGACGAGTCAGAACATGACTTTATGATTCTCACTGGAGATTTTAACCTTGTTCAAGATCCAGAGATAGATTATTATAATTACAGAAATATTAATAATCAAAGAGCTAGAGATATTGTATTGAATATTAAATCCAAATATAACTTAATTGATCCTTGGAGAGTTAATAATCATAACAGAAAAAAATACACTTGGCAGTCTCAGAATCCTATAAAAAAAGCACGATTAGATTTCTTTCTGATTTCATCCGAATTATTGTCACTAATTGAAAATACAGAAATTAAGCCAGGATACCGTACAGATCATTCAATTATAAATTTAAACATAAAATTCTCTAATTTTAAGAGAGGAAAAGGGTTTTGGCGATTTAATAACACTCTCCTAAAAGATAAGGAATATCTCAAACTTGTAAATGAAACAATAACAGAAGTCAAATTGCAATACGCTACAACAAATTATGAAAGAAACGAAATACAGGATATAGATCCTAACAACATAACACTTACTATAGATGATCAACTCTTTCTTGAAACCTTACTAGTAATCATTCGAGGAAATACGATATCATATTCAACAGCAAAAAAAAAGAGAACTAATACAACAAACTGAAAATTTAGAAAAAAAGATTGAAAAGTTAGAAAACCATGACGGGCTTACCGAGGATAGACAAAATGAATTAAGGAATCTAAAAAAAGAATTAGAACAAATAAGAGAAAACAAAATGAAGGCAATAATGATGCGTGTAAAAGCAAAATGGATAGAGGAAGGCGAGAAGCCAACTAAATACTTCTGCTCACTTGAAAAGAGGAATTACATAAATAAAACAGTAACAAAAATTTTAGATTCTCATGGAGTAATTATAACTGAACAAACTGCAATATTAAAAGAAATTGAGACATTCTATTCAAATCTTTATAAATCAAAAGATGACACAATTTCAAATATTTCTCTAGAGGAAGTATTAAACTATAATGATATTCCTAAGCTCACAGTAGAAAATGCTAATACTTTAGAAGGAAAAATAACTTACAAAGAAGCCTCAACTGCTCTTAAGAACATGAAGAATTTTAAGTCCCCAGGCCCTGATGGCTTTACTAGTGAATTTTATAAGGTATTTTGGAAAGACATTGGACCCTTTATTGTACGCTCCATAAATAACGCTTTTGACAAAAATGAACTTTCCCCAACACAAAAGCAAGGAATAATAACTATTTTACCGAAACAAAATAAAAGTAGGGAATATCTTTCAAACTGGAGACCCATATCTTTACTTAATGTTACTTACAAAATACTGTCCACATGTATAGCAAATAGATTAAAAACTGTCCTAGATTCTCTCATTAATGAAGATCAAAAAGGTTTTATGGCCGGACGATTTATAGGCGAAAATACCAGATTAACATATGACATTTTGAACGTTTGTAAGGAAAATAATTTACCAGGACTAATTTTAATCGTTGATTTCGAAAAAGCTTTCGACTCTATTTCATGGAAATTTATGTCACAAGTATTGAAGTTCTTAAAATTTGGCCCAGAAATGCAAAAATGGATAAGAATATTAAATACAGAAGTCAGTCTTTGTGTTAGTCAAAACGGGTTCTTTTCAAAATTTTTCAGGGTTGGGAGGGGCTGTCGTCAGGGCGATCCAGTTTCGCCATATTTGTTTAATCTCTGCGTCGAAATTTTGGCTCACCTTATTAGACATAATAAGAATATAAAAGGTATAACTATTTGTAATAAAGAATATCGTCTATCCCAATATGCCGATGACACAACAATATATTTAGATGGAACTGAAAAAAGCTTAAAGAATGCTCTTAATCTACTCTATGAATTTGCTAAATTTTCTGGCCTTAAGCCTAATATTGAAAAAACTTCTGCAGTATGGGTCGGCTCCAAATCAAGATGTAATACAAAATTATGTCCAGAATATAATATTAATTGGCTAAATGATAGTTTTACAATACTAGGTATAAAATATGATTCAGAATTGAAAAACTTAGAGGCATTAAACTTCCCAGAAAAAATCAGAAAAATAAAAAAAGAAATAAATTCATGGTCAAAAAGAAATCTAACAATACTTGGAAAATTGACTGTTGTTAAAACATTATTACTTCCAAAACTTACTCATCTATTCATCTCTTTGCCAAAACCAAAAGAAGAAACAATAAAAGAAATAGAAAAAATATTTTATAAATACATTTGGAGTAATAAACCAGATAGAATTGCTAGAAAAACTCTTATTCAAAATGTGGAATTTGGGGGTTGTAGAATGATAAAATTAGAAATTTATATTAAAAGCCTAAAACTTACATGGATAAGAAGAATTGTTAAAAATAATGAAACAGTTAAGTGGATCCAACTTTTTGCTGATTCTTCAAGTGTTGATTTAGATTTACTTTTAAAAACTGGAGATGACTACATATTGCAAAAAATAAATCACATAAGAAATAGATTTTGGAAAGAAACTCTACAATATTTACATGAATTAAGGTCCCAATTGTTTAAAAAAGATAAAGACGGCATATTAAATAAACCTTTATTCTATAATAGTGACATTAAAATAGATGGAAAAACTTTGTTTTATAAGCAATGGATTGAAAAGGGAATTTTACTTATAAAAGACCTTTTTAATATAGATGGAACAATATATTCTAGAGAATATATAAGTAACATACTGGGTTCCAACCTACCATTCACAACTTATTTTGGTATAAAAATTGCAATTTTTAACAAATGGCCAATGTTGAAAAATAGTAATAATAATGTTATACAATTTGGTCCAGAAATGCCTGATTTTTTAAAAGTTATATGTAAAACTAACAAAGGATCAAGAGTTATTTATGACTTTTTTCTATCAAACATTCAGACCTATCCAAAATCATGTCAAAAATGGGAAGCTTTACCAGCATTTACTGAAGTCATTGATTGGAACAAGACATATCGAAATATTTTTAATTTTACTGCTGACACTAAATTGATTTGGTTCCAATATCGAATAGTTCACAGAATAATTGCTACGAATAAATATCTGGTTTCAATAGGTGTAAAAAACATTTCTCTGTGCAGCTTATGTAATGATGAAACTGAAACAATAGAACATATATTTTTTTATTGTAGATATACACAAAAATTTTGGCATGATCTCAAGACCACATTAGAAAATGCTGGTATAACATTAATATTCTCAATACAAAACATTTTATTTCTTAAATTTGGCAGACAATTTGCAGCAGAAAACCTGTGTATAGTTTTAGGAAAATACTACATTTATAGAGCAAGATTTTTAAGCAATCATTTAAATATTGGAGAATTTATTCAAAATCTTAAGAAATATTATAGAACAGAAAAATATATGTATACAATTAAGTGTAAGAACAGAATTTTCAAGGATAGATGGAAAAATTTCCATAACTTTTTATCATAAACATCAACATATTCTTATATTAATTGAAAATGCCCTAATAAGTATCCTTTGAATTATCATGACTATAATGATACAAAATTGATATATTGGTGTGCAAGTGCGAGCGAAAGTGTGTGAATGTAGTAAAAAACAAAAAAAAAACCCAAAATGTGTAGTAATTATTATTACATAACAATGAATGTAGTAGTTTGGGAATAAAATATAAAAAAAAAAAAAAAAATATTTCCTAAGATTTTCTTCAAAATCTATGCACTCATTACAGAGAAATTCGAATCTGAAATCTCAGCCCGGACTCGGATTTTCGTTTTGACTCGGACTCGGCTTTTGCTTCTTCTTTTTTTTCAAAAACAAAAATATTGTAAATAATCTAGGAAAAGGATGTGTCTGATAATTCTTATTTGAATTTCCAACAAATTCAGAAAATTTGGGAAAAAAAATCATCCATCCATCGATGTCCATGCATGGATAATAGTATCTGAGATTTTTTATTTCTCAACTTGGACAGGGACTACCACTCGGTTTATAGATAAATACTTCAAAGATAAGCAAATATTACAAAATCAAATGATATACATCGATTTGCATGTATACAATGGATATTTCCTGAAATTTTCATCAAAATCTATCCACCCGTTGCCGAGAAATCTGAATTTAAAATCTCAACTCGGCTTTTTGTCTTTGACTCGGACTCGGCTTTTACTTATTTTAGTTCTAAAACAAAATATTGTCAATAGGCCTGGGAAAATGAGGTTTCTTAGCATTCCAATATCCATTTCTAACAAATTCTGAAAGTTTGAACAAAATCCATCTGTCTATTCATGAATTATCTACGTTTTTTGATTTCTCAACTCGGACTCGGACTACCACTTTTAGTGTGGTAAAAATCGGTATATAGCTAATTTCTTCCAAGATATACAAATGTTTCAAAATCGAATAACATACATCGATTTGTAAGTATAAAATTGATATTTCCTGAAACTTTCATCAAAATCTATCCATCCGTTGCCGAGAAATTTGAAATTAAAAATCTCAACTCGGCTTTTCCCGACTCGGACTCGGACTCGGACTACCACTTTTAGTGTGCACCGTCCTCCTGCCCCTAAATATCCCCTCTAGACCTGGTTTCACCTCTGTGCGCATGACAAAATATTGTTGATCAGAGGAAAATCGGAAGAGAAGAAGAGGTGAAACCAGGCTTAGAGGGGATTATTTAGGGGCAGGATGACAGGGTGAGTTATTTTTTGGTTGAAGAGACCGGAATTTGTCCAAAAGAAAAAACGATTTGCCAAATTTTTTGGCACAGAAATTCTCAAGTTTTGCCTATGCATAGCGGTCAGACCGAAGACGAAAAAAACAGATAACACCGTCGTAGGTCTGCAAGTCGGACTACATTGATGAGAACAATAGTCAGCAGCAGCAAAATGAGTTGGTCCCATTTTAGAATCCAAAAAAGTATGTGCTGTCCGCGCAGCTTACTTCAGAAATTGGAAAATTGAAGTTCTGTCTCATTTGTCGAACTATTTTCCAATTAAAATTCATATAGGGGGATAGATCTCAAACTCTAGTAACTAACAGTGTACGTTATATGTCCATGTGACCAATACTACATGTAAGCTCACAGTGAAAGAAAATAGATTTAGATAGGGCACGGTCCATTTGATATTCCGGGGGGGGAGGGGGGGGGGCTTGGGTTTTTTTCGAAAAAAATAATTTTGCTCTGAATTTTGATGAAAAAAATAAATTTGCTTATGGTGTGACAGAAAAAAATAATCTTGCTCTTACAGGTACAAGTAATCTGAATTTGAAGAATAACCATAAAATTCGCTTAAATTCCTGAAAATTGTTCGGCTCGCTTCGCTCGCCGCAGTTTTCACTTTATATTAAAAATTTTTTCGCTCGCTTTGCTCGCTATACTTTTCTTCTTTAATGGCAAGTTCATATTTAAAAATATCAAAAGTATACATGTGACTGAAAAAAGGGGCTTCCTTTATACTTTATCAGTATCATTTTCATAGATACATGAATCACCATAGAGTCTAAAATTTATATACAATCTTGGAAGGAGAATTTAATTAAGTTTTTCACTAGTTTACATTTCTAAATTTAAATATTTGTCTAGGAGACCCTCACCTCAGGCCTTCTTACATGTTACATGACCTTACATACATTTTGTTTACTGAAAATTATATCATATTGTAAAAATCTTTTATTTCTCTCTGTTTAGAAGTGAATACAAGTTTTACATAAAAATTTAGTACGGTTTCGAACAATTTAAGTAAAAATAAAGAATTTCTGTTGAAAAAAACACGAACATTCTTTATATATACATCAATTGTTAGAAAAAAAAAATTTCCTTGCTCTAACTTTGCAAGAAAAAAATAATTTTGCCCCGGTCCGGTGTGAAAAAAATAATCTTGCTCCGACAAAAAACCCAAGCCCTCCCCAGAATATCAAATGGACCTTGCCTAAGGGATTTTTCTATGTCAATTTTAGCGTGATGTCGTTGATGTTCTCCCTAGATTCAATGTTAAACATCAGCGATGTCATGCTAAAATTAACATAGAAAACTCCCCATGTAAAATGATTTTCTTTCACTCAAATTCACTGTGAGCTTAGTATTGGTATAGATAAGCAAGAATATTGCACTTCGCAATCATTGTAGTGAGGAGGTTAAATTCTTCGGAGATTCGACAAACTTATCTCATGTATGACGACATCATGGACATATTTTTGTCATTTCTTGCTTACACATAAGCAAAATTTTGTCTCTGAATTCTTTTTTCTTTGTAATTTATATCAAATCCTAAAGTATTGCAATAAATTACCGGTACAATACTAAATTGGCACATAGATTTATGGTTACATTTCTTTCAATATGTGTACATATCTGTGGAAAGGGCAAGGCAGTATTTGAGAGAAATTTGAATGTTTTTCATTAAAGGACAGAGCAGTTATCTCTGAGAAAAACCTTAAAAATCCTCTGGAAACTGTTCTGACGGGTGCAGGACGTTTCAGTACAAGGACGTTTCGGTACATTGAAAAAAGTCGTTTCGGTACATGGTACAAAGACGTTTCGGTACATGATTTAGGTCGTTTCGGTACATATTTTTGTTTGTGTACATTACCTAATTATTGACTGATCAGAGAGGATATTATCAATATGTTGTTTACTACCATAGTACTCCCCCCCCCAAAAAAAAATCATGTCCCGAAAAGTTAAAGTGGAAAAGTCTTTTAGTTTTATGGAAACGTCATTTACATTGTACCAAAACGTCTTTCTATTGTACCGAATCGTCATTCTATTGTACCGAAACATCCTTGTACCCAAACGTCCTTGTACCGAAACGTCCAGCCAGTCAACTAAGGCCATTTTAGGTGGATCATTTGTTATACTAATTTTTTCCGTGATGATGCGGTGCTTACCTTTGTTAATAGACTCAATATTAAATGCCCTAAGCAACATTATGCTTAAATTTTTAGAGCTTATTTGATGCTGATATTTGGCTGCATTCCAATGCATTATAGTATTTTTTTTTTTACAAAATTCAGGCCCTAAAAATTCTAGATTCTCCATGGTCATTGCTTGATATATATTAAATTATCTATCAACAGAGAATCTTGCCTTTTAAAGGGTTAAAATGATATTCTTTATATTTCATTTCAGCTACACTAAGTTACTGCAGTTATTTCCCACATAGGCAAATTTTTCCATATTTGAAAGGCCCTGGCTCCATCCCCAAAATACCCTGCAACAGCCATGACACTGTGGAACTTGGATGGGACATTTGGTCCAAAAATATAACAGTCAGGGGTCCATCTCGTACTAATGTAAGGGGTAATCAGGTCTGACATTGTTATCAGTGGTCACTTTCACTTGAAATGATCAGAATACCTGTAACAAAGGTCATCACAAAGGTCAAGGTCAGATGCAGTGTCACCTGATTTGCTACATACATGTATCAGATATTAATGATAAAATGAGGTCACACTATGGCTATTATGATAACTTGACCTATTAACTATCTATATCTGTATGTATTGATTGTACTTTTATAGATAAATGATAAACGTAACTTTCACATAAATTTGTACGATGTACATGTATATAGGTAATAAACTGATGCCGATTTAACTTTGTAAGTACTTTACTATTATTTTGATATGTCAGTGTTTTTCTCACTTTTTGGGGAAGGGGGTCAAGGCCAATACATTGGGAAAAATGTGGGCGTGAATTACTCAAAAAGGGGAATTTTTAATGAATTAAAATTCTTGCAAAAACTGTATTAGATAGCATCATTATAATTGGAATGACTTTAAATACAAATAGAACCATTGAAAGGAACCATATATTCTACTATTTGGATTCTGATTTTATTGAATTTTACACATTATTTCAAAACAATTTTTTTTCCAAAGAAAAACTCTTTTAATTATATTGGGGAAAATTTCTCTGACAGGAGGGGAAAAATATATGCTCCAGAGAGGGGGGAATGGGGCCAAATATTGCCGAATATTTTTGGAAAGAAAAACACTGTATGTAACCATAATAGCATGTCAGTAACAGTGTGCACTTTTACATATCTATATTCATGTATTTTACTGCCAAATAATTATTTTGGAAAGAAAGTAAATTATGTGCAATTATTGCATATTTCATGACATCATTCAGTGTTACCATACATTGATGTTGATGTCATTCTTTATTTGAAGGCATAAACATTATAATTTTATTGCCGCAAATTGTATGACTTCAGTGAAGCAAGGTGTTACACAGAACTGACAAAAATTGTTGCTTTTTACTATAATAAAATGGAGTTAATCTTGACTATAAGATCAAAATTTGATTTGAACACAGCTTGAAAACCTTTAATCTTCTATGACATAAAGTGTAAACTAACAGAAGTTTTACAGCAAAATACATACATGTATGGACATATACAGTAAAATTATAATTTTTCAGGATGTACGCATAGTGTAAGCTGCCTACACCTCAGTCTACAATGGAACGTTCCATGTTTAACGTCTGTGGCTTCTCTTTGATGTGGAGCTCTATCTACTACTTCCTGTGCCGCGTGAAGCCACACCGGAGCTACGAGTGGCACTGCCGTACTGTCACTGCCATCCATGCTACCACCGTTTGTCTGTTATCGTTATGGTGTGCCTTTGTGCAGGGTCCATGGCCATTTACAGACATGGGTAAGGTTTTACAGATTTTAAGTGACAGATTTATTGTTTAGTTTCAGTTGAGATATGATATGGATCTCTTTTGTTGAATTTTGCAAGAAAGAGGCGTCAATGTATGTCCATCTGTCTGTCTATACATGCATCCATTTTTAATGGTCCCACTTTTCTGTTTTAGCTATAATTTTAATCAGTCAAGAAATACAGTACAGTTCTAGTTTGAATATTCGTCAATACATGTAGATGTACAGACTGAAAAGAAGAAAGTTTATTTTAAGTATTTATTTTCCAAACAGCTTGAATGTATACTTTATACATGGTACCACTTGAAACAAGAAAAAAATTTGTTGTTTCTAGATTATAGCTTTTACTTCAAAAACATAATTCAAGTTGAAATTTGGATCCTGTCACTCATTTGTGCAGAGTCATGCCTCTTTAATCCAAATTTAGTAATGTTTATCATGTCTATAAAGTCTAAATGCAGGGTTTCAAGTATATACGTCCAGGAATGCCAGACAGAGATGCCTCAAGAAAATTTTGTTGATTGATGAATCAATAATACAGCCACCATATAATAAATCTTTTCAACATTTTTATTTCACAATTTTTTTTTTCCAGTCGGACCATCCACTCCGTTACAGAATGTCACCGTCATGGTGTGCCTGGGTTACTTCCTCTTTGACTTAACATGGTGCTTCTACTTTCAGACGGAAGGTAATTAAAGTTTTGTCAACAAAGATTATTTTATGTATACTCAACCTTTCGTTTTACATAATGTTACTTTACATTGTATCCAAACAGTATCTGACTTTTCTATGGAAACTGACACGAAAGTTTGGTAAATGATGTCACAAAAGTTATGCTACAGTAGGAACTTGATGAATATGTCAGATGCTGTATGAAGTTGTAAAAAGATTTGATTTTATAATCTCAAGTAATCTCGTAACGCAATATTTAATAGAATTTCTTAAGAAAAACATGAATTGATGAGTATTATTTGACTGTACAGATGTATGACATTGTATCAAGTCATTTTAAGCATGTTGAAGTTAACAAAGGAGCTGATAAGATAAGACGTCAAATCTGCCCTAAAAAGTGGATTTTTGAAAATGGAAATTTTAAGAAAAATCGTTCGTTAAATTAATACAAATACAGTATCCCATCAAACTCTGAAGTTATTTAAGATCTGTTATGCATAATATGGTTAATATTTGGGTCAAAACTTGTCATTTTCCAATAGAAATCAATAGAAAACGGAAAAGTTTTTTTGAATATTGTTCCCCCCGGAGATACAGAACGCCACTTATACTGGAGGTGTATATCCATGATACAAATTTTCTGGAAAAGTGGGGTTCTGTATCTCCGGGGGGAAAACTTCCCCAGAGACGAAAAACCAAAAAAGGAAGGGGGGTGCATTTGTTAAAGAATCGATCTTTAACATCATTAAATATGGAAAATTTGACTATTTTTTCTCATTAATCCAACAAAAAATGTGTTCTAAATACGATCGAATGAAATGTACAACATTTAGGAACGAAATAAGCAGGGGCGATGTGGATTTCTCCGCTAATGTGTATTTCGCGCTAAAAAGCTTCTATTAAAGCCATTACATAAAAAATAAGACTGTATTTTGAGTTCCGGATTTCATTATTTACCGATTAGAGGAAATAGAACTTTCGAAATGTATTTCTGATATACATTGTAGATGTATTTGATATCTTTTTGTTAATATTTATCCATTTCAGGCGAAATATTCTAAAATTTCTACGTTTATGGTCGTTATTATCAGTTTTATTACCCGAGTGCCCCCTACCTCTTTGGACCTTCATTTTATAATCTTGGGAGTATTTCATCGAAAAGTAAAACATACAAAAAGTCTTCAAATACATTATATTTCAATAAAGATTATCTTTTGTCTGCATATGTACCGTCATGTGGAAGAAATACGGCACGAAATTTAGGGCTAAAAACGGCCCTTATCTTATCAGCTCCTTACAACCTATTGGCTGTGGTTTGTTGTCCAGTAATTCCCGAGTCGCTTGATTGAATGAAATTATCTCTGAGTTAATTTTATTGGGTCATGCAAACAGGGGATTACGGGACAACAAACCTCGATTTCTTTTCTAATATATTGCTGTTTAAGCATACATGTACGAAAAGTCGAGTTTTCAGAAAATGACGTGAACGACAAGTTAGATTTCAGAAAACAAAATGGGTGAGGCTTCATTGCACAGAGAGCTTGTTGGAGATTTTACACCAGGGGAGATGTATAGTAGATATAGGGATAAAATCTCAAGTCATGTCATAATATCTGTCAGATTTCCTCATGAATTTTTACAAGTCAGTGTTCTCCTGAATATTATGTTGATATCCTTTCAATAGTATGTATGACCTTAGCATACACATGGTACATTAAAGATTTCTTCCTGAATGATTCTAAAGGAGTAGGTGCGGAAACCTGCAATTGCGGCCCTATTTTCCAAGTTGTTCATATATCCATAATATTCTAGTTTATAGAATGTCAGATTTATGGTGAATTCAAAATAGAAAAGCCTGTTTTGATTTCATAGCCTTATACTGAATAAAACGTTGCTCAAAACGTTGAAATCATTGAAAATATCAATAAATGAGCGAACAAATGATACAAAATTATGAAATCAAGTAGCATTCCAGGCCTTGCTTATTGATATTTCTGTACCAATGGATGGATTTTTGATCAGCCTTTTAATTTGCATAAAAAATATCGTGTGCGTGGCCTGGAGCATAGATGAATTTGAAGATTTGTGTGTAAAATTCTATGATTTTCCTTTGTTTTGCGTCATTCAACTTGAAGGCAAATGACGTCAGAACATGACGTCATACATCAAGCATATGACGTTACGAGGGCTCCAAATTATTACGCGGTATTTTCTCAAACATTCACCATTGCAAAAAGTAATAATTACTAATTCGTTTATCAAAAGCATATTTTGTCTGAATTATAAGGCCGTTATGATGGGTTAGCGCACCTAGTCCTTAAGAATAATTTATAAACATATCATTATATTTTGTCTATTCTACTTACATGTATCTATATTTTCCTTCTTCTTTAAGGACCTGTGATGTTGATGCATCATTTAATAAGTGTGGCTGGTATGACTGTTGCCGTAGTAACGGGTAAATATGGGACAGAAATGATAGCAACCATATTTGGAAGTGAAGTCACCAATCCTCTCTTACAGACTCGATGGTTTTTACGAGAAACAGGGAATTATAACACAAGGCTCGGAACTTTCGTTGATATTACGTTTATGAGCATGTTTGGATTTTTCCGTATAGGAATTGGCTCCTATCTGTTGTACACATATTTCCGCCAAGATACGGAAAATATCGGCCGATTTGCCGCACTCGTTATTTATGGTATAAGTTGGCTCTTTTGGATTAGTATTATGCAGTATGCATTTAAGAAAATCAGGAGAGCGTTTTCAAAATCTTCGTCAAAATCGTCAGAAACAAACTCTACAAAGGTAGTGCTCAATGGAAATCATAACTGTTTTAGTAATGGTGTGTCGTCCAATCACAGTGCAGGACTCAAACTTTTGGCCAATGGCAGCCTAGATAACAAAGTGTGTCAAGATATATCCAATGAGATTCATAGAAATGGATATCACAAGATTTTAAATGGTGATATAAGTGAAGTTGACAAAGGAAGTTTAAGACAGCGGATTCCAAATGGAATTATTGAAGAGAAAGTATTACATAGTACAATGGCGTCCAGCCAAGTCAAGTAATGATGCATGGCCTTTGTAATCCAACGTTTTAAAGTTTTCTATTTTAAATTTAAAATAATGATTCATGATATTGTATCCACTATCGGTCCATATGTCTGTCAGCATTACAGTTGTGAATTCGTTTTTAGCTCACCTCGACGAAGTTGAGTGAGCTTATGCTATAACCCTACGCGTCCGCGTCCGCGTCCTCGTCCGCGTCCGCGTCCGTGTCCGCGTCCGTGTCCGCGTCCGTGTCCGCGTCCGCGTCCGGTTAAGAAGTTTGGGGTAGCTCAGTATCTGACAAAGTACTAATGCTACAGTAACCAAACTGGCACAAGTGATTCATCTTTGGATGCTGAGGTGAACCCATGCATGGGATGCAGCATCTGACCTACATTTTCCGCTTGAGTGACTTGGTTAAGAAGTTTGGGGTAGCTCAGTATCTGACAAAGTACTAATGCTACAGTAACCAAACTGGCACAAGTGATTCATCTTTGGATGCTGAAGTGAACCCATGCATCGTATGCAGCATCTGACCTACATTTTCCGCTTGAGTGACTTGGTTAAGAAGTTTGGGGTAGCTCAGTATCTGACAAAGTACTGATGCTACAGTAACCAAACTTGCACAAGTGATTCATCTTTGGATGCTGAGGTGAACCCATGCATGGAATGCAGCATCTGACCTACATTTTCCGCTTGAGTGACTTGGTTAAGAAGTTTGGGGTAGCTCAGTATCTGACAAAGTACTAATGCTACAGTAACCAAACTGGCACAAGTGATTCATCTTTGGATGCTGAAGTGAACCCATGCATCGGATGCAGCATCTGACCTACATTTTCCGCTTGAGTGACTTGGTTAAGAAGTTTGGGGTAGCTCAGTATCTGACAAAGTACTGATGCTACAGTAACCAAACTTGCACAAGTGATTCATCTTTGGATGCTGAAGTGAACCCATGCATCGGATGCAGCATCTGACCTACATTTTCCGCTTGAGTGACTTGGTTAAGAAGTTTGGGGTAGCTCAGTATCTGACAAAGTACTGATGCTACAGTAACCAAACTTGCACAAGTGATTCATCTTTGGATGCTGAGGTGAACCCATGCATGGAATGCAGCATCTGACCTACATTTTCCGCTTGAGTGACTTGGTTAAGAAGTTTGGGGTAGCTCAGTATCTGACAAAGTACTAATGCTACAGTAACCAAACTGGCACAAGTGATTCATCTTTGGATGCTGAAGTGAACCCATGCATCGGATGCAGCATCTGACCTACATTTTCCGCTTGAGTGACTTGGTTAAGAAGTTTGGGGTAGCTCAGTATCTGACAAAGTACTGATGCTACAGTAACCAAACTTGCACAAGTGATTCATCTTTGGATGCTGAGGTGAACCCATGCATGGAATGCAGCATCTGACCTACATTTTCCGCTTGAGTGACTTGGTTAAGAAGTTTGGGGTAGCTCAGTATCTGACAAAGTACTAATGCTACAGTAACCAAACTGGCACAAGTGATTCATCTTTGGATGCTGAAGTGAACCCATGCATCGGATGCAGCATCTGACCTACATTTTCCGCTTGAGTGACTTGGTTAAGAAGTTTGGGGTAGCTCAGTATCTGACAAAGTACTGATGCTACAGTAACCAAACTTGCACAAGTGATTCATCTTTGGATGCTGAAGTGAACCCATGCATCGGATGCAGCATCTGACCTACATTTTCCGCTTGAGTGACTTGGTTAAGAAGTTTGGGGTAGCTCAGTATCTAACAAAGTACTAATGCTACAGTAACCAAACTTGCACAAGTGATTCATCTTTGGATGCCGAGATGGACCCATGCATCGTATGCAGCATCTGACCTACTTTTTCCACTTGAGTGATTTCGCTTTTAAAAGCCAATATTGAGCAAAGTATAAGTGCTACATGTACCAAACTTGCATATTGGATGTATCTTTGATCAAACTTTCATAAAATGACCTTGACCTACTTTTTCTGCTTGAGTGATTTTGCCTTTAAAAGCCAATATTGAGCAAAGTATAAGTGATACATGTACCAAACTTGCATATTGGATGTATCTTTGATCAAACTTTCATAAAATGACCTCGACCTACTTTTTCCGCTTGAGTGATTTTGCCTTTAAAAGCCAATATTGAGCAAAGTATAAGTGATACATGTACCAAACTTGCATATTGGATGTATCTTTGATCAAACTTTCATAAAATGACCTTGACCTACTTTTTCCGCTTGAGTGATTTTGCCTTTAAAAGCCAATATTGAGCAAAGTATAAGTGATACATGTACCAAACTTGCATATTGGATGTATCTTTGATCAATCTTTCATAAAATGACCTCGACCTACTTTTTCCGCTTGAGTGATTTTGCCTTTAAAAGCCAATATTGAGCAAAGTATAAGTAATACATGTACCAAACTTGCATATTGGATGTATCTTTGATCAATCTTTCATAAAATGACCTCGACCTACTTTTTCCGCTTGAGTGATTTTGCCTTTAAAAGCCAATATTGCGCAAAGTATAAGTGATACATGTACCAAACTTGCATATTGGATGTATCTTTGATCAATCTTTCATAAAATGATCTTGACCTACTTTTTCCGCTTGAGTGATTTTGCCTTTAAAAGCCAATATTGAGCAAAGTATAACTGCTACATGTACCAAACTTGTATATTGGATGTATCTTTGATCAAACTTTCATAAAATGACCTTGACCTACTTTTTCTGCTTGAGTGGTTTTTTCCTTTAAAAGCCAATATACATGTACTAAGAAATATGTTTGAATTGAATTTTGCTGTCACGAGGTGAGCTTTGTAATCTGTGATTACCTATGTTTTAAAAAATAATGATACACATGAACATGTGCACTTGTCAGAGATTTTAATGTGTTCTATGTGTATGGACAAATTACAACAACTTATATAATAGTAGTACATACATTTAACTTGTGTGAAATTGCATTGTTCACTATGAACATTTGTCCAAAAAAAGATGAAAAACTTTTATAGTGTTTTTTTTAAAAAGATTTATGTAATTCTGTGTCATATATTTCTTTTTGCTGTTGAATTATAGTTGGTAATTGTATATTTTAGTCTTTCATACAATACGTACATATGAGAGTACACATGTATATGTCCCATTTATGCATATTTCCGAGATTTTTGTGTTCTGTCCTGTATAAGCTGTACCGGTTAGTTCTGACACTTAAGACATATTTGTATAGGTACATGTAGTAATATTTTTGTGCAATCTGAAAGGGATATAAAATTTTTGCTGGGAGGAAAGTTTTCATAAAGAGATTAAGATAAATTATTTACAGCCTGAGATTAAGATGAATGGGCCTTCACCATTTTAAATTCTTTAAGTTGTCCAAACTAAAATGGATCTTTAGTATCTGCACTCAGTCTGACACTGGTACTTCTTTTTCACCTATTCAAGTTGAGATATAAAGTGCTTTAAAATGACATTCTTTTTGTCCAAAACAGCCAAGGTACGTTTGATGAAAGCTTTTTAGGAGCAAAACCCCTACTTGTGTCCTTTACTTCTGTGTCTCTTAGTGACATACTTCTTTTTCATCTAATCAGGGTAAATTAAAAAAGTAAATATTGTTTTCTGTTCTATTATATTTGTAGATTGATATTTTATTTCTATACACTTTTAGAAAGCTTTACTTTTCTTCTGTAAAATAATTCTTTACAGTTATGTGATAAGTATGTATTTAAAGATGTACGGTAAATTCTCAGTTTGTGTTGGTCGTTATTGATGATTTCGTCTGATTTGAGTCATTTTTATCAAACTATGTGTGTATGTTAGTCCTGGCTTTACATTTGGCAAGTTTCAGTGGACATTTTGTATAGATTTACAGATTCTGTTTTGACCCAAACTTTATTTTTATGTACATTTAGTTCCAAAAGTGGTTTAAAATGATGTAATTCCTTTACATTCTGTAAATATGTATGATGTGTACAGTTGAAACCCATTTACTGTAAGGGTAGACATTTTTTTGACAAATCAAGAGACTTTACAAAATTGCCCACTTGAAAAAATAACTCTGCTGCATTCTTTTAAATTCGTAGACATTTATATCACAAATATCTACCCCAATCTTAACGTCTAGATATCATTGCAAAATTTTCCCCCAGTAAAATAT
Organism: Pinctada fucata; assembly: GCA_028142955.1. Lineage (NCBI taxonomy): Eukaryota > Metazoa > Mollusca > Bivalvia > Pterioida > Pteriidae > Pinctada > Pinctada fucata. Next base: position 49,786,776 of record AP027110.1, on the reverse strand, counting down.
TACCACAAATCACAAAGGACCTGAAAATCAGCTCACTAAAAACAATGTGTTTTATCTGTTATTGAGTCTTTGCGGAATACAGAGTTATTTCCCCTTATAGACGGTGTCCGACGTAAAACCATTGTGACGTCATGAAAATGGTATGGTAACGTCGATTTTACACCGTCATTTCCCAGATTTTTACGACTGTTTCCATAGAATTTGATGACATCACAATCAGTCTACGTCAGATACCGTCTCAAATGGGAAGTAACTCTGGTTTTCGAAAATAGCGAATAGAGTAGAAGAGAATATGTTTTACAGTACATATATTTACAAATTAATTAAGCTAATCTAGGTGTCGTCATCTGATCCTGATGTACTTAGTATGTCATAACTATGGTGTCAATATTACTATTGATACATGTATATTGTTTATGCAAGCCATTATTATATGCAAAAGATAACACACATACTATGATTACCCTCATTTTACTTAACTTATTTCATATGAATACAATCAATTGTTATATACATATATGTTTACTGTTTTTCTTTCATTTGATAAGGGCCAAAATTAGGACTTTTTATTTCTTCAACCAAAATAAGTTCTCCGTTAGATTAAGAAATAGAATATCGTGTAGATTTTTCATATGGTTTAAGACCCTTGCTTCAGCAATTACGGCTTATAAAAAATGAAGCAGATTAGTTTTATTTTAAGGATCAGCAGCAGGTTGAATAGAAATGAGAGATGTTTACTGTCAGTAATGTCTTTCCTATTTTCAACGTACTTCAGTAAAAATGAAGCTGATAGAGAGGTTGTTGAATTGGTACTATTAAAATTAAAAATTTTTAAACAATTAAAGAAAAATCCTATTTGGAATTTTTCAAGTTGACGTACTTCAGACTTCACACTCCGGACTTTGCACTTTCACACGAAGTATTTTAGGTTTATTCAGAGAACATGAACAATTGACTTTTATGACACAGTCCCTCAAGTGCAAAGTCTGCGAACATTGAAAATGTCTATTAATAGAATTAGGGACATTTGACAAATGAGAATATAGAATCCTAATCTAGGTCAAGGTCATTCATGTGTATTGGATCCTATGGATCTGAAGGCTAGAGGTCAAAGGTCAAGGACAAATTTGTGATACGTGTATATACTCTTCATATTGACTCATTTACCACACGACTTCCATGTTTTAATTTCCACATCATGTTTATTTATAGAATGAAAATTGTGTGTTCATATTTGAATGTAACTTTCTATGATTGTCAGTATTTATACTGGAATAATTGTTTGAATTTATTTTCTATTTTTTTTCATGTTTTCTGAAATAATGACAAATAAATACTTCTTATTTTCTTACTTCTGTTTCATCATTATTTCACTTTTAGCAAATGAAAACAAGCAAATTTGAAGACTTGACATAAGTTCTCCTCCCTTTTGGGGGGTTTTTATTGTTAAACAAAATGTTGGTACCAGTGAAAAGGTCTTATCACAAGAAATATCTGTAAAATATGAAAGCCCTATCACTCAATATTCAAAAGTTATGCCAAGGGTTAAAGTTTGACAAAAGTAGGGCAAATTGTAAGGTCAAGGTCATGAGGTCAGAAATTGTGGTAAAACTGGAAATGATACACAAGAAATGTTTAAGTTCTATCAATCACAATTCAAACATTTTGCCTTTCAAAAGAAGGTCAAGGTGATGAGGTGATAAATTGTACAACTGGAAAGGTCTACACATGAAAAGTTTAAAGTCCTGTCACTCACAATTCCATAATTATGTCCAATGTTAAAGTTTAATTATGTAACTGATGACAGATAATAAGTTTCCTATAGGCCAACAGTTTCCTCCCCATCTGTAAGCGCATCTGTCTGAAAACATATCGGTCATTTTGACGATATCCGTGTCAGTAATAAAAGATGAGATTGTGAAACAAGAATGCCCCCATTGGCATCTCTGTCAGTAAACAGCTTTGTCATACTTTGAAAGGTCAAAAGGTAATATTTACATTACTTTTAGATTCCCCATGTTGAACATCCATTAGGCAACTAGAATTATATTCCAATAACTTGGGTTGCTATTGTGACGTCACGTTCAAGTTTTGCATGTAGGGAGAAACCAAAGTTAAGATACATTTGACGCTGTTACAGGCAAAATGTGCGATGTTCATGCAAATAAAAATGACCGATGATTAGAATAAATGTAAATATGAGTGATGACTGTCTTAGTTTTGGTGTTCATGGGTGTATAAGTCTGGTTGGACACGTGCAAATTTGCATGCGACCAACCAGAATTATATATACACCCATGAACACCAAAAGTAAGACAGTCATTACTTAAATAATTGTATTAATTAATAGGTATACACATGTGAAATATGAAAGCCTTATTACTTACCTTTCAAAGGTTATGACCAAGGTTAAAGTTTTTCAAAAGTAGGTCAAACTCCCAAGGTAAAGGTCACAAGGTCAAAAATTTAGGTATCCATGGAAAGGTCTTGCCACAAGAAACAAACATGAAATATGAAAGCCCTACCACTTGCAATTCAAAATTTATGGCCAAGGTTAAAGTTTTTGCAGACAGACAGATAAACAGATAGGACAAAAAACTATATGCCCCTTAAACCTCCAATTATGGGGACATAAAAAAGTAAACTCAAAATAGTTTTCAATTATTCAACAATATTTTATTTATCACAGATTCATATAAATGCACAACAATGCATGCAGACCAAATAATGAATAAATAGAAGTGGACGGTAAACAGTGTCAACAGTCACTGTAATGTGAGGGCATGTGACGTGTTGAAAGACACGCTTGTTGTCTTGTGTTCTTACATTGTACAATCTGAATTTTTTATATCTCAAAGAGATGACGGATAACAATATATGAAATTGGTTTAGGACATGATAAACAAAATAAAACAATACTTTAAATCCTCTCAATTGAACATTTTTACTGATATCTCTAATTCAAAATATTAATGAAGTAAATACACTGCTCAAAAAAATTAAGGGAGGAAGGTTTCTATTTTCATATCACACACATTTGCAGCTGCTTATTCTATATGATGAACATAAATGTATAAAGACATATTTGATAGTTATTTCCTTATTACCAATGTCTGTATTGAACAGATTAACCATATACACATGATAAAACTTGATGATGTAGCCTTGCTTATCCCAAAAGATTTTACAAGCTATGTACCATTATATTACAATGGGAAAATCGCTCCTTTAAATTTTTTGAGCAGTGTAGTTACATGTACTTACAACTATATAGCAAAGTAAAAGAAAACCAAAATATTTTACGACTTTTAAAAGACTAAAGGGGGGGACTACAATTGACCCTTCCAATTGCGGGAAAAAAATGCAAAATTTTGTGACATCACAATGCTTTTACCTTGGACAAACAAGCCTCAAACCTCGGTCAAACATTGAAATTGCATTGTGACGTCATGGAATTTTGCAAATTCCCTCTTTCGGAAGGGTCAATTCCTATTTAGTTATACAAATATTAAAGGCAAATTCTAAAGATCCTTTACATGAATGAGGAATAAGTTTTGTAGAATTTACATACTAACCAATGTATAAATAGATCAAGCACCCTTTGCTTAGACTCTATGTAACATGCAGCTCGGAAAAATGGAAGAACTTTGTATTTTGATTATGGAATGAACTATTATGGAACTATGATATAATTCCAAAGTTATATTTTATATATATATAATATATGTATGAATTTATCTTCTTACTGATATGGGTGTATACATAAATAAAAATTCTCAAAAATTTTAGTAACAAATATTGTATAATATACATTCTTACAAACAATAACAAACATACATTTTACGAAAATGTTACAATAGAACTTGTAGGATAGGAGCATTTACAGCTACTCTTATTAGGAGCATTTACAGCTACTCTTATTAAGAGCATTCTTACAAATGTGTAGTATATTAATCAATACTAAAACAGAACACAAAAAAACGGAAAGTCCAAGAAATTGTTTACAATTTGTACGGTTTACACATTGTTCAGTCTCTTGAAATCTTTGCTATTTGCAGACACAGCCAGAGTAAGCCTTGCATGAATTTTTATTCTTTGCCATAGCTAAGTGAGCAATCCATTCGGCTAGAGTTGGTGAAATCCTGAACACATCCCAGCCTTATAGATCTATGTAGGTCATGTGGTCTCACCATAATTTTTTTCATAAAATTTAATTTAATAGTTTAAAGTTATGTCAAATATCTAATAATACCCTTTTTTTACGAATTACATAATATGTCCATTTTTGAGTTTTAATATTTTAAGTTTAGTGGTGCTCTAGTGCATTAATGATTGGACGGTGTTTTAATTGTGGCTTGAGTTTAGTAACTAAATACCTGTTGATTACAATACATGTATGTCATGGTCTGAACATTAATTTGATAAGTATGGAATACATATTTTAAAACAAATTAGACATTTTATGACGTCATTCACTAAACTATTGATTCAATGGCACAAAAATGAATATTACATATATGATTCTGATAAAGGATTTCTATAGGTCAATATAAGGCTAAACGAGATGAATTCCGTCTTTTACGATTTTACAGTCCCACGTTCGATTTGTGCAGGTATCTAAAAGCAGTGTGACGTAATTAAATTCCTTTAAAAATGTCATATATGTAACCCTACTTCCCTGAATTTCATGCTGGTTCCACAGAATTTGATGACGTCATAATGCGTTGACATCAGATACCTGCACTAATGGGAAGTAACTCTCTATTTCGAAAAGACAGAATACGCAGCCAATTGTGCCTCACGTGAAATTCATATGAAATGTGCGTCATGTAAATTTCACATGAAGGTTCATGTGAAATTCATATAAATTTCACACAAGATTTATGTGAAAATATTTCACATGAATTTCACATAAACTTTCCTTCACATGAATTTTTCTTTGTGACCATGATGCGAAATAGAATTTACAAGAAACTTCACATGAATTTCATGCAAGTTTCAAGCTCGTGCTCAATTCACAAAAAAATTCACGTTGACTTTTATGTAAAGTTCATGTAAATTTCACATGAATTTCATGTAAGTTTCAATGTTCGTGCTCATTTCACATAAATTTCATGTTAACTTTTATGTAAAGTTCATGTATTAATTTCATGTTTGTGCTCAATTTCACATAAATTTCACGTAAACTTTTATGTAAAGTCCATGTAAATTTCACATGAATTTAATATGAGGCACAATTGGCTGTCTATACTATGCATCTTGATATGGATGTTTTAGGTGAGTGGGATTACACTGCATGTGATGTACTGTAAACGTGGAAATTTTCATGTGGGGGTAATGTTCACGTTTTTCGCGAATCGAGGGATCTCGTAAAAATTTCCACCATGCAAAGATATCCCCGCTGTACTCTTACAATTGGAAAGACATTTTTATTGCGAATATTTCCCCCATGCAAAACGCCTTGATGTTATAATCGCGAAATTTTCCCCCAGCGAAAATAACTACGTTTACATTATATGTACTTGTATTATGGCTAAATGGAAAATAATGTACGGTATATTTCTTATATAATTATACCCTAACTGGGACTGAGCTCTGAAAAAAAAACAGAGTACATAGAATCATTCAGTGTGTATTTACCTCCGCTACTTTCATGGTCAGCTTGGAACTGCGAAAGTTTGTATCAGCAAATTTGAATACCTAATGCATAACTCAGGAATCGTTGTCCATGCGAAATGGTTTACATTTTCAAAACCATGTAAGAAAATTCCAGCAAATGATTCTAATTATACAGAAGTACATGTATGTCATCCTGTTTTTCTTACAAATTAAAGTATTATATTTCTGTCATTACTGAAATTTACACTTATTTCTGAAGAATTTGCAAACATTGAAGTCAGATTATACACAATACAGGAAGCAACTGTATAACGAAAAATGCTAAATCTCCTATGAATCTTGTAACAATATACAATACCCTATTATAGTTTTCCATAACATCTCCTTCATGAGTATACATGTACTTAATTTATTGTTCTATACATGACAGTGAATAAGAAGTTTTTCCATGAATAAAAGAGTGAACAAATTCTTGAAAAAAAATCACTGTTCTGCTGTCATAATTTGATAAATACATATACAATAGTGTGGATGTACTTACAAACAAATTGATCGACAAAACAAAACACTTAATACATGTACCTTGAGATATACAAATAAGAATTGAGATTTACTCAATGAAAAATGCAAATGAATACTGAAACAAACTCATCTCAAATGACTAGTCTAAGGTAAATTATACAAAGTGAACATAATTCATACTAACTGGACTTCTCCAGTTCTTTATCTGAAGTCCATCCTTCTGCAACCTCCAACTACTCTCTGACAAACTACATCATTTGAATACTTATCTTGTGGCATCACAATTTATAATTTATAATATTTGTAAAATAATGAGTGAAATAAAAAAAGATGTGAGATACTGATCGATCTTCAATCTATATTAAAACTCCAGATCTCACTACTACATTGAGATTTCCAAACTATGATAAACTTTTTAATCTCTCAACAAATCTATCATACACTTGGTTTTCTGAGACTTGACAGTAGATAGACTACATCGAGGCTGTTGTATAGCATAGCGGAAAGTGAACACTGAGAATTCTGGTGCCGTCTATTAGATAATATCACCTGAAAGAAGAATTAGAAATTATTTTTGACACATTAAGACACCTGCCTACCGTTTCTTACCAAAAGTGTAATAATTTGCTAAACAACAAAGAGTAATTAAGGGGAGTACAGCCAGTTCAGTAATACATGTAAGAACCATAAATTGTAATTTTGAGAAAAAAAGAAAGATTTTTGTAAAAAAATCTTAATCATTTACGCACTTGCCTATTGAGTCTTTGCGGAATACAGAGTTCTTTCCCCTTATAGATGGTATCTGACGTAAAACCATTATGACGTAAGGAAAATGGTATGGTAACGTCCACTTTATACCGTCATTTCGCAGACTTTTTGGACTGTTTCCATAGAATTTGATGATGTCATAATCAGTCTACGTCAGATACCGTCTCAAATGGGAAGTAACTCTGGTTTTCGAAAATAGCGAATACTATATGGAAAAGATTTATTCAGATGATAAACAGACAAAGACTTTATATACATGAGTCAATTTATTTACTTAAAGATACAAAAAAGTTATTCTGCTCTGTAGTTAGTTTTGGCATATAATTGAGCAGCTTAAAGCGTAATTATAGGTCCAAAATGGTATAAATTATGCCGAAATTGTTTTATTTTTTATATCTAGAGCCAGTAGTTTAAGAGTGGGCAAGGCAGAGTTGATACTTTCCACACCTCTTACCTTTTGTTTTTGACATTAAGTGCCAGTAGGTTAGGAGTGGGCGGGGCAGAGTTGATATTTTCCACGCCCCTCTCATATTCATCGACGTCTGCCATATCTTCATCCAGGGAAGATGACATTTGCTGTAGTAATAAATCCAGACCCTGTAGAAATAAAAAAAATATTTATATATCCAAGAAACAAGTAAATAATATTTGTCAAGGTGAGCTAATATTAGTTAGTATACACGTCCATTCTGCCAGAGTGTGCAATAGTCTTCCCTTTTTTTACAAAAAAAAACATATCTGTGATTACGAATACCCCTATCTGAATCTTTGTTGATAAAACAGCCATAATGTAAACAGAGGGTCATACTCAAAGGTCAAGGTCAAAATGTAAATTTTTGTATGCATGAACAGGTCTTGTTACAAGGAATATACATATTGTAAACGTGGAAATTTCTGTGTAATTCGCAAATCGATGGACTTTGCGAAAATTTCACCCACACAAAAATAACCCTGCTGCATTGTTTTATAAAGTAGGTCAAATTCCAAGGTCAAGGTCACAAGGTCAAAATTTTGTTATTAATGGAAAGGCCTTAAACAATTGTCACAAGAAATACACATACAAAATATGGAAGCCCTATCACTTACCGTTTTAAAGTTATAGTCAAGGTTAAAGGTATTTTTTTTCAATTAGATCAAACTCCAAGGTCAAGAAAAAAAATTAGTATCCATGTAAAGGTCTTGTCACAAGGAATACACATGTGAAATATGAAAACCCTATCACTTACCATTCCAACATGTTATGGCCAAGGTTTAAGTTTTTGCAGACAAACATAAACAGACAAACTGACAGATAAACAGACAAACGGACAGGACAAAAACTATATGCAACTGAAACTCTGATTATGGGGGCATAACAACTTCTAAAACTTCCCTGTTTAAGAAAACAAAATCTGGGAAAAACAAAGTAACAACATCTTACCACATCAGAGATGACTTTCTCATGTAGTTTTTTCAGAGATTTATTGGCGAGTGTCTTGTTTTGGTTTGTGGTGACGTTAGAATACCGTGATGTTGCATACTGTGAGGTACTTACTGTGACATCACATACTGTGAGGTACTTACCACATCAGAGATGACTTTCTCATGTAGTTTTTTCAGAGGTTTATTGGCGAGTGTCTTGTCTCGATTTGTGGTGACGTTAGCATACTGTGACATCACAAGACTCAGGATCACGTCTATATAAATAAAGAATACAGTAATTGGTAAATTCAACATTTATATTTAAAACCCATATAGCACGCAAATAAAGTTTACATAAAGAAAATAAATTGACCCTAAGGTCAAAAGAGTATATTATACAATTATGGACTTCTAACTCAGTGTATATGATGTGATATTGACTTACTGTGAAAAAAATTGACCGAGGCGAAGTCCATAACTGTTTTATTCTATAATTTCATATTTGATTCACAATGAATAACATCACCATTTGCAGAAGTTAGTGGGGTAGTCATGGTCTTATTTCAGATCGTGATATATGGTGATTTATCCAGCAGCGTCGGCAACGTTATAAGCCAATCAGAATGTCACTTTTTATAGAATAATGTGTATTAGATGTTAAAATATTTCCGTTTCTTGATAAAGACAAATATTCAGAATGGGGTGAAATTGAAGCAAAGTGTTTTTTAAGGGACTACAATAATATACAAAGTCATGTACATTATAATGGCTCCATGAGACAGATACTGGTAACCAGTGCCCTGTATTTCACAAAACATCTTACTAAAAAAAAATTCGTGAATTTTCGTAACTTTTGTCGTCAATTAAAGCCTTAGGGTTGAAATGTTTTTTTCAATTTAGATTACATTATGTTCTCTAATATCTTTTCTGCATACCAGATATAAATTTAGAAACAAAACATCACAATTTTTCCATATAAAGGAAGAACCAAACAATGAAAAGTTATGAAAGTTCCAACTTTTTTTCGAAAGTATTTTTATGAAACAGACTGCAAGTCTTGAATATATGTATTAGTCAAACTGTCATTCTGAACCAAAGAACATCTACAAGTCATACCCCTTCAAAACGAAATTGACTCTTTTACCGTCTAAAAAATTGTTGGCATGGTCTGATTCGTTCCATACTTTTCCTTGCCGTGGGATGAGTGACAGTAAATATGCTGGTATAGACAGACAGACAGATTGACATTTAAAGCTTTCTCTCTTACCGTCTAGGAGCTTATTGGCAAGGTCTGATTCATTCCATACTTTTTCTTGCCGTGAGATGAGTGACAGTAAATATGACAGTGTTATGTCTTACCGTCTAAGAACTTGTTAGCATGGTCTGATTCATTCCATACTTTTCCTTGCCGTGAGATGAGTGACAGTAAATATGACAGTGTTATGTCTTACCGTCTAAGAACTTGTTGGCATGGTCTGATTCATTCCATACTTTTCCTTGACGTGAGATGAGGGACAGTAAATATGACAGTGTTATGTCTTACTGTCTAAGAACTTGTTGGCACGGTCTGATTCATTCCATACTTTTCCTTGCCGTGAGATGAGTGACAGTAAATATGACAGTGTTATGTCTTACCGTCTAGGAACTTGTTAGCATGGTCTGATTCATTCCATACTTTTCCTTGATGTGAGATGAGTGACAGTAAATATGACAGTGTTATGTCTTACCGTCTAGGAACTTGTTAGCATGGTCTGATTCATTCCATACTTTTCCTTGCCGTGAGATGAGTGACAGTAAATATGACAGTGTTATGTCTTACCGTCTAGGAACTTGTTAGCATGGTCTGATTCATTCCATACTTTTCCTTGCCGTGAGATGAGTGACAGTAAATATGACAGTGTTATGTCTTACCGTCTAAGAACTTGTTGGCATGGTCTGATTCATTCCATACTTTTCCTTGACGTGAGATGAGGGACAGTAAATATGACAGTGTTATGTCTTACCGTCTAAGAACTTGTTGGCATGGTCTGATTCATTCCATACTTTTCCTTGCCGTGAGATGAGCGACAGTTAATATGACAGTGTTATGTCTTACCGTCTAGGAACTTGTTGGCATGGTCTGATTCGTTCCATACTTTTCCTTGACGTGAGATGAGTGACAGTAAATATGACAGTGTTATGTCTTACCGTCTAGGAACTTGTTGGCATGGTCTGATTCATTCCATACTTTTCCTTGACGTGAGATGAGTGACAGTAAATATGACAGTGTTATGTCTTACTGTCTAAGAACTTGTTGGCACGGTCTGATTCATTCCATACTTTTCCTTGCCGTGAGATGAGTGACAGTAAATATGACAGTGTTATGTCTTACCGTCTAGGAACTTGTTGGCATGGTCTGATTCATTCCATACTTTTCCTTGACGTGAGATGAGTGACAGTAAATATGACAGTGTTATGTTTTACCGTCTAAGAACTTGTTGGCATGGTCTGATTCATTCCATACTTTTCCTTGCCGTGAGATGAGTGACAGTAAATATGACAGCATTATATCTTACTGTCTAAGAACTTGTTGGCAAGGTCTGATTCATTCCATACTTTTCCTTGACGTGAGATGAGTGACAGTAAATATGACAGTGTTATGTCTTACCGTCTAAGAACTTGTTGGCATGGTCTGATTCATTCCATACTTTTCCTTGCCGTGAGATGAGTGACAGTAAATATGATAGTGTTATGTCTTACCGTCTAAGAACTTGTTGGCATGGTCTGATTCATTCCATACTTTTTCTTGCCGTGAGATGATTGACAGTAAATATGACAGTGTTATGTCTTACCGTCTAAGAACTTGTTAGCATGGTCTGATTCATTCCATACTTTTCCTTGCCGTGAGATGAGTGACAGTAAATATGACAGTGTTATGTCTTACCGTCTAGGAACTTGTTGGCATGGTCTGATTCGTTCCATACTTTTCCTTGCCGTGAGATGAGTGACAGTAAATATGACAGTGTTATGTCTTACCGTCTAAGAACTTGTTAGCATGGTCTGATTCATTCCATACTTTTCCTTGCCGTGAGATGAGTGACAGTAAATATGACAGTGTTATGTCTTACCGTCTAGGAACTTGTTGGCATGGTCTGATTCGTTCCATACTTTTCCTTGATGTGAGATGAGTGACAGTAAATATGACAGTGTTATGTCTTACCGTCTAAGAACTTGTTGGCATGGTCTGATTCATTCCATACTTTTCCTTGCCGTGAGATGAGCGACAGTAAATATGACAGTGTTATGTCTTACCGTCAAGGAACTTGTTGGCATGGTCTGATTCGTTCCATACTTTTCCTTGCTGTGAGATGAGCGACAGTAAATATGACAGTGTTATGTCTTACCGTCTAGGAACTTGTTGGCATGGTCTGATTCATTCCATACTTTTCCTTGCTGTGAGATGAGCGACAGTAAATATGACAGTGTTATGTCTTACCGTCTAGGAACTTGTTGGCATGGTCTGATTCGTTCCATACTTTTCCTTGATGTGAGATGAGTGACAGTAAATATGACAGTGTTATGTCTTACCGTCTAAGAACTTGTTGGCATGGTCTGATTCGTTCCATACTTTTCCTTGACGTGAGATGAGTGACAGTAAATATGACAGTGTTATGTCTTACCGTCTAAGAACTTGTTGGCATGGTCTGATTCGTTCCATACTTTTCCTTGCTGTGAGATGAGCGACAGTAAATATGACAGTGTTATGTCTTACCGTCTAGGAACTTGTTGGCATGGTCTGATTCATTCCATACTTTTCCTTGCCGTGAGATGAGTGACAGTAAATATGACAGTGTTATGTCTTACCGTCTAAGAACTTGTTGGCATGGTCTGATTCATTCCATACTTTTCCTTGCCGTGAGATGAGTGACAGTAAATATGACAGTGTTATGTCTTACCGTCTAGGAACTTGTTGGCATGGTCTGATTCATTCCATACTTTTCCTTGACGTGAGATGAGTGACAGTAAATATGACAGTGTTATGTTTTACCGTCTAAGAACTTGTTGGCATGGTCTGATTCATTCCATACTTTTCCTTGCCGTGAGATGAGTGACAGTAAATATGACAGCGTTATATCTTACCGTCTAAGAACTTGTTGGCAAGGTCTGATTCATTCCATACTTTTCCTTGACGTGAGATGAGTGACAGTAAATATGACAGTGTTATGTCTTACCGTCTAAGAACTTGTTGGCATGGTCTGATTCATTCCATACTTTTCCTTGCCGTGAGATGAGTGACAGTAAATATGATAGTGTTATGTCTTACCGTCTAAGAACTTGTTGGCATGGTCTGATTCATTCCATACTTTTTCTTGCCGTGAGATGATTGACAGTAAATATGACAGTGTTATGTCTTACCGTCTAAGAACTTGTTAGCATGGTCTGATTCATTCCATACTTTTCCTTGCCGTGAGATGAGTGACAGTAAATATGACAGTGTTATGTCTTACCGTCTAGGAACTTGTTGGCATGGTCTGATTCGTTCCATACTTTTCCTTGCCGTGAGATGAGTGACAGTAAATATGACAGTGTTATGTCTTACCGTCTAAGAACTTGTTAGCATGGTCTGATTCATTCCATACTTTTCCTTGCCGTGAGATGAGTGACAGTAAATATGACAGTGTTATGTCTTACCGTCTAGGAACTTGTTGGCATGGTCTGATTCGTTCCATACTTTTCCTTGATGTGAGATGAGTGACAGTAAATATGACAGTGTTATGTCTTACCGTCTAAGAACTTGTTGGCATGGTCTGATTCATTCCATACTTTTCCTTGCCGTGAGATGAGCGACAGTAAATATGACAGTGTTATGTCTTACCGTCAAGGAACTTGTTGGCATGGTCTGATTCGTTCCATACTTTTCCTTGCTGTGAGATGAGCGACAGTAAATATGACAGTGTTATGTCTTACCGTCTAGGAACTTGTTGGCATGGTCTGATTCATTCCATACTTTTCCTTGCTGTGAGATGAGCGACAGTAAATATGACAGTGTTATGTCTTACCGTCTAGGAACTTGTTGGCATGGTCTGATTCGTTCCATACTTTTCCTTGATGTGAGATGAGTGACAGTAAATATGACAGTGTTATGTCTTACCGTCTAAGAACTTGTTGGCATGGTCTGATTCGTTCCATACTTTTCCTTGACGTGAGATGAGTGACAGTAAATATGACAGTGTTATGTCTTACCGTCTAAGAACTTGTTGGCATGGTCTGATTCGTTCCATACTTTTCCTTGCTGTGAGATGAGCGACAGTAAATATGACAGTGTTATGTCTTACCGTCTAGGAACTTGTTGGCATGGTCTGATTCATTCCATACTTTTCCTTGCCGTGAGATGAGTGACAGTAAATATGACAGTGTTATGTCTTACCGTCTAAGAACTTGTTGGCATGGTCTGATTCATTCCATACTTTTCCTTGCCGTGAGATGAGTGACAGTAAATATGACAGTGTTATGTCTTACCGTCTAGGAACTTGTTGGCATGGTCTGATTCATTCCATACTTTTCCTTGACGTGAGATGAGTGACAGTAAATATGACAGTGTTATGTTTTACCGTCTAAGAACTTGTTGGCATGGTCTGATTCATTCCATACTTTTCCTTGCCGTGAGATGAGTGACAGTAAATATGACAGCGTTATATCTTACCGTCTAAGAACTTGTTGGCAAGGTCTGATTCATTCCATACTTTTCCTTGACGTGAGATGAGTGACAGTAAATATGACAGTGTTATGTCTTACCGTCTAAGAACTTGTTGGCATGGTCTGATTCATTCCATACTTTTCCTTGCCGTGAGATGAGTGACAGTAAATATGACAGTGTTATGTCTTACCGTCTAAGAACTTGTTGGCATGGTCTGATTCATTCCATACTTTTTCTTGCCGTGAGATGATTGACAGTAAATATGACAGTGTTATGTCTTACCGTCTAAGAACTTGTTAGCATGGTCTGATTCATTCCATACTTTTCCTTGCCGTGAGATGAGTGACAGTAAATATGACAGTGTTATGTCTTACCGTCTAGGAACTTGTTGGCATGGTCTGATTCGTTCCATACTTTTCCTTGATGTGAGATGAGTGACAGTAAATATGACAGTGTTATGTCTTACCGTCTAAGAACTTGTTGGCATGGTCTGATTCATTCCATACTTTTCCTTGCCGTGAGATGAGCGACAGTAAATATGACAGTGTTATGTCTTACCGTCAAGGAACTTGTTGGCATGGTCTGATTCGTTCCATACTTTTCCTTGCTGTGAGATGAGCGACAGTAAATATGACAGTGTTATGTCTTACCGTCTAGGAACTTGTTGGCATGGTCTGATTCATTCCATACTTTTCCTTGCCGTGAGATGAGTGACAGTAAATATGACAGTGTTATGTCTTACCGTCTAGGAACTTGTTGGCATGGTCTGATTCATTCCATACTTTTCCTTGCCGTGAGATGAGTGACAGTAAATATGACAGTGTTATGTCTTACCGTCTAAGAACTTGTTGGCATGGTCTGATTCGTTCCATACTTTTCCTTGCCTTGAGATGAGTGACAGTAAATATGACAGTGTTATGTCTTACCGTCTAAGAACTTGTTGGCATGGTCTGATTCGTTCCATACTTTTCCTTGCCGTGAGATGAGTGACAGTAAATATGACAGTGTTATGTCTTACCGTCTAGGAACTTGTTGGCATGGTCTGATTCATTCCATACTTTTCCTTGACGTGAGATGAGTGACAGTAAATATGACAGTGTTATGTCTTACCGTCTAGGAACTTGTTGGCATGGTCTGATTCATTCCATACTTTTCCTTGCCGTGAGATAAGTGACAGTAAATATGACAGTGTAATGTCTTACCATCTAGGAACTTGTTGGCATGGTCTGATTCATTCCATACTTTTCCTTGCTGTGAGATGAGTGACAGTAAATATGACAGTGTTATGTCTTACCGTCTAGGAACTTGTTGGCATGGTCTGATTCATTCCATACTTTTCCTTGTCATGAGATGAGTGACAGTAAATATGACAGTGTTATGTCTTACCGTCTAAGAACTTGTTGGCATGGTCTGATTCATTCCATACTTTTCCTTGTCATGAGATGATTGACAGTAAATATGACAGTGTTATGTCTTACCGTCTAGGAACTTGTTGGCATGGTCTGATTCATTCCATACTTTTCCTTGTCATGAGATGAGTGACAGTAAATATGACAGTGTTATGTCTTACCGTCTAAGAACTTGTTGGCATGGTCTGATTCGTTCCATACTTTTCCTTGTCATGAGATGAGTGACAGTAAATATGACAGTGTTATGTCTTACCGTCTAAGAACTTGTTGGCATGGTCTGATTCATTCCATACTTTTCCTTGCCTTGAGATGAGTGACAGTAAATATGACAGTGTTATGTCTTACCGTCTAAGAACTTGTTGGCATGGTCTGATTCATTCCATACTTTTCCTTGCCGTGAGATGAGTGACAGTAAACATGACAGCGTTATGTCTTACCGTCTAGGAACTTGTTGGCATGGTCTGATTCATTCCATACTTTTCCTTGCCGTGAGATGAGTGACAGTAAATATGACAGTGTTATGTCTTACCGTCTAGGAACTTGTTGGCATGGTCTGATTCATTCCATACTTTTCCTTGCCGTGAGATGAGTGACAGTAAATATGACAGTGTTATGTCTTACCGTCTAGGAACTTGTTGGCATGGTCTGATTCATTCCATACTTTTCCTTGCCGTGAGATGAGTGACAGTAAACATGACAGCGTTATGTCTTACCGTCTAGGAACTTGTTGGCATGGTCTGATTCATTCCATACTTTTCCTTGCCGTGAGATGAGCGACAGTAAATATGACAGTGTTATGTCTTACCGTCTAAGAACTTGTTGGCATGGTCTGATTCATTCCATACTTTTCCTTGACGTGAGATGAGTGACAGTAAATATGACAGTGTTATGTCTTCCATCAGTTTCTCTCCTGCCTGCTTAGATACCTTTAAAACACAAGTAATTTTTTGTTCTTTTTTTAATGTACACCTAAGAAGTTGGTTTTTACATTCTTAGAATTTGGAATTTTTAAAATAATTTTCCTATCGTTTCTTAAACAGTATCCTGAATATCTTGAAGAATTTCCTTAGCAAAAATTACTATTGATCAAATAACTTATAAAATATCTTTGGTGACTTTTAACCTCTGACCTTGACCCATAAAATACTTTTTTTGCATCCAAAGGCTGCATGGCTGGAATTGTTTTGGTAAAACCTAAATCTCATTGCCATGGTGATCCTTAATAAACATTTTCAAGGATCCTGGAACTTTTCTATTTGTAACTGTTAACACTAACCTCCCTCATTTCTCGTTTTTCTATTTTGTTGTCGTATTTATCGAGGACTTCTCTGGCTATTTCTGGAGCCTCGTCATCAATCTCCGGTTCTATAATTAGCTCCTCTATGAAGTCCTCTATTACCAAATCTTGTACGACGTCATTTATCTAAAACACATAATCCATCATAAGACGATGTAAATGTGGGCAGTATGAGAGATTGGGCCTCAGAAAAAAAATTGCAACTACGAGAATTACGTAGATTTTGCATTATTTCACCCAAAAACAGATTTGACCTCATATGCACATTTTCTTTCAAAAACATAAAGGACTGTGAAACATTTTTTTAATTCTAAGTAATTTTAACCAAAGAGTCATTTTGAAAAATATTCTTTAAATCTCATTTACAAAGGTTGAATTTAGGTAAATGTAAAATTGACTTTGAACAATATTCCTTAAAAAATAGACGTCAGACAATCTTACAAGGTCAGTGTGTATTTCATCTAAATAATCCTCTACAATATCATCAAACACATGTAAAGCCGACGCCCCCCTCATGTGATCACTGGCCATCTCCTTAACAGTGTCAATTACAACGTCACGGCATGAAGCTTTGACTGCATCGTCCACCAAACGGTCAAGGAACGATTCCAGGGGGTCCCTCCCTGAGTCTGAGTAACCGAAGTAACTGAAAATAAAAAAAAACATAGAAAAAGTTGCTTGTGTGAGTAAGTATGGTTCATTTTGAATGCTTTTGTGTGACCATGAATCTCAGTTACTTATTGACCATATTACCTGTAGATGTTATCCATGTAATCATCTGTAACTTTTGATGAGGGACTGTATCAAAATATACTTACTCATTGACCATATCACTGGTAGCACTTTTGATAACATCCCTACCCCATCTTCCTAATGACATCATCAATGAGATCATCAAATGAGAATATCAAATGAACCGTGCCTTTTAAATAGTTGTAAATTTTTGATTATGGTCATTTTAAATTATTTTAATTTTTCACAGCTCCCTGTTGCGCAGCACATAAGTTCAGGCACATAATGGTCAAAAGTGACTGAGTGCTTAAAAAGTCAAGAAGAAGAAGATCACTTACACATGATGAGGGGCTGTATCAAAATATACTTACTCATTGACTATATCACCAGTAGCACTTTTGATAACATCCCTACCCAATCCTCCTATGACATCATCAAGTAGATCATCTCTAACATGTGATGAGGGGTTGTAGTAAGGGTGACTTGGACTCTAAAATTATAATTATAACATTATAAGGAAAATTTTAAAAAGCAAAACATTAACATTAAAATTATCCACATGTTTACTTGCTTCAGAGGTCACTGTCATTGCACATGATGATCGTCTTTTTACCGACTTTTATATATCAAGGGAAAATGAAAGTGAAGCATCTCCTCTGCATATCTGAACTATACACAGCCAATTGTGCCTCACATGAAATTCATATGAAATGAGTATCATGTAAATTTCATATGAAAGTTCATGTGAATTTCATATAAATTTTACATAAAATTCATGTGAAAAATAAATCCATGAATTTCACATAAATTTACTTCACATGAATTTTTCTTTGTGACCTTCATGCAAAATTGACTTTACATGCAATTCATGTCAGAAACTTCACATGCATTTCATGTGAAAAATTTCATGTAAATTTCATGTTCGTGCTCATTTCACATAAATTTCATGTGAACTTTTACGTAAATTTCATATAAATTTCATATGAATTTCATGTGAGGCACAATTGGCTGTACACATGGGTATTTTTTACCTTGACCTTTGAACTTAACCTTGAAAATTGATATGGAGGATTCATCCCCTCCCCATGACCAACAATTAATGGAGGTTGGTGATTCTGAATGTCAACCATCTCCTACTGTGAAAGAATTTTATCAAATGTGAACTTGACCTATGACCTCCCCCAACCCTATGTACCGGTACTAGAAATAGAACAAAGATGAGTTCAAGTAAAGTTAGATATAAAATTGCTACATATAATATCACTTATAGATTAAAAATAAAATCAACTAAACTTAAATATAAAAATTTTGAATTTTAAAAAGTATAGACAAATACAAATTGGCAAGTAATAAACAAGTAATATTAATAGGTCATATAACCTGTAATGTAGTGCATAATATCATGTACACACAATCTACAAGAATACACACATTATTGCTACAATTGTACAAATATGTGCACACTAATGGAAATGCTGAAAGGCAAACACAAGGTGAATATACTGGTATTTAGTCTGGGTGAAAAGATACACACAGAAATGAATAAATAATACATACAGCAAACTAATACTATACGAAAGTTTTTTTTTAACATTTTTTCCCCTTAAGATAAGGAGATTTCTATATCAGTAAATGAGTAATTGAGAATTGAAAACAAAATCATATCATTTTAACTTCCTCCTATCTGTAACTATTAAAATATTGTTGCACTAAGATACAGTACTATAATGATATGTATGCTGCGCTTTTCACCAAAGACAAATCCTCTGTATTCTTAATAGAATTTTTGTAAAACCAAAAGAACATATGAGTAATGTAAACAAAAACTAAAACTTCAATGTTTTTCATGCAAGTTGCAGTATGACACAGGAACACTGGCATGTACTTTCGTCTATCATGGTCTGCTACTATAGAGAAATGAGTAAGGATGGAAATAACGTAAATCAGAGCAACTAAAAGAAGACGTAAAACAGCTAGAGGTATCATAAACTAAAGCGTAAAACTAAAATGTAAGAACAGAGAGAGATACAAGGGCTAAAGAACGGCTTAAGCATGTAAAATCTATATCGTTATGACTTCATGCTTTTGAAGCTGTTGTAGTCCATAAAATACTGACTGCAGCTAAAAGAGAAGAAACTATTCATTCAACTATAGAAAAAATGGTATGGCATGTTGAAACATCTAATAATAGTCAAGTCGTGGTGTAAGGATTGTCTCTGAAATTGGCAATATTATCACTAAAGGAATTAAGCTAGCTATACCTAAAGGCTGAACAGAACTTGCTAGTGCACAAAAATAGAAAAAGGGAATTAACTGGCCATGTAAAAGTAGAAAAAAAAGTTGAGCTAGGAAAGAGTTTGCTACATAAAGCATGTAGAGACTAACTGCGATCTACTGGTAGCAATATCAAGCTAGTACAGAGCTAGCAATTTTGTAAACTAGCAATCACAAGCTAGTACAGAGCTAGCAATTTTGTAAACTAGCAATCACAAGCTAGGATAGAGTTTAACTTAGCAAGATCAAAGCGTGTGAAGTTATGAACTAGCTATCACAAGCTAGTACAGAGCTAGCAATATTGTGAACTAGCAATCACAAGCTAGGATAGAGTTTAACTTAGCAAGATCAAAGCGTGTGAAGTTATGAACTAGCTATCACAAGCTAGGAAAGAGCTAGCAATATTGTGAACTAGCAATCACAAGCTAGGATAGAGTTTAACTTAGCAAGATCAAAGCGTGTGAAGTTATGAACTAGCTATCACAAGCTAGGAAAGAGCTAGCAATTTTGTGAACTAGCAATCACAAGCTAGGATAGAGTTTAACTTAGCAAGATCAAAGCATGTGAAGTTATGAACTAGCTATCACAAGCTAGGAAAGAGCTAGCAATTTTGTGAACTAGCAATCACAAGATAGGATAGAGTTTAACTTAGCAAGATCAAAGCGTGTGAAGTTATGAACTAGCTATCACAAGCTAGGAAAGAGCTAGCAATTTTGTGAACTAGCAATCACAAGATAGGATAGAGTTTAACTTAGCAAGATCAAAGCGTGTGAAGTTATGAACTAGCTATCACAAGCTAGGGAAGAGCTAGCAATTTTGTGAACTAGCAATCACAAGCTAGGATAGAGTTTAACTTAGCAATTTAAAGCATTTGAAGATATGAACTAGCTATCACAGCTGCTAGGAAAGAGCTACCTACGCAAAGACAGGAAGGACAAGAGCTAGCAATCTCAAGCTATGAAGGGCTAGCAATTTGAAGCAAACTAATGTAAAGAATAGCAATAAAGTAGCTTTGCAAAATTGGTTTAGTGTTGAGATGGTGAAAAGTAAGAGATATAGCTGAAATAGACGGTTGTTAATGTAACGTGTAAGATAGACTAGTATCAAATACCAAAATTGGAAATAAAAAGAAAAAATAACTGAAGGAAAGATTTAAAGAAGAAAGGGTGTTGTATATTATGAATATAATTTACCATAATGCCAAAGGGAAATCGGAATAAGCTAAAAATAATGAAGCCGGGTAAATTCTACATTTGTGCTCATTAGAAAATCCGAGTACCAACCAATGGACTATAAGAGGACAGGAAATCTATAAGGACATCTGGAATTATCTCATCCAGCATGTCTGAGATTAACCAATCAGTGAGCCTCTCAGCAAAAAGGGGATGGTCTTGGAAGTAGAAATATACAAGAGAATCCTGTAAAACAATATCTGATTGGTTAATATGAAATGGAGGTGGGTAAAACTGTTTATATGCACATTTAGACTGAAGAAGAGTTTATTTTAAGAATATTAATCTCTTGTGTGTAAATATTGATTGAATAGTTCAGAATGAATATAATATATATCCTGTTAATTATACATAGTAAATAAAGAGAGAGAGAGAAAGAGAGAGAGAGAGAGAGAATAAATATCATATCATGTTGAAAATGAGAAACATTTAAACTGTATGAAAAAAATTCTAATCATCAAAGTTCAAGTCTCAACCCTTTTCTTTATTATGAATCAATAATAAAAAGTCAAACAGTAACATTACTAGAAAAGAAATGACTTAATTTAAGAAAAAATTGATAAATAGTAAAATCCCACTTTACGAACAAAAAGGTGCAACAGATAAGTAAAAGGAAAAGAAACACAGGAATTTAATTTTGATAAGAGTGCAACAAGCATGGTGTGATCATTATTACCGGGTCGTCTTTAAACCTCTGTGAGACGAGCTCATCCTGTACGGGACTGTACGGAGTGACAGACTCCCGGGGGTATATGTACTGTGTAGTGAACATAACGTACAACATTATAAAAAGCTGTGAAAACTGACACATTTGCATATCAATTATATTTCAGTCAGATTGTTTTTGTTTCACTGTGCAAAAAGGATCTGAATGTTCCTTTCATCAGGTTTTTTTTAAACAATTTGTACGTCGACGTCACATTTTAATAGGTTGCGCGTTTGAAAGCCATTATGTGATTATTATCCTACACAAAAAGCTAAACAACTCCAAACAGATAAAGTACATTCAGATCTTTTCTACAGAGTAGCTTAACTACATGTACGTTCACAGAACCATGCAATAGCTTGATTTGAATTAGATTGATATGATTCAGATAAGGAATAATGACTTCATCATGGATCTGTTGCTTGCTAACTCATATAATTTTAAAGAATTTTTAATATCGAACCAATAGACAGGTGTCATCTTATGAAAAATCTTAAGACTTATTCTTATACTTTTAATCAACAATTTATATATATATTCTACTGTCTTCTTCATTAAAATCAGAGCATTTTATTCTGCCATTTTAATAATCTAACTTTCTAGCTGTTTTAGAAATTAAACAATTAAGACTAATAGGGTGTTATTGACCGGACACTGCCTTGGAGTGTGAAACCAGAGATCTAGGAGAAATTCACCAAAACAGGGTGCTCTGAATTACTGTCCTATATAACACACTCCAGAAACTGGAAAATTGCTAAATTTCTTCCTTACCAGATTTTATTAAGAATGATTTTAATATTGTTATCATGATAATAGTCATATTGAAAAATTAAAAAGATAAAGTTGCCAAAATCACAAATTTCTGATTTCTGAAGTGAATTGTGCCACATTTCCAACAGTAATCAGTGCTTAGGACAGTAATGATTTATAAAAAAGTGTCATCTACGATTATTTTCCCTCCAATAATGAAACGAATATCCAATACACTTTTTTTCATTTTGGGAACAAAATTTATGGATGAAATTCAAATGTGCTTTATATAAATAAAAACATGAATTCTGTTTGCCCTGTCAAAATATATACATGTTGTTAGCAAGCGCGTCCAATTTCAAAGACCTAAAATTTCCAGATATTGGCATCCTTACATGTAGACTAGCAAAAAAACAGAATTCTATCTGGCAAAACAACATTACTGCTTTAATATCAGCATCAAATGTTTCAAAATCATAAATCATACACATATCAGTATTTCAAATATCAGCGAGCCAAAATATCTTTTTTTCATTGCATTGGAATAATGCATTTGTTACAAACCATCTGGTTACCTTATATTTTTTCAGCACATCGTTCCTGTCGGGGTCGTAAGCCCGGGTCTCTGAACGTTGATACCCATTGGGCAGTGAGAAGGTTACTGGGTAGTTTTTCTTGGGTCTGCGCCCGGGCTCTGGGTTTGAAGCATGAACATCAAGTCTGTCCACCTTACCTGTTTTAAAAAAGAGATTTTTTCTTCATTGTTCATTTTGATCTCAGTTTTCATTATAGCAATGGGACATCAAATCCAATCAAATTTGGGATACAATTTATGCTACTTGCATCTATAAATATCAAAATTATGCTACCATAAAAAGGGAAAAGAATAATGAGTCTACTTAAGATGTATAATCTTCTTTAACATATTTATTGTAAATAAAGCCTGTGTTTGTGAAACACGAATGCCCCCGGTGGCATCTTTGTTAGTATGAACACTATTTTCTGTTAAGTACATGTATGTGAGGCCACTGGGTTAAAAGGTCAAAGGTCAAGGTCACAAGGTCAAAAAATTTGGTATCAATGGAAAGGTCTTGTCACAAGGAATACACATATGAAATATGAAAGCCCTACACTTACCATTCAAAAGTTATGACCAATGTTAAAGTTTTTGAAAAGTAGGTAAAAGGTCAAGGTCAAGGTCACGAGGTCAAAAATTTTGGTATCAATGGAAAGGTCTTGTCACAAGGAATACACATGTGAAATATGAAAGCCCTACCACTTACCATTCAAAAGTTATGCCCAATGTTAAAGTTTTTGAAAAGTAGGTCAAAGGTCAAGGTCAAGGTCACGAGGTCAAAAATTTTGGTATCAATGGAAAGGTCTTGTCACAAGGAATACACATATGAAATATGAAAGCCCTATCACTTACCATTCAAAAGTTATGCCCAATGTTAAAGTTTTTGAAAAGTAGGTCAAAGGTCAAGGTCAAGGTCACGAGGTCAAAAATTTTGGTATCAATGGAAAGGTCTTGTCACAAGGAATACACATGTGAAATATGAAAGCCCTATCACTTACCATTCAAAAGTTATGCCCAATGTTAAAGTTTTTGAAAAGTAGGTAAAAGGTCAAGGTCAAGGTCACGAGGTCAAAAATTTTGGTATCAATGGAAAGGTCTTGTCACAAGGAATACACATGTGAAATATGAAAGCCCTATCACTTCCCATTCAAAAGTTATGTCCAATGTTAAAGTTTTTCGGACAAACAGACAGACAAACAGACAAACAGATAAACAGACAAACAGACAAACAGACGGACAGGCCAAAAACTATATGCCCCCGAATCTTTGATTCCGGGGGCATAAAAAATTCTAAAAATATACAAAAAAATCTTTTTCTAGCAAATTTTGAATAGACATTTGCCTGATTTTTTTCTTTAAAAGTTACAATGTATATTACCAGATAGACAGAGAAATGAAATGAAGGAATTTAACATCATAAATATTTACATACCTTTCTTTCCCTTCTTGCCTTTCCCTTTATAAGCTGGTGGGGGAGGGTAGTAAGCGGGGAAAGGAAATCCAAACACCACAGGGGGAGGGGCACCTTGTGGAGGTTCATAGGCGGGGTAACCATACGCAGGCATAGGGTAAGGCTGAGGCATAAAGTATCCAGGGGGATTCCCCTCGTCATCATCCGATTCCTCACCCCAGGAGTCATAATCAGGTGTCCTATGGTATATAAACATAATTAATGTTTGCAGAATTTCAATATATATGAATTTAACTGAATTAATAATAGCAGAATAAGTTACCTTATGAGAGAACTTATTCAGTAAGTTTTGGTAGAAAACAATTGACATTTGTGCTAAATGCAGTGAGCAATTTTGGTCCTGGCAATTTTATCCTGATAGCAGTAAAAACTATGCTATGCTAAAATAATTATATGTATAGCATTTCAAACAGTCATTATTTTAATACACTTGCAAATATTCTTCATTATCAGAGAAACTTTGATTTGGAGAAACTCAAGAAATACCAAAATGCATCACAGACAAACAGAATGGTAACTTACCCATGATTGGACTTTCTGTGTACAGGGGGGACTACTCCAAACTTGCTTCCTCGGAGCCTTGGTGAACCACGATGATCATCCGGGGATTCTAACCTGTAAAAACGTAGTAGAGACTATGATTTATTTGGAAAGTAGAAGGAAACGTCTAGATAGCTCAGTTTGTTAGCCTAGCGGAGATACGAAATAAAGCAGTGGGTTTGATTCCCAGTCTAGCCATAGGTGTACGTATTTTAGTGCAACCAAATTTTAACAGAAACAAGGCAAAAGTGAGTATACTGACATTTAAGCCTTAATCATGAATTAATGCATTTGACTTCTTTTCCATTATAATTCTATACGAGTTAAACAATTAAGCACAGTCTTCAATCAGCGGACTTTGCTAACTCTGCTAAAATATGAATTTTAAACATGTGAAATAGAAAAGCAACCAAATATATTGATAATGTCCCGTGATTTTTCAGACTATTTCGTAAACACTGGGAACTTAACTTACCTTGGTAGTACAGATGGGGATGAAGCTTTACGGTATTTTCCTAGCGGTGAGTGTGTTTTCCTCCCTCCGTAACCACCAGGACTTCTGACAGGAGACCGTGCAGGGGGTGTGGTACTCAGCTGGGAGCGTATTCTATTTAACCTACATAAAATAATTAAAGGTTACTTCAACAATTTAACAATCACTATAGTATCCTAATATCAATGATGGTATAGGCATTTTGATATACAAGATATAACGAATGGTTGAATATTGACCAATGAGAAATCACGACACATCGCAAAACGGCAAAGGAAAAAACATTTATTCTAAAACGGATTTGTCAAATTCCAGAATTTACGAAAGAGCGGAAATTATATGAACGAGTGGAATTTACCGATTCTGGAAACGGAAATCCGCTTTACAGCGGAGAAAAACCTTGCCTGAAAATTAAATAATCATGATAATATAAACTATGCAATTTTTAAAATCATACTGATTTGCAGCGACGTAATATAGATTATAGACCCTTTCACATCATCTGTGGTACTAAATTTGAAGGCCAGTTCCGGGGTATAAGCAATAGATTGCGCATGTACCTGTGGTGTCATTTGATTGATTTAGGGCGTTGAGTGCGGAATCATGTTTTGATTGCTCTGCTAAAAACGACTTGGAACAATAAAATTACGTCACTTAGGTGCACGGGCAGTCTATTGTTTGTCCCCTGGAACTGAGCTTCAATTTTAAGTACCGCAGATAAATGTGAAAGGGTACGCGTCTATTTGATTTGAAACAGTTTTGTTTTATAATATTTGTCTGAAGAAGAACACAGTCAAATCGTACAGACTACAGGTCGACAATTTGTGAATTTCAGGAATCTAAAAATAACCTGCAAATCTAAATATTCAACTTAATTTTAAAATCCTGACAAATTCTTCATTCAATATTCATAATTCTTTATTATGACAGAATTTTGCCATATTAGTATCGTTTTAAAAAAATATTCAAACGTGCGGAAAACCACTTCAAAAATTGAATGCACCAAGTACAGCAGATAATGTGAAAGGGTCTATTAAAGAAGTCCTCTACTCGTGGGTATTTTCACTTACATTTACTCGGACAAACTCAAATTACAAAGTATTGGTAGTTCCATAAAAATATATTGTCTCGTTTATCCATGAAACAGCGATTTATAGGCCCATATCAACAAGCTAGCGATTTTTAACATAGAACTAGTCTGCAACTTCCGCCGAAATTGAAAGTACAAATTCATGACGTCAGATGTGTGTATACACTACACATTCGTACGATGACGTAATGTGAAATATAGTACAAGTGTCTCTTTGTTTATATGGTACATTTATAATTATTTTCGGTTTGACCTTAGACATCAGTGTTCTTTTTTTTAAAATAGACCTGTACAATTTTATTGTCGGGGATCCATCCAGGTGGAGTGTGTGTGTGTGTGTGGGGGGGGGTTCTTCCCCATTCCTGGTAAGACTCACATGAACACGGAAAATATTAAATAATGATGGGAGGGTGAGAGATCGAAATTTTATAGGATATGAAATCCTAAGTAAAGCCTTTCCTAGCTGTCTAGATGGGATCTCAAATTGATATTCTGATCAGCTTATAAATAGCTAGGACTGAAGGGGGGGGGGGGGGGCAACTGTATTAGAAAGAGAGTGAAAATGAAAATTAATGTCATTAAATTGACAACACATCTTTTGGCCGTTTCAGATAATATGTTTTTTCTGAAGTTTAAATTATATATATAAAGTTGTAAAGTTGTGAAGGTAAAAAAATTTAAATGATTAAGGTCGACCAAAAAAAAAAAAATAAATAAATAAAAAAAATAAATAAATGATATGGCCTGGAAAGTTGTCTGTTAGCTCCGTTCAGGATTTCAGGAAAAAAAAAAACTTTCTTAAAATTCAATACCGGGAGAAGTGATCATGCAATGTATATCGAATAAAATGAAATTCTAATCGTTTCAAAATTAAACGGAAAGTAAGGAGCGTTCTTCGTCAACTATCTCAGTACGAGAGAGAGAGAGAAAGATTTTCATTTCAGAGGTACATTACAAGAATTCAAGACGGACTTAATTTATTAATAATACTATCTCCGCTCCAAAAGAATATGACCACTGTGCTGCCCAGAACAATAAGAAAATAGATATCCGGAATACATATACAAGTATTTGATATGGTATCTTGTTTATGATTATCAAATATATTTTTTCCGAAATTCAGTCGCGACTCCTTCCGCAGTTAAAATTTACGTCCCCACCCCAATCTATCGAAAATTTTGTAAACATGTAACAGGTTATGCTCTGCATATTGAAAACTGAATTTCTTGCGTATTTCGATGTTCCACACGGATCCGTTTGATGAAAGTTTTGATTGACATTTATTTGTTTACATTCAATAAAAAATTTGTTTTACAAACAACAATCGCAAAACATCGTATCGTTATTTATGAGGGGGGGGGGGGGGGGCTGGAGACGAGAGTTATGTCTGGAAATTCGGGCGGGAGGGGGTTAATATTTGTCTTTAACAGTTGTTGCATTCTAACTTTTTTTCGGCACTTGGGGCCTGTAGATATGTAAAAAAAAGTCTAGCTTGTATCTTTCCTTCTTTCTTTCTTAATTTTTTCCCCGCTCACAAAAATAAGTACATTGAACATGTCGATGACTTATATATTTTTACATTTAATTCTCACCAATATTTCACAGACGTAATTTCTCCTTCTATTAACATGTACATGGCATGCTTTTTCCAATGCAAGGAAGGTAATATTTATTGAAGTACGTACGTGCCGACTGGAAGAGGGGAGGTACAAATGTCAACAAAGGCGGGTGGTATCAATAGGCTGAATGGGAGGGAGTCAGATTACCGGGGAAATTATAGAATTTTGTAAATAGGATACCATCTACAAGCGTGATCTGGACGGTTAGGTTATCATGACCCCTTGGATTCGCCAAAAATGCAGATTTTTTCTTTGTTTTACTAGTACATGTAGTTTTTTTTTTCCGAAATAGACGGCTTATCCCCACTCCCATTTTCTTTCCGGGGGAAAGGAAGGTTGATTCCCTTAAGATTTTTTTTATCTATATATGCCTTAGAATCCCTCTCTGAGATAAACTTTAGGATTCTGGAAATCGTTTAAAATATATCAACACATGTACGTACGTATATAAATAAATTATGTACATTAGTAGTTTTAATGTAAATATTTAGGTTTCATTATTATATGCTCTTTTATCATATTTATCACTCATACACTCTTATTTGATATGTCCTTTATTTTGGCATTTATAAGAGTACAATAGTACATGTATCCACAACATGCATGTACATCTCTATATATAGCGTTATGAAACGTGGTTCCCTTTTACACACTTCTGACGTACTTCCGGTGTGTACAGCTATTTTGAGAAATTGGAAAAGGTGGTAAAATATAAATTGGTCTATATCAGCTCTTCCAGTCGGCACGTACGTACTTCAATAAATATTACCTTCCTTGCATTGGAAAAAGCATGCCATGTACATGTTAATAGAAGGAGAAATTACGTCTGTGAAATATTGGTGAGAATTAAATGTAAAAATATATAAGTCATCGACATGTTCAATGTACTTATTTTTGTGAGCGGGGAAAAAATTAAGAAAGAAAGAAGGAAAGATACAAGCTAGACTTTTTTTTACATATCTACAGGCCCCAAGTGCCGAAAAAAAGTTAGAATACAACAACTGTTAACATTAGAGTATGCAGCATCAGTATGGGACCCATATACCAACCAGCAAATAACATCTATTGAGAGGGTCCAGCGAAGAGCAGCTCGTTTCGTTACCAACAACTACAGGGACTATATACCAGGGGCAGTTACAGGCATGATAGAGCATTTAGGATGAGAGAGTTTAGCGACCAGACGTGCAAAAAGTAGACTGACCATGATGTTTAAAATCACCCATGGCCTAGTCGACATCCCACACGAACAACATCTAGTGGCAGGGGATAGGCGTACCCGTGGTAACAATTAACAAATTCCGGGAAATTGCAACATCCAAGGACGCATATAAGTACCCACGGACCATCAGGCAGTGGAACAAACTCCCACCAGACATCACTGCGATTCCATCATTAGAGGGTTTCAAGACCACGCTGGACAGGCTACCAGCTGACCATCCAGCATTCACCATCTAGCCAACCACCATGATGTTTTTATCCTTTTACCAATTTTTAACCTGTAAAATCGCCTATTAAGAGGTTTTTAGCTGTCTTCCAACATGCGCCTGAGTTAATTAACGTTCTTTTGAGAGCCCATCTCAGTATAGAAAGAAGAAGAAGAAGAAAGAGATTACATAATGGGGAAATCTCTTGTTGGAATTAAGTTTGATATGAACTGTAATATACACAAAAATCTCCACGACTAGAGAACTTCTTTAAGTATTTGATTTGAAACAGAGATAATGTGAAAGGGTCTATTAAGTATTTGATTTGAAACAGAGTTTTGTTTTAATATTTGTCTGAAGAAGACAGTCAATGTACAGACTCGACACTTTGTGAATTTCAGGAATCTAAAATAACTTGCAAATCAAATGTTTGAATTAAAGAATTTTAAAATTCTGACAAATTCTTCATTCAATATTCATTCTATACAAGAATTTTGCCATATTAGTATCGTTTTAGAACAAAATTCAAACGCGCCGAAAACCACTTCAAAAATTGAACGCACCCTTCTTTGTGCCCTTGCCAGTACGCTTTCCTACTTTGTGCTGATAAAGACATCATTTATTTTATTGTTTGATGAGTCTACATTTTCAGGGAATGGAGTTTGGAAACTTCTTTTAAAAAGGATTTCTTTCGCTGTTTACACCTGTTGATTCGTCACCATTCGCCATCTTGTTTACATTAGCAATATACAAAACCAAACACGGAGATATTTTATTCCGGAAAAAGGTCGACTCTCATTTCCATTGCTAATATTGATTGGGGCGGGGGGGGGGGGGATTTACAAATTTCCACAGTCAGTGTATAGGAAAAAAACATTTTTATATCTTTTATTGATTTTATATTTTTATATAAATTCTTATATATCAAAGATATTAACATCTTTTAAACATATAATATTTTATCACATGATACACCCGTTATGCAGTTTCATAAAGCCATTTCATAAATATATGATATGATAACACGTTACATATCGCTCTGCTTGAATGCGATTGGTCAAGTTTGGAACCTAATCACATAAACCTTAACAAATGTGACCTTTTAAATATCGGTCAACTGTTAAATTCAGATCCGGAGTCAATATCAATGATTAAAATTGTTGTTGTTGAATTAATTCTTGCATTAAAATACTATTCAAAATTGAAATACTTTTCTCTTACGCACAGAATATCTATAAGATGGGGACACTACTTCTCATGGCGTAGCAGACGACTTCTAGATCATGGCGTGATTCGCCTCTGCAGTTCTCGGAAACGTTGATTTCACGTTAGAAATACACATTTTTAGGCAATATCATGACTCATGTGATAAAAAGAATCTCAAATGAATTTTCATTTCATACGATGTATTATGAAACTCGTTGTGAGTTTTATATCCCCGAGCCTTGGCTCGGGGATATAAAACTCGCAACTCGTTTCATAATACATCGTATGAAATGAAAATTCATTTGAGATCCTATATATGTTATTTATCTGTTTGATTAAGACGTGTAACATGTTTACTCTCTAAAAGAAAGACAGTTCAAAATTTCAATTCTGAGTTTAAGTATATTGGGGGGGGGGGGGTGTTTGACTTTGTGTGCTATTTACAGAAACACTCATTTTGAGCCGAAATTGTACTATTTTGACTGTGTTATACATGCAATATATAGCAATTCCCTTGATTTTTATTTTTGGCTGACTTGAGCGCTTGAATTATGTATTAAACATGATTAAAGCCGTTGTCCTTTCAAACAACATTTTTATACAATTTGGTGACACTCTCTACTTACAGATTGTCAATTCAATTCAAATTGTCTTACTTATAGATTGTCAATTCAAAATGTTTTCAGGGAACCTCAAGGTATTTCGATGATATTTCAATATTGGTAAGAAAGGGGGATCAACAACATCCAGGTTGCAGCACCCACAGCAAAACCCTAAAACACCTAATGCAAAACACAGAGCAGACAAGCACAGAAAGAGACGTAAAAGGCACAAGGAACACCAAATCACCTAGAAACATTAAATAAAAAATGACTACACATAAACCAACGAGACCAATGGGTGTGTTCCCGGAACGTCGAAAATATTTTAATGACTATATCTTAATTGGGTGTGAAAGGGGCCTTCTAAGAGTAACAATTAGTGCATGTTACCTGTGCAAAATTTTGTAATGTAGAAAGGAATATATACTTAACTACATGACAATAACATTTTTTTTTTTTGTAAGTTTTATTTCTTTATTTTTTCCTTTAATAGACACAAAGGTTATAGATTCAAACATACGTACATCGTAATACTAGAGATTAACTTATTCCTATAAAGTTACATATACAAATATATATATATAAAGTCCTCCTATTGGACTTGAATTCAATAAAGAACAGACAGACAGACAACTGTCAGAGTGATACCAACATGTGGGGCGTTGCGAGAATGCGATTGATGAGGATTTTTGTGGAAGTTATCTATTCGAATATCAGTAATATCCAAAGTGAGGTTTTTCCAGTCATTTAGCGAATGCGATTCTACTCCTTCGATTTACACAATTGTTTGGTATATACACAGCCAATTGTGCCTCACATGAAATTCATATGAAATGAGCATCATGTAAATTTCACATGAAAGTTCATGTAAAATTCATGTAAATTTCACATAAAATTTATGTGAAAAATATTTCACATGAATTTCACATAAATTTCCTTCACATGAATTTCACATGAATTTTTCTAAGTGACCTTCACAGGAAACTGAATTCACATAACATCCATGTAAAAATCTTCACATGAATTTCATGTGAAAATACTCATGTAAATTTCATGTTCATGCTCGTTTCACATAAATTTCATGTGAACTTTCATGTAAAGTTCATGTAAATTTCACATGAATTTCATATGAGGCACAATTGGCTGTGTATAGTTATCTAAGACTTCCTTTAGTACTTCGTGATGTCGTCTGCTTTGACTGTTTGTCTGTCCATTTGGTGTAGGTATAGTGTCGTCTGCTTTGATTGTCTGTTTTGTCCATTTGGTGTGGGTGTAGTGTCATGTACTTTAATTGTTTGCTTGTCCATTTGGTATGGGTGTGGCGTCATGTACTTCAATTGTTTGCTTGTCCATTTTGTGTGGCTGTGGTGTTGTCTGCTTTGATTGATTTCTTGTCAATATGGTGTGGGTGTCGAGTCGTCTGCTTTGATTGTTTGCTTTTCCATTTGGAGGGCTGTGGTGTCGTCTGCTTCGCAGCTACGTTAAGGCACTCCTCGTTTTTACGTTGCAATATTCGTGTCATTTTTAAAAGACATTTTCAATAATGAAAAAGGACATCCTCCAATAAAATTTCTTTATGTATTTGGTATCAGTGTTCAACACTAAGCTTGTACTACACATTCAGCCAATAGTGATGTCATGTGCCACATCACAAGTCACGTGACAATTATTTATAACATGCAAACTATGAATTGTATAAAACAAGCTGGCGCAACGCCATTCCTGCAATTACAGTACTATGCTTACTACCAAAATACCTTGTAGATATTGCCATTTATGAGTTCAAGTGCGCCATTTTATTCTTTTTTATATTTTTGGAATAAAAGACGATTTTTATCTAAAAAATGACTAGAACAGCACTGAACTCCCAGTATTTTCATATATTTTAAATAGTCATAGATGAAATTGACAAAGTGCCTACTTAGATCATGGAAGACAACCATCTATCGGACTAGTTTAACGTGACCCCAACACATAGCATTGTAATTGGAGAATGCATAAATTTAATTACGAACTTGCAATATGGTCTCAATATACCAACAAATGGATAAAAACTCATCTGTGAGAGGCAGATTTTGAATTTTTTGATTCTGTTGCCATGGCAACCAATTGTCACAAATAATTTTTGATTTAATTGAAAGTTAGTTTGTAGCAGAATTTAGATATACATTAACATATCAGCTATATGCTTCCTGTAGTGTTGGGATTGTATATAATTGAGTGCCATTCTAACCATGAAAAATCACCAAAATGATGAAAACCTATACCCAATATCAGCTACATCAGATTTCGTTATATGAATTCTTACACCAGACAGACAAGTTTCATCTTTTAGACAAAATCTTACAGTTTTCAAAAAGGTCTCATTTGCAATAGGTCCCTAGATTCGTTTTCTAGAAAAATCGCCACACATGGACAGCATGCTACTTTCATCTCATCATTACAGGCTTATAAGGGGATTCCCCATTTGACACAGAGCTAACCCTGATTTCATAGCGTACAGTCTCGAATCCAACTAACT
This sequence comes from Pinctada fucata, assembly GCA_028142955.1. Taxonomy (NCBI): domain Eukaryota; kingdom Metazoa; phylum Mollusca; class Bivalvia; order Pterioida; family Pteriidae; genus Pinctada; species Pinctada fucata. Next base: position 49,752,846 of record AP027110.1, on the reverse strand, counting down.
GAGCTTTTTCACTGCAAAATGGCCTCCTCTATACATTGAAATAGAAATAAACAACATTAACACTATTCAAATTCAGAAATACACAATTTAATGTAACCCCTATGTTAACACTGGTAACATTAGTGACGTATTTTCAAAGCGCACGGTATATTGAGACTTTAAGGACTTGGGTTGTTTTTGTCGAATAAACTTTTTTTCAATTTTACGCAAGTTTAAGACTTTTCACACTTTACGGTACCAAGATTTGTGCGTTACGCATTATACATATGTCGCAACACATTGTCGAAAGACCCATGACCCCCCATCCCAATACCCCCTATGTGACCTTAACTGCAATACAACACAATACATAAACATGTTCAGTATAAATAAATCTTTATGCTCATGTTATCATATACTTAGTAAAGAGATAAAGGGGAGTCTAAATGTCATTTATGTATGGCTGTTGCCATGACAACGACAATACTTTGTGGTATCGGAGACCGATTAACCATTCCGCTATGTACCGACAAATGTCAAAAAGACTTTTTGCATTAAATTTCCCATCATTTCGATATGGTTGCTATGGTAACCATAATTTCTTATATATTCCATCATATACATGCAATGATATTTGCTGAATATATTGATACCTATCACTACACTGTATACCCTATAGTTCTGTAGCAATTGTGTTCCAAACATACCATGATGGCAGAAAATGTACTGTCTTTTCTCAAAAAGTCATTACAATACAGGAGCAGCATCAATTTTCATGACAATCAAATTTTTTTCAATTTTGAGAGAATTTCATAAATATCGGTATATTAAGATACAGCAAGGTCATGACCTTTATAATACAAATAGTGTTACAATGGTAACCATTCATGAAATTTGAGACTGCAGTAGCAATGTATGCTTAAGGTCTCAATATACCAACAAATGGATAAAATCTCATCTGTGAGAGGCAGATTTTGAATTTTTTGATTCTGTTGCCTGGCAACCAATTGTCACAAATAATTTTTGATTTAATTGAAAGTTAGTTTGTAGCAGAATTTAGATATACATTAACATATCAGCTATATGCTTCCTGTAGTGTTGGGATTGTATATAATTGAGTGCCATTCTAACCATGAAAAATCACCAAAATGATGAAAACCTATACCCAATATCAGCTACATCAGATTTCGTTATATGAATTCTTACACCAGACAGACAAGTTTCATCTTTTAGACAAAATCTTACAGTTTTCAAAAAGGTCTCATTTGCAATAGGTCCCTAGATTCGTTTTCTAGAAAAATCGCCACACATGGACAGCATGCTACTTTCATCTCATCATTACAGGCTTATAAGGGGATTCCCCATTTGACACAGAGCTAACCCTGATTTCATAGCGTACAGTCTCGAATCCAACTAACTGAGCTTTTTCACTGCAAAATGGCCTCCTCTATACATTGAAATAGAAATAAACAACATTAACACTATTCAAATTCAGAAATACACAATTTAATGTAACCCCTATGTTAACACTGGTAACATTAGTGACGTATTTTCAAAGCGCACGGTATATTGAGACTTATGCCCTTGATACGCATCCTTTAATTTAGTGCTTAGTTTGTCCTATAGAATCATTATGTCTTACCTTTCTATTGTAGACAGGTACAAAGATACTGTAACAGGATTTATAGAGCACTGGTTCATAGGTTAATACCGCACGTATGATTATCATTTCCTTATCCAGATATTTATATCTAGATCCAGTCTAGTATCAGATTTTAATGGTTTCCCATATAGAAGTTCTGTGAAGCTGAGTTCATAATAATAATGTACTCAATACGCTTTATCATGAAATCCTCAGATAATTGTCATTTTTCTGTTTTACAAACCCAGCCTCGATTTGATGTGAAGAATATGAGCCTTTTGTTAAGTTCTCACGATGTCTCAGATCTATGTTCCAGTTATTCTTGGTATATCGAGCGAAGATTATATTGTTTCATCGGTGAACCGGATGACAGTGTAAACGTCCTTTAATCCAAGATTTAGTTCACAGAATTAGAATTGCGTTATCACTCAAAAGAATAGAGATACCAAACAGGAGTCGGTTACAGCGACCACGACAAAAAGCAAAACACCCAAAACACCCAAATGTGATAGCGGTATTATGCAGAGTAGAGAAGCACAACAGTTATAGCAAACAAGAAGTACCAATCAATCTAAGTTCAGGGGTCGAAGACTCAGGGAAATACAGCACAGTTGTGTAAGTATCCATTAAAAAGTCACCCCCCCCCCCCCCCCGAACGGAGGCAGGAACAAGTGCCTGGGAGGAGTGAGCGTCCTCTGATTGTATGTGACACCCGATGCGAAATGCGATACCAAGGACCAATCAACAAAGACGACATCAGGTCATTTAACATAAATAAAGACTACAAATAAACAAACCGAACAGTGACCTAGCACGGCCATCTGTCATAAAGATAAAGATACTGGTCAAGGTCTGGTATGGAGGTAAAGTCAATGTCATGGTATGGAGGTGAGTTGAACTGGTTTTGGAGTAATTTTAGTTTTAAGATACAGGTCAAGGTCATGGTATGGAGGTAAGGTCAAGGCCATGGTATGGAGGTGAGTTGAACTGGTTTTGGAGTAATTATAGTTTTAAGATACAGGTCAAGGTCATGGTATTGAGAGAGTTGAACTGGTTTTAGAGTAATTATAGTGTTAAGATACAGGTCAAGGCCACGGTATGGAGGTGAGTTGAACTGGTTTTGGAGTAATTATAGTGTTAAGATACAGGCCAAGGCCATGGTATGGAGTTGAGTTGAACTGGTTTTGGAGTCATTATAGTGTTAAGATACAGGTCAAGGTCATGGTATGGAGGTGAGTTGAACTGGTTTTAGAGTAATTATAGTGTTAAGATACATGTCAAGGCCATGGTATGGAGTTGAGTTGAACTGGTTTTGGAGTCATTATAGTGTTAAGATGTAGGTCAAGGTCATGGTGTTGAGGGAGTTGAACTGGTTTTAGAGTAATTATAGTGTTAAGATACAGGTCAAGGTCATGGTATGGAGGTGAGTTGAACTAGGTTTTAGAGTAATTATAGTGTTAAGATATAGGTCAAGGTCATGGTATGGAGGTAAGGTTAAGGTCATGGTATGGAGGTGAGTTGAACTGGTTTTAGAGTAATTATAGTGTTAAGATATAGGTCAAGGCCACGGTATGGAGGTAAGGTCAAGGTCATGGTACGGAGGTGAGTTGAACTGGTTTTGGAGTAATTATAAATCAAACATAATACCTGAGTCAGAATTCAAAAATTGAATAAAATAGACTAACGAAACTATGAAAAATGCAAAGATAGACCGAACAAACAAGCAAAATTCACATTAAACATTCTGCAAAAGGGCAAAGGAGTCCCAAACGGAAATGACGTTAGGTACCCGGAAGGAGAAAGCATGTCCTGGGCTGCGTTCGATTAGACGACTCGTGTCACACGTGTTTGACTCTTGTTAAATCAAATGACAAGTGTCGTGACCCGAGTGTTGAACACGAGTGACACGAGTATACTCCCCAGTTTACCGGGAGTAATCGAGTGTGAAGATGGCGGACAAGGACAAGCAATCGAATTTGAAACATTAGAATAGACAAATAGTGTTGATTAAATACATTTAAACAACAAAATATAAGGGATAATTTAATTCCTACAATATTCAATGAAGAACATTGAATTTTGTGACTTCAGGGGCTTTAGCTAAGTTAGGGGGTCTTTTGTTTACATTGGACACAACACGATTACAACTCGTGTCATTCGATTAAAATCAGTCAGTTACACAGAGTACGCATGCGCTTCTCTAACACTCTTGACTCTAGTGTTGTTCAAATCAAACGCAGCCCTGATGTCTTTTTCTTTTCTTTTTTCCCTCTATATGGTTAGCAACAACCTTAATTCTATCTGTGCATAAAAGGTCAAAGCCAGCGAGAATATAAAAATAGAATTTATTTATGTATCAAAACTAAAATATCTATCAACCTTGTCGATGACAACATATTAATGGGTTTTTTATCTTACGTTGCACAAGAGCGTTTTATTTTTCTGCGATGAAAAAGTCTTTTGCTTATAAAACTGCCTTTGGTTCAATAGTTCTTTATTAGTACCCTTGCTCTTAGAACGAGGTTGCTGAGGTGATTTCCCTCATTCTTCTTTTATATTTTTTTCGTTCGTCATCCTTCCAGAATTTCTACATTTTTATGAGATTAACATGTTGAATTTTATCTTCCTAACCATATATTCATATTTCATTGATATTGATAGTTTATTATGCTTTGTCACGTTTATGTATTTTTAGATCAAATGAGCCAAGACTCACCGATGATTATATGTATCAAAATGGTAAGTTCAAATTGTAATTTCTCACAAATGAATTGGTTTTCATCGAAAGGTAAGGTTTGTCTTTTCCTTATTCCTTCTCATTTTAAAAAAGGAAGACTTTTTTAAATGACTTAACTAGATATCTATTTTATAAATCATGTTTCAAGTTGAAAACAAGTAATTTTAAAGACATTTATTTATGTTTTATATATCATCTGTCTTTTTTCCCTTCATTTTTAGCTCGACTGCACTTTAGTGCAAAATAGTTATTGCAATACCCCTGGCGTCGGCGTCGTCCGAGCTAGGTGATATTAAAGATAAATGTTAAGATCACACAATTTCCTCTCCTATATTCATATTCTGTTGTTGTTTTTTATTGTTAATGTTTAATATGGATTCTATGTAAAAACCTAAAAAATCAGACATGTTTGGCCACGACATGTCTCAGATTTTGGATCTTTTTTGTGTATAAGGTAAATATGATGTCCTCAGAACGAATTGACCTTCCATTTTTTTCTCCGACGTTCTGTTGCCATGGTAACCAAGGTTTTGCATAAAAACACCTTTAAACAAGGCATTTTTATGCATCCTGTTACCATGGAAACAAATGTTGAATGTATATGTAATTTTCCGAAAAAATTATTTAAATCCTCTTATGTTGATACAATTTGGTTTTTTGATGCTCCTTCTTTCTGTGTGTCATGTAAATTTGCTTCAATTTCAAGAAAAATTGCTACTTCAAAATGAGCCATTTTCGACCAATTTAGGCCTTATTTTACCTATAATTTACTTACTTTTGACAAGAGTAATAATGCAACTGCATAAGATTTGAAATACAGTTGACTATTTCCTGAAGACTATTATCCTAGGACTTCATGGGAATCGAAGGAAATTTATCTAGAAGTGAGATTTTTCTGTTTACATGCCTTTGAAATAGGTTACCATGGCAACATTTGGTACGAAGGTGTAAATACCTGTCGTAAGTAAAAAGCTCATCTCTAAAGATGTATGCCTGCTATCGTTACAAAACTTGGTGTGTAGATGTATTAAAGACCATTTGATGCTATCATGACCTTGAGAACATGTCAAGGTCATTTGCTCAATTTTCAAGGTCATTGAAAAATATTTGCTATTTTCAGGCCAAATTTGGTGGTTTTTCACTAAAAAGAGTCATGATTAACAGTGTATAGTATGGAACCTTGGCAAAACAATCAATTATCGATGAAAGTATGATAAATGTATTATTTGTTGGGATGAGTATCAAAATTATCAAAGTCCATTGAAGACCCCAAAAAATGTCACATATTTTACGAGAAAATTTTAGAAAATCTCAATTTTATGCTCTTTTGAAAGTATGTCATACATAGATGTGAAATACAATTTAACAAAGTTGTGATGAATTCTACTTCTTTTGATCGGTTGTTCAACTGTAAATATTTAAAATCAAAATATCTAATGAAATAAGTTAGAGAAATCCATTTAAATTAATTGGAAATCCTGATTTTTGTCTTAATTTTAGTCTAAAGTTAGAAATGACCTTGAGATTTGGACAGATGACCTTGAAATGATTTGAAGGTCAATTGATAATGATAAATATAATTTGTATACAGGTATGCTATTTCATAATCATAGGACTCAAACATGAGGAAAAACAAAGTTTTTAAATATGCGGTATATGGTAATATGGATTCCAAGTTGCTATAGCAACGGATTTTGATTGGCATTTATGACAAAATGGTGAGTTTCACCATAAATTTTATTTCTTGATTTTTTCCAGCTATAGACATTTATTTTGGCAAGGTGATGTTAAATACCCATAACATTCACCAAATAATGGTTTTCAACCCTCAAAATAATAAAAAACAGGCCAAAAGTGACCCTAAAATTAGACCTTATTTTTGCTAAATTTTCACATTATTTGACTGAATATCAACAACTACCTGATAACCCACTCCCTCGAAAAAGTTATTCTTGTTAGAGTTGAACTTACAAAGAAAAGTTTTTGAGTTCATGAAGTAAATTTTGACCGTGGTTTCCATGGCAACAGAATGCCACAATATGTCTTATCTCTCATATTTATGGGGGTGTCAAATAGATTGACCCCGTTACCATGGCAACCGTTGTTCAAATATAACAATATGGTTTGTTTTCATTGTTTTTACATTAAGTATGTTAATTACAGAAAGTTTAATCAAAATCCATGACATGCCGTGGCCAGCTGTTTTGTTTAATATTACCAGATGGGGATGTAGCCCCTGGGGTGGGAATTTTTTTTAGTATTTCAAATGAGAAGGCAAATGTTGAGATGATAAGGTAAATGTTAAGATAGCAATGTTTGCCTTTAATGACCTATAAAGCAAAGTATAAGTGCTACGTGTTCCAAACTCACACATGGTGGATGTATCTTTGATCAAACTTTCATAAAATGACCGTGGACTATTTTTTCCGCTTGAGTGAGTTTGACTTGAAAAGCCAATTTTGATCAAAGTATAAGTGCTACATTTTCCAATCTTACACGATGAATGTATCTATAATCAAACTTTCATGAAATGACCGTGACCTCCCTTTTCCGCTTGAATGATTTTGCCTTAAAAAGCCAATGTTAAACGTCTTCAAATTCAATAGCATCATTTAAGAACAGATACCAGACGTTTCGGATACTTAAACCTCGTCAGTGATCCTCAGTCTAAACAATGTAATATGGCCAAAGAGTATGAAAATTATTATGTCCAAAAATGTACTGAAAGACGTAGCAGGATGGGTGGGATATGATGCCTCAGGTAGTGCTGTATATTGATATTGGAATATTGAAAAGTATCGATACTTTGAGATTTTCAATGCGTATCGATACACAAATGCTGAGTATCGATACTTTCAATACATTTGATAAGAAAATACAATCCTACACTTTTTACTCATTTTGGGTTCTTATTTTCATATTTCTTAATCTTAATTTTCTTTGATCACATCAACGTTCAGACATACGAGTTCAAATAAAGTTTCTATCGTAATTATATTTCGATAAATCGGGTTGCCAATGTGACGTCACGTCCAAATTTTGAAATTGCCAATGTTAGAATACTTATGACGCTGTAATTCGCTGTATTCCCTGTGTTTGCGATGTTCGTGCAAAAATAGGGTGTCTAATATTTAGAGAAATGTAAATAAATATAAGAAATGAATGTCTTAGCTTTGGTGATCATGGGTGCATAATTCGCGATTCATTGACTTTGCACGTGACCAGTCACCAACCAGAATTCTTTGGTAGACAAAGAAACACTTTCCATACCTGCCATTGTCATCTTTTTATTCCTTTTTTGCTTTTGAAATAATGGAAAACATCCATTTGTTGTTTATTTTTGTTCTGTTTTATAAAGTTTTCATTGATTCAAACATAAAATCTCCATTTACGGTATTGATTTATTATTATGATTCATTTCAGAAAAATGCAGAAATGCGTATTGTAATGAAAATATTGAGTATTGAAGCAAAATGTATTGTTTTGTATTGCATTGAAAAATTCATTTCAAAATACAGCACTATCTATAGGACCCACGTTTTAGAAATGTCAAGAAATTTGGTAACAGAAATTTTCGAATGCGTTGAAGAGACAGACGATCAGAGTTTGCCTTTGAAAGCCAATAATGAGCAAAGTATAATTGCTACATGTTCCAAACTTACAAATTGGATGTATCTTTAAATAAACTTTCATAAAATAACCTTGACCTACTTTTTCCGCTTGAGTGATTTTGCCTTTTGAAGGAGAAATATTGAGCAAAGTATAGGTGCTACATGAGCATGTTTATGGTATCCATACAACAATTAAAACGATGATAACAGAATAACATCTTGCAACTATGATGTTAAAGTAAGATTTGCAAACAAAGGTATTGATAAATTGAATTTTGGTCAAATTTTGAATAAAAAAATCTGTCACGGAAAAAATCCCACCATATTTCAGAAGAAAAGAAACTCCTTGTATTTCCTATAGCTACACACCAACGATTGCATCTCAAATTTACAATTACAAAAGATTCCTGCAGTGTATTGATTTAAGTCATCCCTCACTACATCCACTTCCTTGCGAATGTTCTTCATCGGATTTCTACTACTCTCCTTGTGGACACGTTATTACTGGTGACCTTAGTATAGTCAAAAACGACAAGTTGAGAGAATTTAAAAAGGGTCCCAAATACTGAGAAAGTAACTAACTCCTTTACATGGAACCAAAATTTCAAAATTATCATGGACTCTTGTGAGGAATATGCAAGACGTTGGGAAAAGAAAGAGGATGTCAGATCTACACCCTTTCCGAATGGATAAAATCCATCAGAGGGTTACTTTTATCTATAATGATTAAAATCAACTGTGAACACCAGATTCGAGTCTATCTTTAAAGACCCTGAGGTTATCACAGAGCTTACCTACCTCCAAGAACATTATGTCATCACACCAGCAGACAAAGCCTCAAATAACTACACATTTACTTGCAAAAAGTACTATTTAGACAGTCTTGTTAAAGAGTTGGGTTTAAATTCGACACCTGGAAGTCCCACTTACGCCCCAATAAACCTTTCTGCCTCTGAAATAAGAGATAACCACAAATCAGCTCTCGCTTCCTTAGGCTTCGACACAAACAATTTAGATTTACCATACATATACTGCATACCTAAAATGCACAAATTTCCGTACAAACAATGTTTCATCGCTAGTTCCTCAAAATGTTCTACCAAATCTGTATCGATCTTACTCACCAAAGTTTTATCTGAAATCAAATCTGGACTTCAAAAATATTGTTCGACGTATATTCCCGTAGCGGTATCAACCAGATGTGGATTTTAAAGAATTCGAAAGAACTTTTAGAACACCTGAAATCTACTCATTTTAGAAGAGTCCATTCGATGAAAGCCTTTGATTTTTCGACACTTTCCACTACAATTCTAAATTCTTAATTGAAAGAAAGACTCGCAAAAATTATAAGTAATGCGTTTACAAGCAAGAAAGGCAATCACAAATGCAAACTTACTGTTGTTAACTATGACAAAACCTACTTTTTAAAAAGAAAAGTCCGATTCTGAAAATAAGTACACTGAAACAGATATTATTCAGATGTTAAACTTCCGATCAACAACTCTTTTGTGGTGTTCGGAGGAAAGGACTTCCAGCAAATTTTCGGAATCCCAATGGGGACCAATTGTGCACCACTCCTTGCAGACATTTTTCTTTACTCGTACGAAGCTAAATTTATTCAATCTTTGATATCTGAAGGTAAAAGATACATAGCTTGGATGATATTCTGTCATAGATGATATTCTGTCATAGACCATTTGTCATAGACCATTTAGACGTGGATGATATTCTGTCATAGACCATTTGAACCATCCAGCCAAAGATTGTACTCTATATCTTCCAAAATGGAAGTAACCAAAATGTCATAGACCATTTAGACGTGGATGATATTCTGTCATAGACCATTTGAACCATCCAGCCAAAGATTGTACTCTATATCTTCCAAAATGGAAGTAACCGGATGTAACAGTTCTACCGAATTGAAGCGACGGGTGTTGCATGCAAGCAGGAGATGCTTACTCTTCCTGGGCACCTGGTCTCACTCCCATATCGGGAATTCGCTTCTTTTCATATGGTGGAGGTTTTTGTTTGTTTGCTTTGGTTCCTGTTCTGTCCTGATTTTGTATGCCTTCGGTTTCTGATTTTTGAATTATCGATTTTGTGCTGTATACAGGGATATGGTCATTATCCATATTTGTCATTATGACTTCGACTTCACTTACAGATACATAGACAATGTGTTGTCCATCAATAATCCAAAATTCGTGGATTTCCTCAGCAGAATCTATCATTGAGAACTTGAAGTCAAAGAAACTACCGAGACAAATAATTCAGCATCCTTTTTGGACATTATATTGTCCTACGACACTGATGGTCACATGAACACCTCACTCTACGACAAACGTGACGACTTCAATTTCAGCATTACAAACTTTCCTTTTCTGAGTGCCAACATCCCTTCGTCGCCTGCTTATGGCGTGTTCATATCTCAGTTGATACGCTATGCCAGAGCAAATACAGATTTTATGATGAGAGCTAGATGTCTTTCAGATAAACTTCTCAATCAGGGATATGTTTGTGATCGACTAACATCGTCACTGAGGAAGTTCTACGGTCGATATGGGTAAATCGTCATACACTATGATGTCCGACTCTACAGAATATTAATGGTGGATGATAATTTGTCATAGACCATTTGTACCGTACAACCAAAGATTATACTTTATATTTTCAAAATGGAAGAAACTGGATGTGACAGTTGCATACAAATAGAAGATGCTGACTATTCCTGGGCACCTGGTCTCACTCCCTTATCGGGAGTTCACTTCTTTTCATGTGGTGGAGGTTTTTGGTTTTTGCTTTGTTTTCCTGTTTTATCCTGGTTTTGTATGCCTTCGGTTTATGGTTTTCGGAATTATCGATTTTGTGATGTGTATAGGGATATGGTTATTATCCATATTTGTCATTCCTGAACTAATAATTATCAACAAATCCTGACGACCATATCTTGCAGTGATTGCATTTCTTTTTTGGAAAATACAATTCTTTAAATTATTTGTGGGAAATAAATTCCTTGACGGGCGTATATTGCAGCATTGGATATCGTCCTTGGTATTTGCTCTGTCTTGCCCTTTTATGTCTCTGGTTGTGCGAATCTATTCTGTGTTTTCACATTTGGGTGCCTCGGTGTCTTATGCCTCTAGTTGTGCGCAACTATTCTGTGTTTTCACATTTGGGTGCCTCGGTGTTTTATGTCTCTAGTTGTGCGTATCTACTCTGTGTTTTCACATTTGGGTTCCTCGGTGTTTTATGTCTCTAGTTGTGTGTATCTACTCTGTGTTTTCACATTTTGGTGCCTCGGTGTTTTATGTCTCTAGTTGTGCGTATCTACTCTGTGTTTTCACATTTTGGTAGATCGGTGTTTTATGTCTCTAGTTGTGCGTATCTACTCTGTTTTCACATGTTGGTGCCTCGGTGTTTTATGTCTTTAATTGTGCGTATATTCTCTGTGTTTTCACGTTTGGGTGCCTCGGTGTTTTATGTCTCTAGTTGTGCGTATCTACTTTCTGTGTTTTCACATTTGGGTTCCTCGGTGTTTTATGTCTCTAGTTGTGCGTATCTACTCTTTGTTTTCACATTTGGGTGCCTCGGTATTTTATGTCTCTAGTTGTACGAATCTACTCTGTGTTTTCACATTTGGGTGCCTCGGTATTTTATGTCTCTAGTTGTGCGTATCTACTCTGTGTTTTAACATTTTGGTGCCTCGGTGTTTTATGTCTCTTGTTGTGCGTATCTTCTCTGTGTTTTCACGTTTGGGTGCCTCGGTGTTTTATGTCTCTAGTTGTGCGCATCTATTCTGTGTTTTCACATTTCGGTGCCTCGGTGTTTTATGTCTCTAGTTGTGCGTATCTACTCTGTGTTTTCACATTTGGGTGCCTCGGTGTCTTATGCCTCTAGTTGTGCGTATCATCTCTGTATTTTTACATTGGGTACCTCGATGTTTTATGTCTCTAGTTGTGCGTATCTACTCTGTGTTTTCACATTTGGGTACCTCGGTGTTTTATGTCTCTAGTTGTGCGTATGTACTCTGTGTTTTCACATTTGGATGTCTCGGTGTTTTATGTCTCTAGTTGTGTGTATCCACTCTGTGTTTTCACATTTGGGTGCCTCGGATCTTCTTTAACTCATTTTTGTCACATTTATGCCCTTTGCCGTGTGGAGCTCGTAAAAAAGTTCCCCGCGAGGGGTTTGACAGTAAGTGTTTTGAATATATTTCCCTGACATTGTCGCCATAGCACTTTCTATATAGACTTAACGTCAGACAGTGCATGAATTTCATATATTATTTTCATTTTCATGCTTAAACATCGACGGCGGGTGCGGCTAGCCAACAGGGGATGCTTACTCCTCCCGGGCACCTGGTCCCACCTCTGGCTTGCCAGGGCTCCGTCGATGCTTAATTTTTCCTCTATTGTGAGTGCTGTTGAGATTATCGTCAGGATCTTCTTTAACTCATTGCAGGGCTGCTGCAAACTAGTCTTGTTGGAGATTCCCTACTCTCTGGGTATGCTGGACACAAAATAAAGGAACATCCACAGCAAAACCAAAAAGAGTACACAAAGACTGTCCTTGAGGACGGATAAGGCATTGTACATGTCGATGATACCACATGTCCATGATTTATATGATTTGTTGACTGTTGCGGAAAAGAAAACATTTGATTTAGTTGTAAAAGAAAGGAAGAGATCTCAAACAACATTCGGCTGCAGCACCAACAGCAAAACACCAAATGCAAAAACACAGAGCAGACACAAAAGGGACATGGAACACCAAATTACATCAAAGAAACATCAATATAAATGACTACACATAAATCAACGAGACCAATGGGTAATCAGTGTCGACTTAGGACAAATGAGTTAAAGAAGATCCTGAAGATAATCTCAACAACACTCACAATAGAGCACCAAATGGAGCATCGACGGACCCCTAGCAAGCAAGAGGTGGGACCAGGTGTCCGGGAGGAGTAAGCATCCCCTGTTGGCTAGCCGCACCCGCCGTCGATGTTCACACACGAAAATGAAAATATATTAAATACATGCACTGTTTGTGGTTCTGTCTATATAGAAAGTGCTATGGCGACAATGTCAGGGAAAACTATTCAAAACACTTACTGTCAAACCCCTCGGTGGGAACCTTTGTACGTTTTACCCTCTCGATCAAAACATCATTTTATGATTTTAGACAAACGATTATTAATTTTGCCGTGAGGAAGCGTAATGTTTATATTAGACAAATCGCATGAAGAAATCGTATTGATTTTGACATTTCTAAAATTCACTTTGTCAAAATATAAATCCCCTGTGTCTTGTATAGACCAAAAATAATTCAAGTCGTTCCTACTTTAGGCATTTTCATATTTAAAAACAAAAGCGAAGCAAATTGCAATTCTACATTGAACTAAAAACATTATTTTTTTTACAGAAAATAAATTTTCCAAGCTATCAATAGTCGGATGTTTATTTGTTGCTATAATCAAGTGTCATTTTCCCTTCATGTGGTTATTTTGAAAAGAATATAGGGGAATTGAAAAAGAGGATAAAACTCGTTCAGAAGTAAACAAAAATGTTGGTAGAAGTTGTTTTTTGTTGTTGTTGTTGTTGTTTTTTTTTTTCTTTTTTTTTTAACCGGTTTTTGCACTAGTGAATAAAATATGTTCTTATTCACTACTGTCATTTAAACCAATGAAGCGCAAAATAAAAAAAAATAAATAAAAAGAAAAAAAAAAGAAAAAAAGAAAAAAAAATCTTGTTTGTATATTTTTGTGAGAGCATGTATCATATGGTTTGCATTGGTACCTTGGATACTCGGTCTTCTTTCACTGATGCCGTCGCATTGGAGACTATGTGGAGATATCGTCTTGTTATTCATATCATAACCATTAACACATCTAGAAATAACAAAATGAGAGAGAGAGAGAGAGAGAGAGAGAGAGAGAGAGAGAGAGAGAGAGAGAGCGAGAGAGAGCGAGAAGATTGATTTATGTCCCTGAACAGCAAACACCATGTAGGCATAATCTTGGCAAAATGCCCATCTTAGGCCCATATGGTTCTCTTACAGGATTTTAAGCCCATTTGAGACCCATAGATGACCTATATGTACCAATTTTGTCTTACAGACAGGTTTTTTTAATTAAGAAGAAAATTTTCAAATGACACCAGTTCCTTGAATCCATTTCATCCTAAAATTCATCACGTTGATTTTTGCATAATGGGTCCCATATGAGCCCCATATACATGTACAACAATGTTCGGCCCACTAGGAGCAATAACGCAGTGTAGTTTTCAATTTTATTAAATTCAAGATTTTCATTTATAATTTCTTCTAGAATTGCTTACAAATAATCATAAGTATTTTGTCCATACAAATTGATAGATGATTGAAATTTGCTATATAGATAATTATATAGATATAGAAATTTCTACTTTGAATCTAAAATATTTCAAAATTTTCAGAAAAATATGTCTTGAGTCACCTAGAAATAAATAAATATAGTGTTTTTTAAAGATATTGACTTGTTCGACGTCGTAAACAATTTGTATTGATCATATACAGATTTTCATAAGTAGGCTTTCGAGGAAGATCATTTAATGATACTGACGAGGATTCAATAACCGAAACACGTGTCTAGTATAATCAAATTGGTACAATAGAACATATATTTCAATATTGACGATTCCACTCAAATAAAAGTTTCTAATCCTATTGGTACAATACCAATGGATTTGCCCATATATTGCTCATATGAGACCTATATATATAAATACTATACACTAGATCTAGGACCCATAAGTCATTTGTGTTTTATGTTTTTCTGTGATTTGGCGTTCCTTGTATTACTGCGTCTCTTTCTGTGCGTGTCTTTTTTTGTGTTTTACAGTGGGTGTTTTGGGAGGTTGCTGTTGGTGCTGCAACTAGGTGTTGTTGGAGATCCCCTCCTTTCCATAATATGCCTACATATGACTCATATTGGTGCGCCAAGATGGGACCCTCATAGTTCGATATTTCATATCCCAGCTCACCCCATATGGGTTTTCCATATAGAACCCATATATATTGGGCCTATATGGTGTCTAATTAAGAAATGGCTGTCTTACTTTTGGTGTTCATGGGTGTATAATTCTGTAGCAGCATATCCCACCCATCCTGCTACGTCTTTCGGTAATTTTTTTTACATAATAATTTTCACACTCTTTGGCAATATCACATAGTTTAGATTGAGGATCACTGACCAGGGTAAAATACCCGAAACATGCATGTCTGGTCCATGCTGAAAATTTATCTGTTTTTGAATGATTCTATTTAACTTGAAAACGTTTAAAATTTGAACCACTTGGTGAGTGTCACTGCTGGTGGACCAGGAGTCCCCGAGGGCACATGTAGCCAAGTTCGATCAACTTCGGTTGATCGTCTGTCTCTTCAACGCATTCGAAAATTTTTGTTATCAAAATTTCTTGAACTTTTTAAAACGAGTGTCCTGTAACATCATATCCCACCCATCCTGCCACGTCTTTCGGTAATTTTTTGTACAAAATAATTTTCACATTCTTTGGCAATATCACATTGTTTAGAATGAGGATCTCTTACGAGGGTTAAATACCCGAAACGTGCATGTCTGGTCCATGCTGAAAATTTATCTGCTTTTGAATGATGCTATTGAATTTGAAGACGTTTAACATCTTTTTGGTCACGTGCAAATTCCGTGAATTGCGAAGCGATAATCGGAAAAATTGCACATGTACAACAAGAATTATACACCCATGAACACCAAAAGTAAGATAGTCATTACTTAAATTTTCATTTATTCGAACCATCGGTCATTTTTATTTGCATGCACATCAATTCAACGTTGGTAAATTCTCCCTACATGCGAAACATGAACGTGTCGTCACAATAGCAACCCAAATTATCGGAATATGATTCTAGTTGCCAGATGGGCGTATAACATGGGGAATCTACAAGATAAGTAAATATTATATTTTGTTTGCGTTGATTTTCATTAAGGAAGATCTTGTATTCCTTTTCTCCTTTAAAATATACAAGATATTATCTGTTCGGAAACATATAGTTTTATCAATAAAAAGTAAATACAATATGATTTGTCCTTCTATAGCTGATAATTCCATAATTCGTCATTTATTTCTATGATTTAGGAATAAAAAAAAAATATATATAGAATCGGTAATTTTTTGGATGAATTGTAGGTCAAGGATTTTGGTAAAATTGTGACTGTAATGAATTTGGAAATTTTTTCGCTTTGCATTATAAAAAAGTCTTGATTAATTCATTTCAGACAATCATACAATAATATACGTTAATAAAAGAACGATGAAGATTTTTTTATGTAAGTAATCGTATAGAACTATATCTTAGTAATATATATTTTCATTATTTCAGTTCAGTATTTTCCTTTTGTCGTAGCTGTTCTTGCTGTCCTTATCAGATTGTTGATGTCATAGTTGGGACATGTAATTTTTCGTTTAAATGTTGTCTGCCCTCTTTTTTCCGCTCATATGAGTGTTTTCCGCTGTGATCATTGTAAAATCTTAGTGATTGAGCTCGTACATGCTGTCATTTTGATTAAATCTTATGGTGACAGAAATCATATTTAATTCATTCTTTTCCCTCTACTCTAGCTATTGATACAATGACTGTAACTACAAAAAAGAAATTAAATAAATGAGTTAAAGAAGATCCTGACGATAATCTCAACAGCACTCACATTAAAGTACCAAATTGAGCATCTACGGACCCCTAGCAAGCTAGAGATGGGACCAGGTACCCGGGAGGAGTAAGCATCCCCTGTTGGCTAGCCGCACCCGCCGTCGATGTTCACGCACGAAAATGAAGACATTATCTAAAATCCATGCACAATCTTCGGTACCTAAACCAGAGTCATAGTGATATTCAAACACTTAACTCAAAGTCACAACCCTAAGTATCTTGCTGTAAATAAATGACAAATATGGATAATGACAATATCCCCATACACAGAACAATATCGATCATTCCTGAAGAGGTTGAACGTCTTCAAATTCAATAGCATTATTTAAGAAAATCATTTTTTGTAGATACTGACTTTTGCCTACTGCCGATACACACGGATATTCAAAGCGCACAAAAAATAACAATTTAATATCATGCTTCGGTTGGACATCATATTTAACACTGTGTGCATGTTTTTGTGATATCGTGTATGATCGGTTTCGTACGCAAAATGTACGTATCATGAAGGTGATTTGTAACGTTGAGTGCTTGGTCTTCTTTTACTGTTGTCGTCTAATTGAGGTCCTCGTAGAGATCTTCTCAACACCAAAGCAAAACAAGAATAATTGAAGTTACTCTTAGTCTTTTAAAAGTTTCAAATAAGGAAGGAGTTGCATTCCTTTTCTCATTACAAAAAAAGAGATATGATCTTTTCGGAAACATACAGTTTTATCGATAAAGTTGCGACAAAATACTTAATGTAATACAATAGGATTAGTCAATCAAGGAATTCCTTTCACTGTGCCATCTACTTCACAGGAATTTTCAAGATTCTAATTGTAAATTAATAAAAGAAAATTTTACATTGATCATTTGTAACAGAATTTAGTTATTGACGTCAATGATTTTTGCTTTATTCGTTATTTGTGACAGTGGTGCATTGTAACTTAATCGCTGTATTATGATAAAGGTTTGATGAATTACATTTAAATTACATTCACAATAGAAAAGATTATATATGAAATATTTACATTACTAGTAGATTCCCCATGTTGAACACCCTTTAGGCAACTAGAATTATATTCCAATAACTTGGGTTGCTATTGTGACGTCAGGTTCAAGTATTGAATGTAGGGAGAAATTACCAAAGTTAAGATACATTTGACGCTGTTACAAGCAAAATGTGCGATGTTCATGCAAATAAAAATGACCGATAATTAGAATAAATGTAAAGAAAAGTAATGACTGTCTTACTTTTGGTGTTCATGGGTGTATAATTCTGGTTGGACACGTGCAAATTTTCTGAGAATCGCTTCGTGATTCACGGAATTTGCACGTCACCAACCAGAATTATACACCCATGAACACCAAGAGTAAGACAGTCATTACTTAATTGTAGGATTTACATTCCTCTCTTATGCAGGATGCAACACGATACAATCCATTCGGAAATACAGTTTTATAGATAATGGTGCGACAAAATATATATTGATAAACAATATGATTCGTTTATCAGGCTTTTCCTTCCAATATTACGCCAAATTCAACAATCTAGAAATCTCCACTTGCTATAGAAAGTAAAAGAATGAAAATTTTGTACTTGCTTATTTTATCAAAGTAAAAACGTCAACGTCAAAACAAAAAAAATACCAATTTTTTAACATTGATTTTTTCGTCATTGTATAAAAAGGTTTGATGAATTTTTGAGGGCACGTGTAGGTAAGTTCGATCAACTTCGGTTGATCGTCTGTCTCTTCAACGCATTTGAAATTTTCTGTTACAAAATTTCTTGAAATTTCTAAATCGTGGGTCCTGTAGCATCATATCCCACCCATTCTGCTACGTCCTTTTATACTTTTTTGGACATAATAATTTTCATACTTTTTGGCCATATTACATTGCTACGCGCATAAATGCAGTTTTCTATCCAATTTTTCGGGTGATACCTGCATCAACAGAAAAAAATATAAGATTCATTTCTTAAGTGACAAAATACTTATTCAAACACAATTATCTTTCGTTTACTAAGCGTATTTTTCAAAGTACGCCAAAAACTCTTAAGACGTTTTCTAAGGAGAAATAAGCTAATAATGTTTTTTTTTTTAATAATCTAAAAATGGCAAGTTTCTAACAATCTAATGCTTCACTCAGGAAAATACTGTATTCTTTTTCTAATTCAAAATACAAAAAGATACCGTAACGATTTTTTCGGAAACAAAACATTGATTGTTCATAGGTTTACGTTAGAATGTTTTTCCTTTTTATGAACATGATGACGGCAGAAAATTTGATTTTTCTTTTGTTTAGTAAAAAAGATTTGAAGAATTACTTCCAAATAATCATATAATTCATACGTAACAAACGAACAATGAAGATTTGTTTTTGTAATTTAAATGATATCTAAATAACATCTTAGATTTATAATAATATATCAGTTATTTGCGTACTATTATGCCCCCCTTCGAAGAAGAGGGGACATATAGGTTTGCCGCTGTCGGTCGGTCTGTCGGTCGGTCGGTCTGTCGGTCGGTCCGCGACATCAGTTTCCGTTCAATAATCAGGAATGGATTCACATATTGAAATGAAATTTTGTATACAGACACATCAAACAAAATTCTAGGTCAAGTTCATATTTGGGTCCGATCAAAAAAATTTTGACAGAGTTATGCCCCTTGCATTTCGAAAAATACCAAAATTTCAGGGTTTCCGTTCAATATCTCTTGAATGGAGTTACATATTGAAATGAAATTTTGTATACAGACACATCAAACAAAAATCTAGGTCAAGTTCATATTTGGGTCCGATCAAAAAAATTTTGACAGAGTTATGCCCCTTGCATTTCGAAAAATACCAAAATTTCA
Source organism: Pinctada fucata (assembly GCA_028142955.1). Lineage (NCBI taxonomy): Eukaryota > Metazoa > Mollusca > Bivalvia > Pterioida > Pteriidae > Pinctada > Pinctada fucata. The sequence continues at coordinate 49,733,310 of AP027110.1, read as the reverse complement.
GGGTTTCCGTTCAATATCTCTTGAATGGAGTTACATATTGAAATGAAATTTTGTATACAGACACATCAAACAAAAATCTAGGTCAAGTTCATATTTGGGTCTGATCAAAAAAATTTTGACAGAGTTATGCCCCTTGCATTTCGAAAAATACCAAAATTTCAGGGTTTCCGTTCAATATCTCTTGAATGGAGTTACATATTGAAATGAAATTTTGTATACAGACACATCAAATGAAAATCTAGGTCAAGTTCGTTATAAGGTCCGATCGAAAAAATTTTGACAGAGTTATGTCCCCTGCACTTTGAAAAATACCAAAATTTCAGGGTTTCTGTTCAATATCTCTTGAGTGGAGTTACATATTGAAATGAAATTTTGTATACAGACACATCAAATGAAAATCTAGGTCAAGTTCTTATTTGGGTCCAATCAACAAAATTTTGACAGAATAATGCCCCTTGCACTTCGAAAAATACCCAAATTTCAGGGTTTCCGTTCAATATCTCTTGAGTGGAGTTACATATTGAAATGAAATTTTGTATACGGATACATCAAATGACAATCTAAGTCAAGTTCTTATTTGGGTCCAATCAACAAAATTTTGACAGAGTAATGCCCCTTGCACTTCGAAAAATACCAAAATTTCAGGGTTTCCATTCAATATCTCTTGAGTGGATTTACATATAGAAATGAAATTTTGTATACAGACACATCAAATGAAAATCTAGGTCAAGTTCATATTTAGGTCCGATCAAAAAAAAAATTGGACAGAGTTATGCCCCTTGCACTTTGAAAAATACCAAAATTTCAGGGTTTCTGTTCAATATCTCTTGAGTGGAGTTACATATTGAAATGAAATTTTGTATACAGACACATCAAATGAAAATCTACAAGGTCAAGTTCATATTTAGGTCCGGTGAACAAGATTTTGACAGAGTTATGCCCCTTGCACTTCGAAAAATACCAAAATTTCAGGGTTTCCGTTCAATATCTCTTGAGTGGAGTTACATATTGAAATGAAATTTTGTTTTCAGACACATCAAATAAAAATCTAGGTCAAGTTCATATTTGGATTCAATCAAAATTTTTTATGCCCCCCTTTGAAGAAGAGGGGACATATTGCTTTGCCGCTGTCTGACTTTCTGTCTATCGGTCCGTCGGTCGGTCGGTCGGTCCACGACATCAGTTTCCGTTCAATACCTCTGGAGTGGATTCACATATTGAAATGAAATTGTGTGTACAGACACATCAAATGAAAATCAAGTATAAAGTTGTGACGGACTTTAATCACAGAAGGGGTAGGGGGCATTAATGTTTTACAAACATGACTTTTAACTTGTTATTTTGGTGTTGTAGTTCTCCTTTGATTGTCATCAGTGTTGAGAGATAATTTCTTTTCGGTCTGAATATTGTCCCCTTTCTTTTGTCTCACGCGAGATTTTCACACTGACATCATTGTAACATCGTCAGGTTCGAGTTGGATCACTAAAATTTCAATACATTCCGTTTTCAAATTTTGACAATTCTATAAAGTAAAAATTTCACATCATTCAATCATATTTTCCTTCTACTCAAGCCTGTGATAGAAATGATTATATTGTCACAAAATAACATAACAACTTATATATAAATGATCTCCAAAGAGTCGAGTTTACACAAAGAGGATAAAAATGTATCACATCACAAACTATCATGACTTTGCTACAGGGAAATCTCATCCGAATGTGAAAGATTTGCAATCCACAGCGAGGCTTGCTGAGTCTTGGAATTACTTGGAATTACTCGATAATACAATTCTTTGCACAAGGATGGCGTCTCAAAGTTTCTAACTCAGCTAATTTTATCTTTTTTAAATATAAGTGACACCTAAATGTGAACAGCTCTATACTATACTATACGATACGATACGATACGATACGATACGATACTATAAGGTTAAATTATTTTCGTGCATGAACATCGACGGTGGGTGCGGCAAGCCAAACAGGAGATGCTTAGTCCTTTCGGACACCTGAGTTTGTCGTCAGGATTTTCTTTATCTCATTTGTGTCACACTTATGCCCTTTCCCTGTGGAGATCGTAAAAGTTCCCCGCGAGGTGTTTGACAGTAAGTGTTTTAAATGCTTTCCCTGACATAGTCTATTTAGATATGACCTCGGACAGTGCATAATCTGTAAGTATTGTTTTCATTTTCATTCATGAACATCGGCGGCGGGTGCGGCTAGCAAAACAGGGGATGCTTACTCCTCCCGGGCACCTAGTCTCACCTCTAGTTTGCTACGGGTCCGTCGATGCTCATTTTGGTGCTCTGATATTGTGAGTGCTATTGAGATTGTCGTCAGGATCTTCTTTATCTCACAAACTAGACAAATAGACTCGGGGACCCTGATAAACCAGATTCTATAGAATAGTCCGTATTCTACTGGCTAAAGAGGACTCATGTTCATTCTTCCGAGAGCTCCGACCAGCCAAATGATAAGACTGTATAAGCCTTTAGTTACTTATTTTTGACTTTACTATTAATTTTGTTCTTTCTGATGAAACATTCGTCTTCTTTTTCAGCCTGTTTTGTAGTACTCTACGGACTACTTGGTTATTTAACAAATTGTCAAAGTGTAAACACAGTTGTGAGGAATGTGAGGAGAAATACTCTTATAGCGGCCAACAAATCAGCTACCGTCAGAGATCTTTTAGTAAGTCATAATTAGATTATCATAATTCTAAAAGAAAGGTAGGGAATCTCCAGCAAGACTCGATTGCAGCACCAACAGCAAAACATTAAAACACCCTAAGTGAAAACACAAATAAGACATACACGGCAAAAGACGCAAATTGGATAAGGAACATCAAATACGTCATCAATACACCAATCACAAAAGACTACAAATATACATTGAACGCAATATGCAAAATAGTTAAACCTGTCCTCGGGGTCGCCTCTAGATAAAGACTCCTTGTTCAGAGTGAATATCTTTTTTTTTTCTAAACTCAATGTTCAATATTATTATTTTTGTTCTCACTGTAAATGAACATTTATATATAGAGATCGATCCTTGTTCCTGCTTACCATTTACATGTAGGTTCACAAATGATTGGCTTGAATGTACACTGTTTACAAAAATTAAGTTTTAAAATTTCTTTAAAATTTATTTAAAAAGGGTAAAAGTAGTCTTTGAATTTGATAAACGCCATCTATTTGAAACATAACATTTTACATGCAAGTTATGTTAAGGCTATTTTTCACAGTCACGTAACATTTTTTCGACGAAAATCATTTGTTTAAATAGAAACAAGAAATACTCAATAAGCAATTTCATTAACAATTTAAAAGGTTTTTATACATGTCTTCGTTTCCATTCCCTCTATGATTAATCTTGACATTTTCTTTATTCAGAGAACTAGTCGTGTAAAATCTAGTCGAGTAATAGCACGCTTGGCGACAGTATCGATTCCTGGCATGCCGTTTACAGTATGTGACGTCAGTCGAAGAGGGGTAAGATATGAATTAAGGTATCGTATCAGTCAATCAAAAAAGCATAATCGATTGGCTTACAAATCATTCTGATCAGGAGCAAATGTGACTCCCCAGTAGAGTTGATAGGAGGAGGCATCTCCTGTGTGGTAGAAACACTCCTCAGTTTAGCCGTCAAGAAATTGTCAAAAACCCTAAACCCTAAATATGTCAAATCGATGGTGATGCTTATTGGATGGACAAAACTTCAAATATTTCTCAACTGTGTGTATTATATCAGGGATGTGTCCCTGATTTATATGTAAAAAACATGTTTTGAATAGTTGATGTGTCGAGTATCCAAAGAAAAATATGAAAATAAAATTATGGCACCCCCCCCCCCCCTTTATTAAATTACGAAAATGTCGGGGGTTGTCTTTTTTTTGGACGAAAGAAATAATTTTCTTTTACAGGTATATCTATTCTGTTTCGATTTTTTTATTTAGGCAATGGATGTACTCAATCAATCTCTTGACAAGATATCAAATCTGAAGCCATACTGGGATTTAGTTTTACGTGAGGAGGTTCGTTTCGAGGACAGCAGATTCAAAGAGCAGATGAGCAACGTGACCCATATTCTACACCAATTACAAAGAACCCTCTGCCAATATATCAACTCTAGAACAGACTGTAACAGTAACATGGCTTTACCGCAGATTCGCAACGTCAACCCGTCAGCACGATGGAAGCAGGACTATATCATTGCTAGAGACACTGTTAAATTTATGTTATGTATCTCACACCAGCTGGATCATGTTGATACAGAATCGGATAATTGATTTCTTACACAGGCAATTTCATCATGGTAAACTCTAGAAAAAAAAAGAAGAAATGTTTCTAACTCTGCTACTTGGGATATCAAAATTTTATATTATGTTGCACTATCAAATGAACTGTTTTTATTGTTGTTTTACTTCAAAAATTATCTAGGTTTATTCTTATCTTATAAAAAATAATCTTATCGTGACAAGAGTACGTAATACCTTACTCCAACATAAGGAGTGAGGTATTACGTACACTTGTCTCGAGAAGATGGTAAAAGATACAGTGTCAAACTATGCTGCCAATGAGTAGCATGTCTAAATACGGCGCACGTTTCGGTAAGCGAATCCTCATCAGAGGTTCTTTCAGCCAAAATGATTCAAATTGGTATAAAAAATAATTCAATGAAGCGCCCTCTAGTCTTATTTTAAAATTTCTTTATCTTTTCTAAAAAAGTGAGCTTTATGTAATAAAGATATCCTGTAGTTTTTCAAAATTTAAATTAGAATTGAAAAGACAATAAGTGGAGATAAACTATCATCACGAAAAGCAAGCTTTAGCAAACTAGCTGAGGCATTTTATTGTGTTTAAATTTGAACAAAATTATACACTCTATATGTTTCCATTGTACTGTACTATTTATTCGATATTTGTTTCAGATGTATTGTATTTGTCTCTATTTTACCATGTTTATATAGGTTGTTGAACAATATCTATAAATTTTTCAAGAAAAATAATACAGTTATCTTTTGTATGCATATCATTAGCGTTTATAGTTTAGTAAGATATCGTATATATCCACTAAGTAAACCCTTCTATCTACATATCATAAAAAAGGAGATCTCCAACAAGACCCTGTTGCAGCACCAACAGCAAAACACCTCAAGTGAAAACACAGAGAAGACATACACAACAAGAAACACAAAAGGGACAAGGAACACCAAGCACAAAAGACCACACATAAACCAACGAGACCAATGGGCGATCGGTGCCGACTTAGGACGGCTATCTGCTGCGTTAGTAGCAAAGGTGAGGTTATCCAGATTACGTGTGCACAACCCTCCCACTGTTCCGGTCAGCCAAAGGTCCCGAAGAAGGCACAATTGTCTTTTGTGTAGGCCTCACAAAGGATGAAATGGAGAGGTTTGTGAATGTGTATTAAATATATTTTATTCAAGGATTCAAGGAGGGAGGAGTTGTAAAAAAGAGTTAGTATAGATTTGTATCTGTAATCAAATATGACTGGAATAATATCTAGCTGTTTCTTATCTAAAGAAGAAGAGAGGGATCACCAACAAAACCCCGTTGCAGCACCCACAGCAAAACATCCCAAGTGAAAACAGAGAGAAAATACATACACAGCAAAAGATATAAAAGGGACAAGGAACACAAAACACATCAAAACAAAATACCACACAACAAACAACGAGACCAATGGGCAATCGGTACCGACTTAAGACGGCAATCTGTTACTTTAGTAGCAAATGGTATGGTTATCCGGATTACATGCGTACAACCCTCCAATTTTTCTGGTCATACAGGGTCAGAGGTCTATGTAGTGTAAAATAACCTCCTCGCCGTAAGATAACCACACAAATAAGACCGCAAAACGAAGGGGCCAAAACAACACAAAAATGGATATGTAAATGGATATAAAAAACAAAGAGCATGCTCTGCCGGCAGTAATGTGGTCATCATTTCATCACCCGATGAGTCCGACTGACATTCAGAGAGGGCAGGTGGTCGGGGAACTGTCTTCTCTAACGAGGTTTGAAGAGGGCCCAACATGGAGTCCCATCGCGACAGTCAGTCAGAGTGCAATTCTTAAGAATGCGCTGGTACAAATGATTGGTCAAGTACCAGGTCAAGTGTCCGTCTGATGACGGCGGGAGCATACCAACGGTATAAATTAAATGCGTTTGATCATTCTAATGCAATTTCGATGCAAATTCTGTCCACCTTTGATCCTTCTTATTTTGTTTAGTATGTCACCATAAGATGCAGGTTGTGAAATACTCATGGTAATAAGCTCTGTTACTTGAATAGGTACGAATTCCAAAAGAAGCTGACAGTACTTTTGTAAGATCTAAAAGTTCTGACTACTTTATGAAAGCGAAAACCTTGACCTAAAAGTTTCTTGGTAATTTGTAGATTTCTACTGAGAAAATCCAAAACATTAATACATGCTCAAGCATACCGTATAAGCTGTAAAATGCAGATAGCGTATAACAGTAATCTAAGAATATCAATGTCGAGACGGGGAAAATTCACTTTGTTGAATCCAAAATCATGTCTTTTGTCATACACACTTGTATGAATCTACCCATTAACAATTTTGATATTTAGGTAGAAAATAGTGTTTCTGTATATGTATCGTTTGCCTTGCTCAATATCAATCCTTGTGGATAAATAACATTTTTATACTTTTCAAACACATGATTGTCGATAGTGAGAATATTATCCAGGTACCTAGAAGTACCAATAAAACTTTTCAAATCGGCATGTTTTCTTTGCATTTGACGATTTTTAATAATCATTTTTATAAGTTTATGAAAATGAATCTGCAACAAGAGGCGCATAGTTAGTACATATATGGATCCCAACAACCTGCCGGTAGAGATTCTCACCTAATCTAACATAAATGTTGTCCAAGAGGAAGGACAAGGCATTACACAGGTCACTATATACCAATGATATGTAGTCAAATGCCGAAACCTTTTGATTCATCCTTACAAATATATAGACCTTGGGCCACCATAGACCCCCCCCTCCCCCCCATGTGGGAATTTTCAAGACATTTATCATCTGAAAGCTTGGATCAAGCTCTTTCAGATTCCGCTTGTTGGACAAGTTTAAGATGATTTAAAACATGACTTTTTGGGGGGAAAACCTATTTTTTCAAGCAAAAAACGTTGAAAATAGGAAAAAGTTATAAATATTTATACCTATTGTTATTTGAAAAATTAAAGGGCACGAATATAAAGAATTTTAATGCTCTTTCAGTTTATATAAGTTTTATTTTCCAAATTCTACTTTTTTGGGGTAAAAAGTGTGCTTTTTTGCGAAATTTCGCAAAAATTTGGAAAAAAATAACCCTTTATGCCTCGAACTTGAAAATATTGCTTATGATTGTTTTTTCATATTAGAAAAATAATTTCAAACTTTTTAAGTCTCCTCTTTTGTATTGTATTTTTTTTTTTTTTTTTGCAAAAATATCGAAATTTCCGTTTTTAGGCAGAAAATTGAGGGTTTTTCTTTTTATCAAAATTGGCTTATTTCTTAATTCAAATTTTTATCCCAAATGAAGTAAATTATTTTAAGTTATTTTCTGGTGTTACTTCTTTATGCTGTTCTTTACATTATTATTGTTCTGTACATAATTTGTCCTTAAATTTTATTTTTTGGGGGGAAACGCATTTTTTTTTTGTGCAAAAAGTGCTAATTTCTGAAGATTATTTATTGAATCTGATGCATTCCTTGAATTCGTAAGTCGTATGTATTTTCAACATCAGTATTTCAGATTTGCTCAAGCAGAATATGTTTTAAGTAAAAACAGTTTTCTTAATCTTCACTATTTTGGCGCAAATTGTCCATTTTCCAATGAAAAACAACAAATTTTTGGCAAAGACTAATAAGTCCATTATATTATCTGATAGCATTCTCACATGGGCAAACAATTACCTTATCAAATGAACGCAATTTAATTCGAAAAATTTATTACATGTCCAAGGGGTTTTTTTTTGCAAAATAAAAACCTTTTGTGTTTGTGAAACACAAACGTCCCCGCCGACATCTTTGTCAGGAAAGCAGCTTTAATATAGATTGTACTTCAAGGTCAAGGTCAAAAGGTCATTATTTTGTACCAATAAGTAGGTCATGCCACAATGAGTACACATATGAAACATGAAAACCCTATCACCTACCCTTCAAATGTTATGATTCAAGGTTAATGTTTTTGTTTTTCAAAAAAAAATCTCCGATTATTTATTTTTTGTGAAAGAAGTATTTATTTAGAGAATAACAATAATTTCTATTATCTTCCCTGAATAACGTACTATAACTTTCATGAGATGCAATTTCATATGATGAATGAATTGCCATGTCATTTTATCTATGAAATTCAATTTCGTTTTTATTTTGGGAAAAATCCTTGTTTATGTACAAAAGTAACTCTGTTGATAATTTTCAGAACGTCTATCATATGTTGAATTGAACCAAGGGAGATTAGTTTTCAAGGATTGTTCAACTTAGATGGTCTTGATGAGAAATCAATTAACATTTTTCATAATTTTGAAAATAATAAGACCATTTTTCGTTTAAAAATCATCAATTTCTGGAAAATGTCTATTTTCATAAATGCTTCATCATCATGATAATCTATAAAATTCATACATGCTTTTTTGGTTGTCTAATTGTTTCTCCTTTCAAAAGTCATCCTTAAGTACTCTTTAACAATTTTATATGAATTTCAGGGTTAGAAATATTTTTTTCATTTAAAAAAAATCACGTAAAACTATAAAGTTATTTATCATCATCTTTCAAATCATCATTTTTCTTCATATATTATGCATTCCTTTGTTTGTGATATTATATTATAATTAGAATTTATATTCTTTTAATCACTGTTAATTGTACTAATTATTCAGGTATGAAATTATGTTTCATATCAAAATTTGAAAAAAAGATATTTGTTTCGAATCTTTGTCCTTCAGTTGCTAGTATTATTCTTATATCCAATGTCATTAATTATTTGTAATAATCAAGTTCATTTTGCAACTTCACTTGTTTATTAGAATTATTAAACAAAAAAGCAAGCTGTTCATGAAATCTAGACTAAATTTTCATCAATGACATATGATACTTCGCATCATTGCTAAGTTGGTTTTATTTTGGACGAATAATTTCCCCTTTTTGAATGAATGAATGAAAATAAAAAAATTGAATTGAAAGTAATTGAAATAGAATCCAAAAAGATATTCTTTGATATCATAAACCATTTCCTTCTTCACTTTCATCTTTACCTATCAATTACATGTATATGTTCTACATAAAAAAACATATGAGAAATTGTTGAAAATAGTTCATTTCAAATTAATTCAGTCATTTGATTCAAAGAATCTACTCCATTAATTGTCATGATGAAATAGAAGTACATGTTTGATTTCTTTACAAATTATTGTTGGTTATGACATAGTAGAGCTAGAATGTACATATCTATGGCAACAATTTCACTAGATACTTTTAAAAACTTTCAAATATGTTCTTTTAACTCAAAACATAACTCTCTCACCAAAATTCAATGAGACAATGCATTTCATAAAGAGTTATAAGCAATTATACAAAACAAATGAGGAAAATGATGATCTGAAAGATGATTTATAACAAAAAAAATCCATGGATCTTAAAATGTATGTCTCTATTTTAAAAATATTGCAAACAATGATATGCCCTCAAATATGTGTCATTTCCTACATGATGAAGCATTTCATAATAATCATTTTTCCAGAAATAAGTGATTTTTGAAAGAAATAAGATCTTTTGTGTCAAATACCGATAATATAAATTGATTTCTCTTTTGAATAATTTCACTTTATCAGTGGAGTATAATTGCGTTAAGATACAGTTGTTGTATTTTCAAGTAACAAAGGAAAGACAATTAAAACTTATCCACAGAAATCAGTTATTTTGTACTAAAATAAGCAAATTTGCAAAAAAAAGTTGTAGAAATTAATTTGAAAGATCAATCAACATTTCTTTTCATTTCCCAGAATAGTTATATCCTTTCAGTTGTATGAGTCATCAGACAGAAAAGAGGAAATGAAATTATAATGATTTTCTCAAAATATGTACTTTTTACACAGAAAATCCTGATTTCCCATAAAAATTACGGATATAATGAAGTATAGCACTCAGTATTACTGTAATTTGACAAGATAATTGACTTCACATGTGAAAATAGTTTTCAATGTGTAATTATAGCTAGTATTAAAAATTGATTTTTTTTTTCCAGAAATCTGTTATTTTTTAATGAAAAATATGAATTTCACCCCAAAATCATGAAGAAAATAGACTCAATCAACTTCAAACATGTTATTCATGAGCGAATCTGAGAACATACATTTGAAAATGCATATCAGCTATCAATTCATGGAACATTTCAGATTTAATAAATTTCCTCCAGAAATAAGAGAATTTTGCATGAAAAATATGTGTTTTACCCCAAAACGACCAAATAATGAAAACAATGAATATAAAGCAGGTATAACCCAAAAGAGCAAACAAAGTTACACTAGAATAAAAATTTTAATTATTAATTTTATGAGGAATAAAATTTTTATAAATAATATACAAAAATCATTGAATTTTAACTGAAAACACACTTTTTTGTCTTAAAACAACAATTGAGGTTTATGAATAAAATAAAGATACAAGATATATGTCATTTGAAAGAGGAGAATGTGGAATTATTTTTGAAATGCCAAGAACATGATTTTAGGCCATAACGTGAAACTGTGCGACAGATAGAAATTATTTTTCTTGAAAAAAATCCCCCAAAATAGCAAAAAATCACTTTTTTACCCCAAAAGTCCCATAAAAATTAAAATTTGGAACTGCAAACATATATCATTTGAAAGAGCATACAAAACACTATACATTCCAATGTTTTTATTTTTTGAATTACTGTTTGTTTGAAATCTATTTGATTTTTCCTGTTTAATGTGATTTTTGCATGAAAAAAGAAGTTTTTGCCCCAAAACACCTGTTTTAAATCACTTTAAAATTGTCCAACAAGCAGAATCTGATAGAGCTCTGATCAAGCTTTCAGATGATATATGTCTCGAAAATTCCCACATGGAGGGGAGGGTTTACCCCACTGGCCCATGGTCTATAAGATTTCCCCTCTCGATCAAAACACCATTTAATGAACTTAGACAATCGATAATTAATTTTGTCGTGAGAATGTGCGCTGTATATAAAAAAAGTTGTATGAAGAAATCGTAGTGGCTTGGAAAATTCTAGATATCATTTGGCGATCACATCCAATTAATTTTGATAGACCAAAAGAAGTTAACATAATTCCTATTTGTAGATCACTTTCACAATATCTTGCCACATGTTTCTTTATCGCCGAGAGTGCAGACGTAGGATTTCTAGACAGGATTGCTATACTTAACAATGTATCGAAATTTGTGAGGAGACTTGTGCAGTACTAGTAATCGGAGGCAATGGTAAAGGCATTCCCTCACAAGTACATGTATAAATCATGGTTCAGCCAGTCGCTCACAAGTACATGTTGAAACCATGGTTCAGCCAGTCGCTCACAAGTACATGTTTAAACCATGGTTCATCCAGTCGCTCACAAGTACATGTATAAACCATGGTTCAGCCAGTCGTTCACAAGTACATATATAAACTATGGTTCAGCCAGTCGCTCACAAGTACATGTATAAACCATGGTTCAGCCAGTCGCTCACAAGTACATATATAAACCATGGTTCAGCCAGTCGCTCACAAGTACATATATAAATCATGGTTCAGCCAGTCGCTCACAAGTACATGTATAAACCATGGTTCAGCCAGTCGCTCACAAGTACATGTATAAACCATGGTTCAGCCAGTCGCTCACAAGTACATATATAAACCATGGTTCAGCCAGTCGCTCACACGTACATGTATAAACCATTGTTCAGACAGTCGCTCACAAGTAAATGTAAAAACTATGGTTCAGCCAGTCGCTAACAAGTACATGTGTAAACCATGGTTTAGCCATACGCTCACAAGTACATGTATAAATCATGGTTCAGCCAGTCGCTCACAAGTACATGTGTAGACCATGGTTCAGCCAGTCGCTCACAAGTACATGTATAAACCATGGTGCATCCAGTCGCTCACAAGTACATGTATAAACCATGGTTCAGCCAGTCGCTCACAAGTACATATATAAACCATGGTTCAGCCAGTCGCTCACAAGTACATGTGTAAACCATGGTTCAGCCAGTCGCTCACAAGTACATGTATAAATCATGGTTCAGCCAGTCGCTCACAAGTACATGTGTAGACCATGGTTCAGCCAGTCGCTTACAAGTACATGTATAAACCATGGTGCATCCAGTCGCTCACAAGTACATGTATAAACCATGGTTCAGCCAGTCGCTCACAAGTACATATATAAACCATGGTTCAGCCAGTCGCTCACAAGTACATGTGTAAACCATGGTTCAGCCAGTCGCTCACAAGTACATGTATAAACCATTGTTCAGCCAGTCGCTCACAGGTACATATATAAACCATGGTTTATCTAGTCGCTCACAAGTACATATATAAACCATGGTTCAGCCAGTCGCTCATAGGTACATGTATAAACCATGGTTCAGCCAGTCGCTCACAAGTACATATATAAACCATGGTTCAGCCAGTCGCTCACAAGTACATGTGTAAACCATGGTTCAGCCAGTCGCTCACAAGTACATGTATAAACCATTGTTCAGCCAGTCGCTCACAGGTACATATATAAACCATGATTTATCTAGTCGCTCACAAGTACATATATAAACCATGGTTCAGCCAGTCGCTCATAGGTACATGTATAAACCATGGTTCAGTCAGTCGCTCACAAGTACATGTATAAATCATGGTTCAGCCAGTCGCTCACATAATCATATATAAACCATGGTTCAGCCAGTCGCTCACAAGTACATGTATAAACCATGGTTCAGTCAGTCGCTCACAAGTACATGTATAAACCATGGTTCATCCAGTCGCTCACAAGTACATATATAAACCATGGTTCAGCCAGTCGCTCACAAGTACATGTATAAACCATGGTTCAGCCAGTCGCTCACAAGTACATATATAAACCATGGTTCAGCCAGTCGCTCACAAGTACATATATAAACCATGGTTCAGCCAGTCGGTCACAAGTACATATATAAACCAAGGTTCAGCCAGGTGTCTCAGACGTACATATATAAACCATGGTTCAGCCAGTCGCTCAGAAGTACATATATAAACCATGGTTCAGCCAGTCGCTCAGAAGTACATATATAAACCATGGTTCAGCCAGTCGCTCACAAGTACATATATAAACCATGGTTCAGCCAGTAGCTCACAAGTACACGTATAAACCATGGTTCTGTGTCTCATTGCCCTCAGAATGAAGTCGTTGTAGTTTGAACTTGCACTGTAATATCTATGGATACACCATATGCAGAAAAGAATGAATGTAACATCTGAGGAGTGGGAAAGTTATTTCAAAGATAAAGTTTTCAAGGTTGTTATATATTAAAGCATTATAAAAAAAGGATCGGAACTCCATTGCAGCACCAAAAGCAAAACGTCGAAACACCCAGATGCAAAAAACACAGAGTGTACAATCACAACAAGGGCCGCCATAGGGGCAATAGAGATGAAACACCAAAGACGACACCAAGATAGTTAGACGACCATTATCTTGAAAAAGTAGTGACGAGATCTAAATATGAAGCATCCATGTATCCTGCGATCTTTTTCACCTCAGGTCGAATGGGTATTCCGCAAAATTTAGATTAATTCAAAGCATGCCATCCAGTGTATATACTTGTATGTTATGTGTGATGCCTCTTTCTCCAGTGAGAGAGTTAGGAAATGAACAAAGTTGTTTTTGACAATTAATATTTCTGCAGCTCAAACAATCATGATAATCAAGATATCAGAACTGATTTTACATTCAAAATCCCTGAATCGATTCATTCGTTTAAGACTAAGGATGAGTAAACTTCACATTTGCAGCGCTCTTCTGAACAGGACTAAAGCTCAAAACAGAACTAACAAATTTATAATCAAAGAAGATGTTTATCTAGCAAGGATATTAGTGAAATCAGGTTAGCGGTAACTTCTTGTAGTGAAAATACCCGATATATCCACACAGTTGCCTTTAATATCACGTAGATGGTAACGTTCACAGCCGTATTTGATGGATTCTTGGTTAATGGTATCCTTATTCCCAAGAAAGGCAGAACTACAAATAGTGTGACCGTTAATGATGAAGCAGTATTCGTTCCTGGAGCAAACGTTCATTGAGCACTTGGTGTCTCCTGTAGGAATGAAAATGCACATTTTAATTTACATAGGTGGAGTAAGCATTAACTGCGGGTATTTGAAATCCAGCCCAGATTCCAGTTAAGCGAGTTCAAGCTCTATCACCAGAGATGTCTAAACTTAAATGCGTGCTATTTTCATTCTAAAATGATTAAATTTCAATAACATGATAGAATTGTATAAACATTATTTTATATGTATTCGTGCCGCTTCATAGAAACATACATAAGCATAGAGGATCCAATAATATTAAATAATAAGTTTAACGTGGATCTTTAAAAGATAGATATAAATATAAGGAATCCTGTAAACGTGGTTTTTTTTCGCTGGGGGAAAATTTTGCGATTCTAACATCAAGAAATTATACGCGTGGGGGAAATGTTCGCGATAAAAGTGTCTTTTCCACCGTAAGAATGCAGCGAGGCTATTTTCGCTTGGGGGAAATTTTCACGAAGTCCATTGATTCACAAAAAAACCGCAAAAATTGCCCCCACGCAAAAATTTCCACCTTTACAGAACTCAGAATTTAAGGATGACACATGATAAGTAGATGGTAATGAAGACAGACAAAAGGAAAGACGTGTGGTTTCCGTACCTGTATAGCAGATTCCGCCAGCTGATATCCCATGCTGTGGACACGTCTGATCTAAAAAAATCATTTGTCATTGTAGAATTAGAGTAGTGAAAATCAGTAAAATAAATTTTATTTTGTCTCAAAATCGATCCTAATTCCATGACAGGAGCCCCCTCCCCCCCCCCTTTTGGAAAATATATAAATCTGATTATGAATAACACTGACCTATCTCACAAGTATGACCAGTTTTTCCATTGTCACAGTAGCATATCGCTGGGTTCAGGTAACTCAGACACACACCGTTTATACACCTTGTACCCCCACACTGGTCGCACCGAACTCCGGAAAACCCAAAATTACACTGGCATGTGTCATTTATACAGTGTCCGTGAATGCAGTGTACGTCACGACATGATATGTGTCCTGTAGAAATAATACTCAAGGTCAGAATATTACTCAAGGTCAAACAGTTTGACTTTTTATAATTGTACAAAAAGTTCAATGGACTAAACGTCGAATAGATTTGAATTCCAATTGTTTGACAGTGAGGTTGTAATATGGGTAAACAGACCTACACAGCCAATTGTGCCTCATATGAAATTCATGAGAAATATACATGAATTTTACATTAAAGTTCACATGAAATTTATGTGAAACGAGCACAAACATGAAATTTACATGATTTTTTTTACATGAAATTCATGTGAAGTTGTTTACATGAATTAAGATAAATTCATTTTCGCATGAAAGTCACATAGAAAAATTCATGTAAAATTCAAGTGAAGTTATTTACGTTAAATTCATGTAAAATATTTTTACATATTAAATTTTATGTGAAAATTGAACTTTCATGTGAAATAAACATGATGTTCATTTCCTATTACTTTTATGTGAGGCACAATTGGCTGTGTAGATTTCCGAGTATTGGACAGTGAGGATGTGATAAACAGACTTACTAGACATATAAATACTTAACTTTTGTACAATCAGCTACTAGTAGACTTGTACTATTCTGTATGTATCCTACCTGAAATGGCAAAAAGTCATTAACGATACTATATAACAAATTGTCGGTGTTCCAATTGGTACGCATTGCGCCCCAATTCTACTGTCCTGTTCACTAATTCCAGAGCACCCTGTTTGGGCGATTTATTCTGTCGTCTGAAGAATTTTGCTATAAATTATTATTCCCGATAATTGACCTCCTTTAGTCGTAACTGGAAATTAACTTTAACTTACCCTATCAGCTGC
>AP027110.1:49507138-49712138 GCA_028142955.1 Pinctada fucata | reverse complement strand
ACAAAGATCAGTGCGTGGTGTTAGGCATGGTCCATTTGATATTCTGGGGGGGGGGGGGGGGCTTGGGTTTTTTGTCGGAGCAAGATTATTTTTTTCGCCCCGGACCGGGGCAAAATTATTTTTTTCTTGCAAAGTTGGAGCAAGGAATTTTTTTTTTATAACAATTGATGTGAATATTAAGAATGTTTGTGTTATTCTTTATTTTTACTTAAATTACTCCAAACATTATTTTCATGTTCTAAACTGAGAGAGATGTAAGATTTTTACAATATGCTATATATAATTTTTAGTAAACAAAATGTATATATTAAAGGTCATGTAACGTGTAAGAGGGCCTGATGCAAGTTTTTACATGTAGAAATGAAAACTAGTGAAATTTGCCTTCCAAGCTTGTATATAAAATTAGACACTATGGTGATACACTTATCTATTAATAGTAATAAATTATATTGATAATGTATTTCAAAAACATTTTAATTGTTTCAGTCACATGCATTCTTTTGATATTTTCAAATATGAACTTGCCATTACAGAAGAAAACTATGGCGAGCGAAGCGAGCCAAATTTTTTTTATAGAAAGTAAAAAATTTTTCAGGAATTTTAAGCGAATTTTATGGTTATTCTTCAAATTCAGATTACTTGTAAGAGCAAGATTATTTTTTTCTGTCACACCATAAGCAAATTTATTTTTTTTCATCAAAATTGAGAGCAAAATTATTTTTTTCGAAAAAAAAACCCAAGCCCCCCCCCCCCCCCCAGAATATCAAATGGACCGTGCCTTACGTCCAAAGCTGTATTTTTCACGCGGGAGTTATTTTTGCGATAATAATATATAATCGCCAATAGCGCGAAAAATACCCCCACGCGAAGATGTCCATGTTACAGTTTTTGGATACATTTTATATCCATTTACATGTACATATCAATCTTGTGTGTCGCTTGGGACCCTGCATTTTGCTGTCTTGTTGATGTGGTCATCTTTCAGTGAGGAGGTTATTTTATACTATAATTGTGTGTGTTCTGCGAGACCTTTGGGTAACCGGAAAAGTAGGAGGCCGGTTATGCGCACGTAATCCGGATATCCACACCATTTAGCCACTTGCGTGGCAGATGGCCATCCTAAGTCGGCACCGATTTCACATTGGTCTCGTTGGTTTATGCGTAGTCTTTTGTGTTTCGTGTTTCTATCTCATTTATGCGTCTTGCTGTGTTTGTCTTCTCTGTGTTTTCACATCAGGTGTTTTGGTACTTTCATGTGGCTACTAGCTGCAATAGAGTCTGGTTGGAGATCCCCTCCTATCTTCTATGACTTTATAATTTCCATTACTTTCATTGCAGTGGCTGCACAGGTTAACAAGGTACAGATAAATGTGACGTCACCCGTCCAAGTAGACGTTGATGAATTTGAAATTACATGTCACGCCGAGGGTTCGTACCATCATATTTTCTCCTACGCAATACACAAAAATGGGTCATCAGGATGGAGTCCCGTTGTGCGCCAATATTACACAGTCGGAAGCATTACTTCTATGGTAAAAACCGAGTGGTTCCTTTCGAGTTTCGAATCTAGAGCAACTTTATCTGGAACACCTCTGCCTTCACCTTTAGCAACAATGAAGATGACCATTCCTGCAAATAAAGTTAACATGGCGACCGACGCAGCCGAGTACCAGTGTGACTTCGTTGCTACGCAACGTTCAGGAAATTATCCAATTACACACAGCGATGTAGCATACATAGAAATTTTACGTAAGTACTTTTTATCAGATCAAAAACAATATTCATATTATACATGATGCATTCGTACATGTAATATAATGCCACTTTGCTCACAGTCATTGAGAGTAACCTTTGACATCCATCACACAATCTCATACCTTTTCGTTTTTCCGAATGTGCAACGGAAAGGCCCGATGATAAGCGATTGGATAAAATTATTTCAATTATTAGAAATACATGTATTCATCATTAAAGTCTTGTTCGTTTTGTTAGGAAGATGCATGTGTCAAACTTCATTTCAATATTTATACTAGTTTTTTTTTTACCATAGCTGGGCCTACCGGACACAGCTCCTCTAAAACGACCACGCCCACAAGCACAGCAGGACACAGATTATCATTTGGACGCTTGAATTTTGCTTTCCTCATATCTTTGATTATTCTTGTAAAACAAAACACACATTATATATAGTTCACGTGTAAAAGATTCTGATAGAAGATGTAGCGTATGATGATGATAACCATTTTGTGATATGTTGTATTTTTAGTTTATGAGAGTTTCCGTGTGATTGTCTTACTTCCTTAACTTGATTTTTAATCCTCAAACACCTTTTATTGATTCAGACTACATCGAATATGTCCTCACCATTTATTTCTATTTAGTTCTGTGCAAAGATGATAAGCACATCTCCACTTCCAGCATCCTCTCCTCCAGCCTCCTCCATTCTCCTCCAGCCTCCTCCATTCTCCTCCAGCCTCCTCCTCCAACATCCTCCATTCTTCTCCAGCCTCCTCCATTCTCCTCATGCCTCCTGTCTAGACAAAATCTGAAATATCAATTTATAATGTCATACATAAAAAAATGTTGTTTTGAGACTCAAAGATTTTTCCATAACTACCATTTTTGACTGACCTTGACCGTAGCAGTAGCAGTATTTTATAAACACGTTTTATACGATTTATGTACTTGTATAAAATTGTACAGATATATACTATTTATTTGATATTTTGTTTACATCTTTGTATTAAAACTTGGAAAAACAGAAAATAAAGTGCTCTTCTTAAATCATAACTTATTAGAGTTATCTTTCTTAGTACGACCGACAAAAAAAATTAATTCACTATTATTTATCAACATTTTTATAACATTTTGTAAATAAGGAGGTGACGTTTGAAGAAAAAAGAACAAGGAATCTACCTAATCTCGAGCAAATTTGAATAAGTGTTCTGTCTCCAAGTCCGCTATACTTTACAAAGAAAGAGTTGAATTTTTTCTTACTATTTTTATTCAGTCAGAATGATCTGGAATGGACGAGTGAACGAGTCTACTCCTAGAAACCCTAGAAAGAATACTGAATAACCAGAATCGTGAGGATAAAATTTCGCGATTTTATGGCAGAAGTGCACAGTAGAAAAAATACGAAGTTCAGCGTAGTGAGTGCTGTATTCTCTATCAATCTTTGACAATCCATTGTCTAGAGTATATCCATGATTTTTTATTAACACTGGTCGATTAACAATATTAATAAAGCATTGCGAATGCTTATTGTCATCAGTAATTAATTGAACTTGTCCTTTACGAAAATTTGCGTTTATGTTTTGTTTTGTTTTGTTTTGTTTTTGTTCTTGTTTTTGTTTGTTTTTAGTTTGTTTATGGGTTTTCTTTGGGGGGGGGATGAAAAGTTGTACCTCGCTAATATTTCTGCTTATAAGGTAGTTCTAGATGATGTATAGTTTTCTTTAGATTTCTACAAAAATGTCGTCATCTCTCATAAGGAATTGTCATTAATAATGGGAATAGAAAACCACTTTGTGTACAGGATATGAATCACCAGCTAAATAACTTTTTTTTTGTCCGTCGATGAAAATCATTTGGTCAATAAAACATGATTGATACACTTAACCTATAGCAGGATTTTATATCCACTTGGTAAAATTGTAAATTTTACATCAAAAATCCATTCAATTTCTTCTTCTCGTCCAAACACGGATAACAATCTCTCACCTGGCCCGCGCCGTACCATTGTCACCGAATTGTTTATGTCAATCCGTCACTATTCCAGCGGGAGTTATCTCGCTTCGCTATCGGCAAAATCACGAATCCAAGGGATGTGTGGTAAATTAAGTAAATCGAATCAACTTTCGGATTTTTCTCCTAGACCGCATAAAAATTGATCCAATAAAAAAAACCGTTTTTCGGAAAACTTGTTTCAGTTCGAATGGGATGGCTACTTAAGAAATGACTGTCTTACTTTTGGTGTTCATGGGTGTATAATTCTGGTTGGACACGTGCAAATTCCGTGAATCGCGAAGAGATTCTCGGAAAATTTGCACGTGTCCAACCAGAATTATACACCCATGAACACCAAAAGTAAGACAGTCATTACTTATATTTACATTTATTCTAAATATCGGTCATTTTTATTTGCATGCACTTCGCATATTTTGCCTGTTATCGTGTCAAATGTATTTGAACGTTGGTAAATTCTCCCTAAATGCAAAACTTGCACGTGAGCAACCCAAGTTATTGGAATATAATTCTAGTTGCCTAATGGGCGTTTAACATGGGGAATCTACTAGTAATGTAAATATTATATCGTAAATATCCTCTTTAAATAAATTATGCGGAAATAAGATCTTCCATATACCTGGATTTTTTTTCATATGTATCTTGCCTATCGTTGATATCAACATTCCATGGGGTCTAGATTTCTTCTTACTAATAACACCACTTCAATGACGTTCTTGACTGTGTTGTATATAGGGATATTCAGAATTTCTAGAAAATAACTCTCAGTATCTTTTGAAATTCGGATCTTAACATGCAACAGAGTATATTTCTTTGGGAATTATAGAAAGTACCTGTCTTAATAAACAAAATAAGAAGGATCAAAGTAAGACACATTTCCATCGAAAGTGCGTCAGAATCATTCATCGCCTTGTTTATACTGTGGATATGATCCTGGTGTCACCAGAAAGATACTCTGCATGGGACTTTACCATTCTATTCCGTCTCTATTCCAGCGCATTCTTTAAAGTTGCACACTGACTGACTGTGACGACGGGATTCAATGACGCAACGGGTCCTGAAAGTTGGCCGGACTCTTCGGGAAATTGCATACATGAGCTCGCTTCAGCTAGCAAAGAAAAGACTGTTTTCGTGTGCCCTTATAATGCTTTTGAAGTTATTTCATATATCAATCTGTGTGTTACTTGGGCCCCTGCATTTAGCTGTCGTGTTTGTGTGGTCACCTTACAGCGAGGAAACTATTATCTCAACAATTGTGCGTTCCTCGAGATCGCTGGTTAACCCAACAAGTGGGAGTGTTGAGCACACGCAATCCGGATAAAAACTCCACCTGCCACTATTGAAGCATACAGCCTCTCTAAGTCAGAATACGTCAACTTGTCTATTGGTCTCGTTGGTTGACCTGTAGTCTTTTGTGTTTTGGTGTCGTCCTAAGTCAGCAGCCGTTGTCTATTGGTCTCGTTGGTGTACCGGTAGTCTTTTGTGTTTTGGTGTCGTCCTAAGTCAGCAGCCGTTGTCTATTGGTCTCGTTGGTGTACCGGTAGTCTTTTGTGTTTGGGTGTCGTCCTAAGTCAACATACGTTGTCTATTGGTCTCGTTGGTGTACCGGTAGTCTTTTGTGTTTGGGTGTCGTCCTAAGTCAACATACGTTGTCTATTGGTCTCGTTGGTGTACCGGTAGTCTTTTGTGTTTGGGTGTCGTCCTAAGTCAACATACGTTGTCTATTGGCCTCGTTGGTGTACCTGTAGTCTTTTGTGTTTGGGTGTCGTCCTAAGTCAACATACGTTGTCTATTGGCCTCGTTGGTGTACCTGTAGTCTTTTGTGTTTGGGTGTCGTCCTAAGTCAGCATACGTTGTCTATTGGTCTTGTTGGTGTACCTGTAGTCTTTTGTGTTTTAGTGTCGTCCTAAGTCAGCATACGTTGTCTATTGGTCTCGTTGGTGTACCTGTAGTCTTTTGTGTTTTAGTATTTTGGTGTCGTCCTAAGTCAACATACGTTGTCTATTGGCCTCGTTGGTGTACCTGTAGTCTTTTGTGTTTTAGTATTTTGGTGTCGTCCTAAGTCAACATACGTTGTCTATTGCGCTCTTTGCTGTACCTGTAGTCTTTTGTGTTTTAGTGTTTTAGTGTTATCCTAAGTCAGCATACGTTGTCTATTGGTCTCGTTGGTGTACCTGTAGTCTTTTGTTTTAGTGTTTTGATGTCGTCTTAAGTCAGCATACGTTGTGTATTGGTCTTGTTGGTGTACCTGTAGTCTTTTGTTTTAGTGTTTTGGTGTCGTCCTAAGTCAGCAAACGTTGTCTATTGGTCTCTTTGGTGTACCTGTAGTCTTTTGTGTTTTAGTGTCATGGTGTCGTCCTAAGTCAGCAAACGTTGTCTATTGGTCTCGTTGGTGTACCTGTAGTCTTTTGTGTTTTAGTGTTTTGGTGTCGCCCTAAGTCAGCAAACGTTGTCTATTGGTCTCGTTGGTGTACCTGTAGTCTTTTGTGTTTTAGTGTTATGGTGTCGTCCTAAGTCAGCAAACGTTGTGTATTGGTCTCGTTGGTGTACCTGTAGTCTTTTGTGTTTTAGTGTCGTCCTAAGTCAACATACGTTGTCTATTGGTATCGTTGGTGTACCTGTAGTCTTTTGTGTTTTAGTGTTATGGTGTCGTCCTAAGTCAGCAAACGTTGTCTATTGGTCTCGTTGGTGTACCTGTAGTCTTTTGTGTTTTGGTGCCGTCCTAAGTCAGCATACGTTGTATATTGGTCTCGTTGGTGTACCTGTAGTCTTTTGTGTTTTGGTGTCGTCCTAAGTCAGCATACGTTGTAAATTGGTCTCGTTGGTGTACTTGTAGTCTTTTGTGTTTTAGTGTTTTAGTGTCGTCCTAAGTCAGCATACGTTGTCTATTGGTCTCGTTGGTGTACCTGTAGTCTTTTGTGTTTTAGTGTTTTAGTGTCGTCCGAAGTCAGCATACATTGTCTATTGGTCTCGTTGGTGTAACTGTAGTCTTTTGTGTTTTAGTGTTTTGGTGTCGTCCGAAGTCAGCATACATTGTTTATTGGTCTCGTTGGTGTACCTGTAGTCTTTTGTGTTTGGGTGTCATCCTAAGTCAGCATACGTTGTCTATTGGTCTCGTTGGTGTACCTGTAGTCTTTTGTGTTTTAGTGTTTTAGTGTCGTCCGAAGTCAGCATACATTGTCTATTGGTCTCGTTGGTGTAACTGTAGTCTTTTGTGTTTTAGTGTTTTAGTGTCGTCCGAAGTCAGCAAACGTTGTCTATTGGTCTCGTTGGTGTACCTGTAGTCTTTTGTGTTTTTGTGTTTTGGTGTCGTCCTAAGTCAACATATGTTGTCTGTTGGTCTCATTGGTGTACCCGTAGTCTTTTGTGTTTTAGTGTTTTGGTGTCATCCTAAGTCAGCATACGTTGTCTATTGGTCTCGTTGGTGTACCTGTAGTCTTTTGTGTTTTAGTATTTTGGTGACGTCCTAAGTCAGCATACGTTGTCTATTGGTCTCGTTGGTGTACCTGTAGTCTTTTGTGTTTTGGTATTTTGGTGTCATCCTAAGTCAACATACGTTGTCTATTGTTCTCGTTGGTGTACCTGTAGTCTTTTGTGTTTTGGTGCCGTCCTAAGTCAGCATACGTTGTATATTGGTCTCGTTGGTGTACCTGTAGTCTTTTGTGTTTTGGTGCCGTCCTAAGTCAGCATACGTTGTATATTGGTCTCGTTGATGTACCCGTAGTCTTTTGTGTTTTAGTGTTTTGGTGTCATCCTAAGTCAGCATACGTTGTCTATTGGTCTCGTTGGTGTACCTGTAGTCTTTTGTGTTTTAGTATTTTGGTGACGTCCTAAGTCAGCATACGTTGTCTATTGGTCTCGTTGGTGTACCTGTAGTCTTTTGTGTTTTGGTATTTTGGTGTCATCCTAAGTCAACATACGTTGTCTATTGTTCTCGTTGGTGTACCTGTAGTCTTTTGTGTTTTGGTGCCGTCCTAAGTCAGCATACGTTGTATATTGGTCTCGTTGGTGTACCTGTAGTCTTTTGTGTTTTGGTGCCGTCCTAAGTCAGCATACGTTGTCTATTTGTTTTGCCTCGGACTAGTTTGACCCAATGGGAATGCTTGAATTTGGTAATGTGACTGCCCGACAAATTCTTGTGGAAAGTCAGTTTCAAAAATTTGTAAGGCAATGGCCGACAATTAGCAAAACTGGGTAAAACTTTACAGCACTATTGGACAGTAGGAATCACCATGTCAAAATGGTCCTCGACAAAACAAATCAGTTATTAGGTTTGTTACTGACCTTACACGGAAATCTGTCGGGTTGATAAAGCCCATAGAAGGCGAGGCGCAAGCGCCTCGCCTTCTATGGGCTTTATCAACCCGACAGATTTCCCTGTAAGGTCAGTAACAAACCTAATAACTAATATTGTCTCGTTGGTGTACCTGTAGTCTTGTGTTTGGGTGTCCTCCTAAGTCAACATACGTTGTCTATTTGTCTCGTTGGTGTACCTGTAGTCTTTTGTGTTTTAGTGTCGTCCTAAGTCAGCATACGTTGTCTATTGGTCTCGTTGTTGTACCTGTAGTCTTTTGTGTTTTAGTATTTTGGTGACGTCCTAAGTCAGCATACGTTGTCTATTGGTCTCGTTGGTGTACCTGTAGTCTTTTGTGTTTTGGTGTCGTCCTAAGTCAGCATACTTTGTATATTGGTCTCGTTGGTGTACCTGTAGTCTTTTGTGTTTTGGTGCCGTCCTAAGTCAGCATACGTTGTCTATTGGTCTCGTTGGTGTACCTGAAGTCTTTTGTGTTTTAGTATTTTGGTGACGTCCTAAGTCAGCATACGTTGTCTATTGGTCTCGTTGGTGTACCTGTAGTCTTTTGTGTTTTGGTGTCGTCCTAAGTCAGCATACTTTGTATATTGGTCTCGTTGGTGTACCTGTAGTCTTTTGTGTTTTGGTGCCGTCCTAAGTCAGCATACGTTGTATATTGGTCTCGTTGGTGTACCTGTAGTCTTTTGTGTTTTGGTGCCGTCCTAAGTCAGCATACGTTGTATATTGGTCTCGTTGGTGTACCTGTAGTCTTTTGTGTTTTAGTGCCGTCCTAAGTCAACATACGTTGTCTATTTGTCTCGTTGGTGTACCTGTAGTCTTTTGTGTTTGGGTGTCGTCCTAAGTCAACATACGTTGTCTATTTGTCTCGTTGGTGTACCTGTAGTCTTTTGTGTTTTAGTGTCGTCCTAAGTCAGCATACGTTGTATATTGGTCTCGTTGGTGTACCTGTAGTCTTTTGTGTTTTAGTATTTTGGTGACGTCCTAAGTCAGCATACGTTGTCTATTGGTCTCGTTGGTGTACCTGTAGTCTTTTGTGTTTTGGTGTCGTCCTAAGTCAGCATACTTTGTATATTGGTCTCGTTGGTGTACCTGTAGTCTTTTGTGTTTGGGTGTCGTCCTAAGTCAGCATACGTTGTATATTGGTCTCGTTGGTGTACCTGTAGTCTTTTGTGTTTGGGTGTCGTCCTAAGTGAACATACGTTGTCTATTTGTCTCGTTGGTGTACCTGTAGTCTTTTGTGTTTTAGTGTTGTCCTAAGTCAACATACGTTGTTCATTGGTCTCGTTGGTGTACCTGGAGTCTTTTGTGTTTTAGTGTTGTCCTAAGTCAACATACGCTGTCTATTGGTCTCGTTGGTGTACCTGTAGTCATTTGTGTTTTAGTATTTTGGTGTCGTCCTAAGTCAGCATACGTTGTATATTGGTCTCGTTGGTGTACTTTTAGTCTTTTGTGTTTTAGTGTTTTGGTGTCGTCCTAAGTCAGCATACGTTGTATATTGGTCTCGTTGGTGTACTTGTAGTCTTTTGTGTTTTTGTGTTTTAGTGTCGTCCTAAGTCAGCAAACGTTGTCTATTGGTCTCGTTGGTGTACCAGTAGTCCTTTGTGTTTTAGTGTTTTGGTGTCGTCCTAAGTCAGCATACGTTGTATATTGGTCTCGTTGGTGTACCAGTAGTCTTTTGTGTTTTTGTGTTTTGGTGTCGTCCTAAGTCAGCATACGTTGCCTATTGGTCTCGCTGGTGTACCTGTAGTCTTTTGTGTTTCAGTGTTGTCCTAAGTCAGCATACGTTGTCTATTGGTCTCGTTGGTGTACCTGTAGTCTTTTGTGTTTCAGTGTTGTCCTAAGTCAGCATACGTTGTCTATTGGTCTCGTTGGTGTACCTGTAGTCTTTTGTGTTTCAGTGTTGTCCTAAGTCAACATACGCTGTCTATTGGTCTCGTTGGTGTACCTGTAGTCATTTGTGTTTTAGTATTTTGGTGTCGTCCTAAGTCAGCATACGTTGTATATTGGTCTCGTTGGTGTACTTGTAGTCTTTTGTGTTTTAGTGTTTTGGTGTCGTCCTAAGTCAGCATACGTTGTATATTGGTCTCGTTGGTGTACTTGTAGTCTTTTGTGTTTTTGTGTTTTAGTGTCGTCCTAAGTCAGCATACGTTGTCTATTGGTCTCGTTGGTGTACCAGTAGTCTTTTGTGTTTTTGTGTTTTGGTGTCGTCCTAAGTCAGCATACGTTGCCTATTGGTCTCGCTGGTGTACCTGTAGTCTTTTGTGTTTCAGTGTTGTTCTAAGTCAGCATACGTTGTCTATTGGTTTTGTTGGTGTACCTGTAGTCTTTTGTGTTTCAGTGTTGTCCTAAGTCAGCATACGTTGTCTATTGGTTTTGTTGGTGTACCTGTAGTCTTTTGTGTTTCAGTGTTGTCCTAAGTCAGTATACGTTGTCTATTGGTTTTGTTGGTGTACCTGTAGTCTTTTGTGTTTTAGTGTTGTCCTAAGTCAGTATACGTTGTCTATTGGTCTTGTTGGTGTACCTGTAGTCTTTTGTGTTTTAGTGTTTTGGTGTCGTCCTAAGTCAGCATACGTTGTCTATTGGTTTTGTTGGTGTACCTGTAGTCGTTTGTGTTTCAGTGTTGTCCTAAGTCAGTATACGTTGTCTATTGGTCTCGTTGGTGTACCTGTAGTCTTTTGTGTTTCAGTGTTGTCCTAAGTCAGCATACGTTGTCTATTGGTTTTGTTGGTGTACCTGTAGTCTTTTGTGTTTTAGTGTTTTGGTGTCGTCCTAAGTCAGTATACGTTGTCTATTGGTCTCGTTGGTGTACCTGTAGTCTTTTGTGTTTCAGTGTTGTCCTAAGTCAGCATACGTTGTCTATTGGTTTTGTTGGTGTACCTGTAGTCTTTTGTTTTAGTGTTTTGGTGTTGTCCTAAGTCAGTATACGTTGTCTATTGGTTTTGTTGGTGTACCTGTAGTCTTTTGTGTTTCAGTGTTGTCCTAAGTCAGTATACGTTGTCTATTGGTTTTGTTGGTGTACCTGTAGTCTTTTGTGTTTCAGTGTTGTCCTAAGTCAGCATACGTTGTCTATTGGTTTTGTTGGTGTACCTGTAGTCTTTTGTGTTTTAGTGTTTTGGTGTCGTCCTAAGTCAGCAAACGTTGTCTATAAGTCTCGTTGGTGTACCTGTAGTCTTTTGTGTTTTAGTGTTTGGGTGTCATCCTAAGTCAGTATACGTTGTCTATTGGTCTCGTTGGTGTACCTGTAGTCTTTTGTGTTTCAGTGTTGTCCTAAGTCAGCATACGTTGTCTATTGGTTTTGTTGGTGTACCTGTAGTCTTTTGTGTTTCAGTGTTGTCCTAAGTCAGCATACGTTGTCTATTGGTTTTGTTGGTGTACCTGTAGTCTTTTGTGTTTTAGTGTTTTGGTGTCGTCCTAAGTCAGCAAACGTTGTCTATTGGTCTCGTTGGTGTACCTGTAGTCTTTTGTGTTTTAGTGTTTGGGTGTCATCCTAAGTCAGTATACGTTGTCTATTGGTCTCGTTGGTGTACCTGTAGTCTTTTGTGTGTTAGTGTCGTCCTAAGTCAGCATACGTTGTCTATTGGTCTCGTTGGTGTACCTGTAGTCTTTTGTGTTTTAGTGTTTTGGTGTCGTCCTAAGTCAGCATACGTTGTCTATTGGTCTCGTTGGTGTACCTGTAGTCTTTTGTGTTTTGGCGTCGTCCTAAGTCAGCATACGTTGTATATTGGTCTCGTTGGTGTACCTGTAGTCTTTTGTGTTTTGGTGCCGTCCTAAGTCAACATACGTTGTCTATTTGTCTCGTTGGTGTACCTGTAGTCTTTTGTGTTTTAGTGTTTTGGTGTCGTCCTAAGTCAGCATACGTTGTCTATTGGTCTCGTTGGTGTACCTGTAGTCTTTTGTGTTTGGGTGTCGTCCTAAGTCAACATACGTTGTCTATTTGTCTCGTTGGTGTACCTGTAGTCTTTTGTGTTTCAGTGTCGTCCTAAGTCAGCATACGTTGTCTATTGGTGTCGTTGGTGTACCTGTAGTCTTTTGTTTTAGTGGTTTGGTGTCATCCTTAGTCAGCATACGTTGTCTATTGGCTACGTGTTGTACCTGTAGTCTTTTGTGTTTTAGTGTTTGGTGTTCCTTGTCCCTTTAGTGTTTCTTGTTGTGTTTGTCCGCTCTGAGTTTTCGCAGTGGGGCGTTTCGGTGTTTTACTGTGGTGGCTGCTAACCAGTCTTGTTGGAGATCCACAAACTCCTTTCTTGTGTCTTGTCCGATTGTTTTCAATGCGCCTACGTATCATGACCACTGTATTTGTCCGTCTGTGTATCCGTTCGTCTGTACCCGTATCCCTGGGAGCAGGATACATGCAGACTTAAACCATAAAATCGTCCTAGAATTTTCAATTTGCTTAAAAAGGTCACCATTTTAAGATTCCAAATGATTTTCAAGGTCGGAGGTCAAAGGTCAGAGCAAGTAAAACCTTTTAAAGGACAAGATAAAGGTACATTCTTTTCATGCCGACCTTGAAAATTTCATCCAACTGCATCTAAATAACCTGCATGTACATTGTATATGTGATGAGAATTTGATCGCCTCAGACGACAGCTTGTGTCTGTATGTCAATCAGAAATCGGGCGAGACAATGGAGAAAAAAAAGATGGGTGGGACTATTTCACGTCAAGTATTATAGCTTTTGATAATCGATATATGTTTAATCATTGATCTGTGAAAAATAATACCAGTATACTCATCTTGGATTTAGTTGACGAAGCTATAGTAGGATTGTGAAGCTATGATTGTAATATTTTAAAAGAAATATATTAATCTTTCTTCCTCATTCATAAATGAAATGATGCTTGATCCAAGAAAAAAGTGCTTGATATAGAGAAGAAATGTATGCAGTTATACAGTTGTTTTGTTAATAAGGGTCTTTGTGGGTTTTTTTAATCTTTGAGAGCATCACATAATGAGAATTTATTAATACTTTTTGAAACATTTACTTTAGTATTGAGTATCTTGGGATTGCTCTGTATATCTGAATAAGTAGAAGAGTTGTGAGTTGCTGCAAGCTTTAATCCGGATAACCACACAATCTGCTATTAATGCAGTAGATGAGTCAAACGTCGGCGCTGATGGCATACATATATGGATTTTCTCTATTTTTCCCTTTCCTGTAGTTTTTTTTTTTTTTTTTTTTTTTGCGGTGTAACTCGTTATCTCTGGCATGTTTGTTTATCTGTGTGTGAGGGAGGGTATGTGTGTAGGTGTGTTTTAGGTGGTTTAAGTTACATTTCGTTGTGTGCGTTCCTCTGTGAAAACATGTACAACAACGTGCGTCTTCCTTCATTATTCTTATCAAGAAAATGATACATTCAATATCTATGAAGAGGCGATGCATGTTTACTCCAGCATTATGTATACATGTATCTATATTGTTTTACGACAGACCGAATTTCAACACGCAGTGATGAAGATACATGTGCGCAGTTTTTTTTTTTCTAAAATATATCCGTAAAAAAAGCAGAAAAGCTACGATTGTTATAATGTCAATTCATGTCAGGAAATTGACAGAAAATTGAAATTGTGTTCCGAAAAATATTAATTTCATCGCTAAAAGCACCATACAGTGTTTTACTATATACAAAAACGTCATTACCAAAGAAGAACTGATTGCCGGAGAGTTCGTTCCTCTTAGCCGCCTACATCTCGGGTACAAACCGCCAGGGGGCGCTTCAATGATCCAGAACTCCTTAAAGATATATAGTGCTAAAAATGTCAGCCAAAACTGTTACACCGAAACAATTTATATCTAGAACGCAATAAATAATTCAATTAATGGGTACACTTGGTACAAATGAACTCGGGGGATGGTTTAAAAGCTCACCCGCCGGGATTTTAATTATATCAAAGTACCGACAATGCAAAACGACGGGGTATCTTTAATGGTAAATCAATGATTTGAAGCGTGGCAATCTTTGAAATGAAAGTACTGTTCCTTGAATTATAAATGTAGCAAGTCTCACGAGATTTGTTGAATGATCGTCAAATCTCGCGAGAGTGGATCTCGTTTCTGGATGTTGTTAATGAAAACGTACAAACAATGTGTCGATTCCATCTCTTTTCATAGAATTTATTGGCATGTGTAATACTCCCCATACACATAATCATAAATTATTGCATTTAATAACTTTTCATGAACACATCACATCGGGAATATGGACTGATAAAGTATAACAAAAAAAAAAACAAAACAAACAGAGTGATTCACCTTGTAGACATGGTTAAAGCTTTTTGTAGAATTACTTGTAAACATGGTAAATGAGTGATATTTTCTAGAAATAAAAATTATGGGTACTAATTGAATAATGGAAGAAGAGCCTACACAAAAATCTACAGGCATTATAAGCACCGAGATGTAAAAACAATGTTTTGCAGCACCATACTTTGGTGAAAGTTCCTTATGAAAAATTGCATTTGAAGAAGTTTTCAATGATTTTTTACATGCGCAGATCCAAAATATGTGTCTAGGGGGAGGCAACCCCATCAAGAAAAAGGGGGGGGGGGGTCATGGGTCTGTAAAGTTTTTATAAAAAGTATATTTGAAATCATTTGAAAACTTAGCTTTTTTGACAAATTCCAGGGGACGTGAAGGGTTGTCCTGACGCCCATTACTCCCTCCCCCTGTTTCTGGATCCACGCATGTACAATATTAATGAAATGACATTAGATAACCATGTGTTGTTTAGATGACCATGTGTTGTTTATCATAGTTCATACGAATTAGATCAGTCAATAGTCTATTGCTGCTGCCACCAGTTTTGGCTCGATATGGGTCATGATAAATTGGGGTATTTTGAAATGGTAGCACCGGTTTCTTGTACACTCTGACGTCACTGCATTCGGAATGCCTCCTATTTGTCGGTAGTAAATACATTTCGGTATCCTCTGCAATTTTCGATTTGATAATGTTTTCACTTCGCAGAGAATGGCATTTCCGTGGTCTATGTTTCACGATTCCACGTTTGTTTTTACTTTTAGAAATGCGAGTTGGTAACAGAATGAGTTCTTGGAGATCAGAATTTTCAGAAGCGCTGTCTTTAATACGGCTTTTAATCTCACCAGAAGAACCGGAAGTTGAAGTGTAACATTCGGAATTCTTTGAAGTATCAGTTTTATCCTCTCCACAATCGTAATATCCACTGCTATCATCAGATTCCGAACGATCTGCAAATACTTCCGTATCAGACGCTTCGCTACAACTGAGCGTACGAGCGGAAGATGAACGACCGGAACCGGAAACAGTTGGTGTCGACGCTTTATCCGTACCATCTACAGTGTTAGAATTTTCGTCACTTCCTGTGTTATCACTGTCATTACTGAGAGATTTGATGATGTTTCTAACCTGTTCTTTCAAAATCAGATTGTGTTCTACTTTTTCTAAATGTGATCTGTATTCCGTAACTTCACTCTCACTCGACGTACTCATGTCATATTCACATCCGGTATCCTCTGTTTCCGGTTCTGATCTATTTCTGGATTCCAATGACTCCATGCTTGAATGATGACCGCGACGGACATTACTGATTTTCTCACGTTCGTCCGCACTTCGTTGTTTGGAATGTAACCGCAACAAACTTAACCTGACTAGATCATTGTCTGAAAGCGCATTTATCAAACTATTCCCAGAGTTATCACTGCTGTCCCACGGATCTACATAATCGGAAATCCGAGATTTTTCCCGGCATGTACAAGTAAAGCGTCCCTCTGAATTAGATCTGTGCATGCAAGCGCACAGAGGATCTTCCTTCGTTTCTTCCGGTACGAATAACGAATCTGAAAATGTTCTGTCACTGGCACCACACGTACAGTTATGACTGCCTTCACAGGGGATTTGATTGGGTTCAGCTATTGGCACTACCATATATGGTCCTTCCTCGTGAGCACGTGTAAACAGTCGGCGACTAGTCGCTGGACGACTGCTGTTTTCAGACACTTTAAGATTTAGTCGAGCAAATTCGGTAGTCAGTGGTAAGTCAGGGAGATCTAATATTTCCTCATAGATGTGATATGGCGAATCTGTCACAGAAGTCCTACTATTCGGAACATATCTTCTCTCATTAAATCCGTAATCAGAAGTAATATTTTTATCGTCCTTTCGGAACCCGTAATCATCCTCTGACTTTTTCTTCTCTCTTCCCTTGCGAGATCGTTTCTTGTCCTTCAGCCATCGGAACATCTTCGGTGTCGTCTGCAAAAACAAAATAGAAAAATAAGAAAAGATGTGACAAGATCCCTGCTGATAAATGCTAATGTAGAACACAAAAATGATCAGTGAGTGAAAAGCAGACGACTGTTTTGATAAATCACTGCGCCATCTGTTGATAATTTTGCGTCCCATATTCATCATACGGTTCGACAACTGCATCGGAGATATCACTTGAGTATTAGCGCGAAGTGAAAGAAAAGAAAATCTGCCTTTTTTTCTCTAAACAAAGTATCCTAACCGCTCTCATACCTTAGACATTTTGATATTCAATCCAAATTTGCGCTAGGTAGAATACAAAAAATCTGCCTACTAAGTATTTTTTTTTCTCCAAATACATTCCTACCATCCTCTCCCCTACCTTAGACATGTTAATTCAATCTTCGGAGCGTAGCACGGACCAAAAGGAAGTCATTTGCACTAATATATATCATAACACTGAAACCAGACGCCCTAAGCTCTCCGATTTTTACTTCCAATACAAACGACAGGGCCTCGCGGCAATGGCTTCATATTGTCAATTGATACTTTAATACCAATATTTAATATGGGACGAGGTCTTCTACCTGGTTAAACCAGTAAATGGTCTGTAATAGAGAATTCAGGGGCGGATCTAAAGAATTTTGAAAGAAGGGGGTCCAGCCCATAGGAGGCGGGGGGGGGGGGGGGGCTTCCACCCTATGATTTTGAAAAAAAAAACCAAACAAACCGCAAAAATCAGCATTTTTGGTAAATTCCGGGACGGCCTGACCCCCTATCCTCCACCCCTAAATCGGCGCCTATAAATAGACCCCCTATCCTCAATCCCATGATCCGCGCCTGGTGAAAGGGAGGCTTTTATAAGGCCACCTAAGGTCTGGGAGGGCTGTTACAATGTTTGCAGACAAATAAATGGGTACTCTAACCCACTGATTTAACGGTGAAGACATCTGAATAAATAGACCCTTGGTTATCGATAGAGGGTAGAGAGAAGAAAATGTCACCATAAAAATCATACTCTATAGAAGTCTGTAGAGGTGCCGTCGCACTGCTATGAGGCACATGCACTCAGCTTGCTAGTTTATCAAATTGTCATGATATTCTGTGGAAATCTTAACTAAATGATTTCAAAAGAGAGGTCATTATTATAATGAAGTAGTTTTAATTACACGAGTGTGCATGCATCAACAGGGTGTTCTGTACTTCACTTTTGCTTATCTTTTAATATATCTAAACATATTTGTATAGCTGTCTTGATTTGAGGTACTGAATGCCAAACCGAAAAAAAAAAATGGCATTAAGAAACCTATTTTTTTTTCTTCTCTCTTCTCTTTTTCCATTTCAAAGAATCTTAATAGTAAATGGTGGCACTTTCTGAACTGAAAACTATCAAGAGAACGGTAGAAACATTTCTCTTTGAAATAAAGCAGCAATTAGTACCTTCAGTGGCGGATTCAGGGGGGTGCGAAGGGGGCGTCCGCCCCCCCCCCCCGGGCACTGACCCAAAATTTTCCAAAACCAGGTATATTTTGGCCCATTTTCAGTAAAAATCGGCAAAATTCGCCCCTTGACCCCCCGGCAAAGGGGGCGCTGGATCCGCCACTGACCTTGCATTGTCACTTTAAGAAACACCGGAAATTAGTTAAAAAGTAATTAACACGCGAAAATAAATTTGGTTTTTAAGGCATTGAAATGGCCGCAAATTATGTCGTTACGGACGGTGATGCATGCGCCATATGCATTGTTGTATGATTTAAGTTGATTTAAGAAATGAATCTTATATTTTTTCTGTTGATGCAAGTATCACCCGAAAAATTGGACAGAAAACTGCATCAATGCGCGTAGCGCGTTGATGCAAAAGTTTTCTGTTCAATTTTTCGGGTGATACCTGCATCAACAGAAAAAATATATAATTCATTTCTTATCATTTAATTGTGGAAAACAGACTGTTTTCTTGGATCTAT
Organism: Pinctada fucata; assembly: GCA_028142955.1. Taxonomy (NCBI): domain Eukaryota; kingdom Metazoa; phylum Mollusca; class Bivalvia; order Pterioida; family Pteriidae; genus Pinctada; species Pinctada fucata. Next base: position 49,693,888 of record AP027110.1, on the reverse strand, counting down.
AAACAATCAATCACCGCACTATATTTCGTAAGTCGGAAGGTTTTGCAGTGATACGTCTGCCAAAACAAGTTATGGCAGCCGCCATGATTCAAACAGCGAACGATCGTCCCTCTATATCTTTGGAATAAGGACCACTTTGAACAAATTCTACATGCACTGTTAACTTTTGAGTAAGTAGAAAAGAAATGGTACCCTTGAAATCATAAGCAAACATCAACAAATTGTATTTTCAGCAACGAGTTCATTCGTGTTTGTGGGAACCCCCAGTTCTAAAAATAGTGCTATAAATAGACTTCCGTGAAAAATTCTGTTGATCGATGTATCAACAAAATTTCTAAGCCAATCAGAATCTTCGTTTCTTGAAAATGACAATGGAAATTAAATGATAATAATCTCTCAACAACATCCGGAGGGAACCAAATATTTGTCTGATTTCTATCTCTTTGTTTTATCAACCGACAATTTTTTCTCGTCTTTTTTTTCAGAATTTACGTTTCACACCTTTGTCTTTTCCAAACTAGAGACAGCGCGACATACCTGTACGACCATCACGTCTCAATGTGGTCGCGCGAAATCATTCAGCGGGAAGTATATAATTTTACTTCAAAGCGAAAAAAAAAAAAATAATGTATGCAATAAACATTAATGTGAACCTTTAACAAGTTCATACATTTCGATTTTTGCATAAAAAGATAAATAATATGTACCGAGAAGGTGACAAGTCCCAACTAATGCATAAATCATCAAACAACTAGTAGGTGTTGTACGGTAGGAAAAAGGGAGGGACATCTTGATCATCAAGTATCTTTATCATCTTTATCATCTTTTTTTTTTTTTTTTTTGGTTCATAACCAAGGAGAGAAATTTCTTTGATTTCAAGACATTTCAAACCGTTGACGGGGATTCAGGTTACCCATGCAAGGAAAAGAAGGACGTAATAATTAATGCATACACAGTGACATCGCCATGCTAATTGCATTATAATTAGATTTTTGGGCTGATATGAATCTAAAACATCTCTCTCTCTCTCTCTCTCTCTCTCTCTCTCTCTCTCTCTCTCTCTCTCTCTCTCTCTCTCTCTCATGTTTACTTTGCCAGGCTGTCGTCAAGTACCAGTCCGTTTCAGAACATTCTCTCGGCCTCATTAGGCGGGGGAAGTGTTTGCGTTTCTATAATAAAGGAGCCTTAAATTCCAGACTTGTCTTTTTAATACGATTAAACAACGAACGTTGACCAGAGTTTGTTTCCTTTGAAGTTTTTTTTTAATGTGTTGATAAACCTGTGGTGCATTCTGTCTCCATTTTTTGGTCGGTGTTTACAAATTCACATTTTAATTGGACTCCACCAAATATCATCGTGCATAATACTCATATTGCTAAAAATTCTATATAAATGTTTGATTTCATGTAAAGTTTAGAAATCGTACGTGTGGTCTACGTTGAAGATCGCCTTATTTTCTATTTCAATACTTTAAGTTAATTGCTACCATTCTCGAGTTCAGGTACTACATAATTTTAACAGAGAAAATTCACTTTATTAGCTTCGGCGATTAAACCGTGAAGAGTAAAGGCAAACAAAGTGATCCTTGAGGTACACCGTTATTAACAATATAAACATGGCAATATTTATATGAGTTCTGACGTCTTATTGTGGGGGTAAATCCGCTCTATCATCACTATTGTATAAGACAAACTGTCAGAATTTCGTACCGAACAAAAACAAAATCTGATCCGTAAGAACACAATCCAATTTCAAACAGATCGATTATATTTACATATTAAAATCAAGGCAGGTCCGGCTCCGCGTTTTATACTCTAAGTAAGGCTTCCTGCTTAAAGAGACCTTAAGTTTCTCCTGTTTGTATTTTTGTGGCTTCCGTAATAGATTAAACACCTAGCAACTCACCGCAAAACACAACATCCTAACATTTACCGCGGGAAAGCAAAAAAAAAAAATACTTAAGCAAACATGTAGTCAGGCGAAAACTTGATAGTGGGCTGTCCACATTTATGAGTTGACTTCATTTAGTTTATAATTTAAATATTCGCATTTTCATTTTAAAGAAATGTCCCATTTGACTTATCCAAATGCAGAAGTTTCACTTGAAAAGAAAGCAACAAAAATAACCTTACTCTTTTCGATGAGTTCTTAAATATCCTTTGAATTTTATCCAAATTTATGTCACACCTAATAATTCGACAAATCCCGCGCACCATGCCAAATAACAAAACAATGCTTTTTCTGATAAAGTACAAAAAAATGAAGTCACATGATTTTTTTAGTCACATGACTTAATTACAAGTACAATGTACACCCCGATCAAGGTCAAATCCCCGCCTCGTCGGCTTACTTGTTTATTTCTTTGAAGTCGTCCCTGCAGACAGATCGATAAAATCAATGAAGATGGCGGTAATCTGATCTATGATAATCGTTTAATCCGTATTTCGTCGGTTATTGTTGTTAAGAACCACCATGTCCCGCTGCTTTAGATATTTCTCTGATTGTATTGCATAAAACTCATTGTAGACGTTGATAAGATCTAGATCTTTTTGTAAGAAGTCTCAAATGTGCTGATTTCATAAGCTTAAGACTACAGGTAGGGCGAACTACCTTAATTTGTGAAAATGATTCCCACAATGAGACTGAAATATACTTTCTCTCTTTGGTTTTTTTGTTGTTGTTGCTCAATGTGTGGAAAAATTGGAGATGACGGAGACGAATAATTCGCCCTAAATTTTTCAAACATTCTTCCTTTTTTTCGGTCAATATATAACAGAGAGCCGCGAGTGACCTTAATTCCCTGGAAAAATGGTTGGGTACGCAACAAGAATAATTATAAAGCTTTACGGATGAAAGGTATTAATAAAATAGTTTCTAACCTTACATGTTGTAAATAGAATGCATATTTCGTGATGGGTGGGGCATGTTACTATATATATACCAATCAATACTACGGGACTGGGTCAGGGTAACAAATAGACGAAGTATAAATGTACCGCTTAAATTTCTCGATTTTTAAGTCTTGTTCGCACCAGTTATCAATAAAATTGAAATTATATATATGACATCGATTTAAACTAAATATCTAATATAAATCACGGAATATACATGTATACGTTTACAATGGAATCGTATTTCGACTGACTTTTAAGGTACCAGACCAAAGTGCTCCCCGTGACGTACTCAATACGCCTCTAATAGCGCATCTTCTTTTCAAAGATAGCACTTGAAATTTTTTGTTACTCTTTGGAAAAGACGGTATTCATTTAAATACTGTCATTTAAGATAAAGTGAGAAGATAGGGGGACAGTCAGCGATTTTTAAACAAGGGCCTTATTCATTGATAGACAGGAATTATATTGCCCTAATCAAAACGGGGACGAAATACCCACTTTCCGCTTTGCAATCAAAGACGCTTTACGTATCTCATGATTGGTTTTAATGAAGGGCATGGCGATAAAAAGGTCTGCAAGAGGAGGCCTTCTCTCAAACGTCTTTTGTGAAAATAAAATGTTTAGATCGTAATCTTTTTAGCAAAGTAACGTTTTGCTGAACCGAAACAAAAAGACTTCCATAACCTCTGGTATCTTTCAGATTTAGGACCGGGTACGAGGTTGAGTGATTTGTCTGCTGTGACCTTCAGCATTATAAAGTGCACGTCGATCCCTTGAAATCGGAAGGTTTTTTTTCGAATATATTCGTTTATTTTCTAAATTCAGTTTCAAAACTAGTTCATAATTTACTTGTAACATACAAGAATATTCCGAATGTATTGCACCCGCCTCACTATTAATTTATTAAATCAAAATTCTCTATTATATCGAAAATATTCTTTTCCAGACATTTTATCTAAGGGGATGACGTAAGTATTGACAGCATATTTTCTCTATTATCTTAAGAGGGATTTTGAAAAGATATTTTATCAAGTAAGGGGGTGCGTACGTATCAACAGCATATCATTGTTCCAGATAACAGAATGTGTCAAAATTTAATCTTACTACGTTCTCGTACAGTCGCCGCGGGTGCTACGTAAATGTAAACAAAATCAAAAATCTTAATCTTTCTATTTTTCTAAATGTAAATCTTTCAATCATTTTATATTGAATTTAAGAGTTAAGTAAATTGCACGCGGGTTGACCGCGAAGCGCATCAAATTTGTTCGAGGTGCGCTGGATAGACCAAAAGCCAGTACGATGAAATGATATCACGGTTTCTATTTGTACGGCAAGAGTGCACATAATAAACGTTTAGTTTTAGAGCCAAGCGCGAATATAGAGGAGGGCGGGGGAGGGGCTTCTAGAGGAAAGGGGGTCAGGACCACCCATTGGAATTTGCCAAGATTTTTTTTCCATTTTAACGTGGTTTTTTTATTTCTCCAAACCTTAGGCTGGAATCCCCCCCCCCTCCTCTTCCCTGACGTAGAACCCCCCAGGAAAAACATTCTAGATTCGCCCATGAAAGGCAGGGAGAAATTAACTTCATAAATATAGAGATAAATAAAGAGTTTTTGAGTAAGATTAATGACATGTCACTTGGTGTGAGATACAGTGTCAGAAATGATGAAAACTTAGTAGTGTGTCTGTAAATTAATGGCCGTTAAAGTGCTTTAACAACCTTTCTTATAAAAGAACATTGTTTAAAGTATGAAATAGATTTTTCAAGAATACGAATATTCAGCCTTACAAATTGCACCTCGACTCTGAAGTTCACGATTAAAGTAACATAAAGTCCAACCCCCCCCCTCCATCCCCATCCTGTCCCCTCCCCCAAAACATTCCCGTCTCCTCTCTTTATTAGACTGATTACATGCAAGTCTTGAGAAATTAACTCCCCTTGAAATGGCATGCATAACTGAGTTTGGCTCACATTTTTCTACTTTTCACAGATTTTTTACATCAAAATTTTGTTCTGATTCGGTGAGCATGATGAGAGGATGGGGCACAGGGGTTATTAATGTAGACAAGATTGAATGGTAAACTTGCTACACCGTGAACTCTAATTTACATGAACCCCCGACTATGATATATCTTATTACACGATTTTATTACCAAGTTTATATCTTAATTTAGAATGTTTTTATTGCAACAAATATCAAAGTTTTGCCATCTATTGAGCTAGTCTTGGGTTGTTTTTTGTCGCGTTATTTGTGTAGATAATAATCCGTTTATGGGCTCGTGAAATCCTATGCATGTTGAAAGCATTTTGCCGGCAATTTTTGTAATAAAACTAATCCCTCGGTTTAGGCATACAAAATGCTTTGTGTTCATAGATTCTGACATCAAATCGAGAGTTGGATGATTATACCGAAAATACAGGCGTTCCCTGACAGGTTGAAGTGGAGTTATATCCCCTTGTTGACAAAAATACCCCCAAATTTCCCTGTAAGTGCACATCATGTTTGTAAAGTTTGAGTCTATGTATGCACATCACGAACATAAACACTCTCTTTACAAAGCAAATGTACAAATGTATTTTGGATTCAAAACACATCAAATGTTCATTTCAAAGGCAAACTGCACGTGATTGTTGCCGCGATGCACATTAATTTCTAACCATGTTTATTTCATCTGAACAATTAATGTCACTTTGATAAAATGCTTTTTTTATGCATTTACAGAGCACTTGAAGCTATAGCAAAATTTGGAAGGAATCTGAATTTGGGACAAATTCAATGAATGTAACTTTAAACTGCAAACATGTATTCAAATTCATTCAATTTTCTTTAATGGTCGATTTATGCATTATGTAGAAATAACATTAGTTTCGGGAGGAGGACTTCAAGATTGATTTTTTTAATGTTATTTTTAATTGTAATTGCAACGTAGTATTTGCAAGTTAAGCATCTTTCTCGTGTATTTGCAATCTATGTAACACGGAGTACAGAGAGAGAAATTTTCCATAGCAACGTGGTTAAATTTAAGAAGGATTTCAGACTATAAATTCATGAAAATTCCTGTTCAAGAAATCTGACCAGTTCCAGTTCCCGATGCAAAATCTATCTGTATCTGATATGATGCATTTTCTAAGATATTAATTTGAAAGTTATAGTACAAATATCGCTTTTTTGGAAGGCCCGAATCTATGACAAAATCTATGAAAATCATAGGCTGCATTATTCTGAGAGGAATTTCTACAACTGAATCTAGCGCTACTTACCAAACACGTCCGAATGATTTTCATAAAACCCTAGTTTTCCTTTAAAAATTGTCGCACAATGTTGAGCAATTCAACAAAATCCAAGGTGAAAATGGATATACACTGGCTAAATTCGTCTAAAGAGAGTCACAGGTAAAAATTACAAACATAATTTCCACGTTGATAAAATCTTACTTCGCTGAGAGTAAACAGACGTACCATCCATCAGACTATGTACAAAAATATTAAAATGCAAACCACGTTGCTTCTTTCTGACAGATACAAATGTAGTTATTCGTACGAAGTGTGGCCAACATTAATAATCACACGGACGACCAAAGCGCCGCTCATGCGACATACTAACAAGCAGAACCGGGCACGGATAACGATCTCCGGATTAAGGGGGCTTCCTTGTTCTACAAGATAATCACAGGCGGTGTCCGGGGGATAGGAACTGTATATCATGTGACCAGACTTGAAGATGGATTTACGAGTATAATTAAGCCCTTTGATTTTATTCCCATAAACAATATAATAATACCAATCTTTCTCTCTACCATTGTCCTTTTCTGTTAAAAATTTCCTTTTCATTGATAACTTGATGTGAACATGAGATGACTGACTGAAATTTTACCATAATCTATATAAATTATTATCAAAAATATTTTAAAATATTCTTGGAAAAAAATCACCAAAATTATAATATCTGACTTTTCATTACTCATTCTTTGCGAGTAATCAAAAATAGGTCATTGTCTGCAAAACTCAAGAAGTAGGTCAATTGCTGCTATGTGACGTCCATCCATGTATTCGTCAGACTTTTTGGCTTAAAAAACAAATTAGAACGTGTTGTTGTCCACGCAAACAAACATTAATACCCAATACATTCACAAAGAAAAATGATTATGTTCGCAAGAAACAAAAGATAATGACATAAGCGGCATGACACGACGGGGGCGAGCAGCCTAAATGTATGGTTCCCATTTGCATAAAAAGTCATACATCCAGTTCTATAGGTTTTTCCACTTAGGGCAAAAATGCTCAATTTTTTATATTTTTACAAGGGCAGAACTAGAGGGGAAGCGTGCCAGTAGGATGGGAGGTGTTCAGGACAACCCCCCGTCCTTTTGGAATTTGCCAAAAATACTGTTTTCCCCATTTTACGTACATACTTTTTTAAAGCCATAGATTGCTCCCAATGATGGCTTGGACCATCTGGAAAAAAATATCTAGAATGCCATTGCTTCAAAGGGGAAGTCTTAGATTCCATGGCAACTGTTTTGGCCATTCAATTACCTTGAAATGCATGACTACTTAACAGAAATGCTTCATTTTTTCATATGTAATTCAATTGTAGAAATACAAATAATAAAATTGGAAAAATTCTCATAAATTTCGGTATTAAGTACTTCGCCAGCTGTTTAATCAAGAATGATATATTGCTTTTACATGACACACCTGTGTAATTTTAGATCATTTTCAAGTCGCTAATACTGACATGCTTTTGAAAGTGAGGTTGAACGCTTCTCAGATCAAGTGAACGTTTTAAGGATTTATCATATCAAAGGCAATAGATCAAAGTGTTTCAGGAGATCAATCCAACGCGAAGCGCTACAAGAGCGAATTGGTCAATGACACGAAGCGCTGCAAGGCCGAAATCGTATAGATTAAGCCATAAAGCACATTATATAATGATTAAATAACCTTAAAAAATGTCATCAAAGACAAAATTCTCTTTGTTTAGATACAAAAGTCGATAATATGTTAATAATTAAGACACGAGGATCTAGAAAGTAATACCTTATTAACAATTCTGATTTTCCTGTTTATACGAAAAAAATATTTTCAAACTCAGCTGGATCCCCTGGCGGACTGGAACTCCCCTTTCTCTCTAATTCTAGACCCTCCTATGAGATATTCATATGTGGACTTACACGCTGGCATATTGCTCTCAAAGATTTTCTTCCTTTTTTTAATTCATATGACCGAATTTCACCGTACCTTTCAATGGCGCAGATTTGTTCTCTTCGAAATATATCTTGATCGATTTTCTTTTAGTTTTACCGTTGAATTGAATAAGAAAAATGAGCCGCAAGGATAAATAGAACACTATGACATTAAAGCTGAATGCCCTCTTTTTGAAATATGATACTACATGTACGTACCTCAAGTAGAGGCGGTAGCTATTTAGGAAACGTGAAGGACTTCTACATTAACGAGGAATATGATACGGTAGCGCGAAGTTTAAGCATAATGGTAGTCATCCTCCCCTGAGACATTACCAGATGGAACAATTTTGTGGCCCATGTGTAACACTATGACTTCCGAAGATTCACTATCATATACCTCTCACAATTTTTCGGAAATTTGTGAAAAATATATAAGCGTGCCGGACCTCTCCTCTGCTAAAACAGATATTTAAAATTTTTAAATTGATTTTTCTCTTTAATTTAATTAAAATTTGAAATTTTTAAAAATTCAAAATACATTGTAAATGAAAAATGGCTACATAGGTCTTCAATGATAGAAGAATCTGTTGTGGTCATATTTTTGTTCTCTTACTACTTGGAATCTTGGCTCTTTAAAAACGTAATTCATTTATTAGTATATTTACCTTTACAAGATGAATTATTCTATATAAGCCTCCGTTACGATCATCAATAAGTGGATTCCGTAACGTAAAACAAATACAAATATATCTGTAGGACAATGAATACAATTCTTCTATTCTTCTCCTTATTATGGCAATCAAGACATGTTAGATAAAGTCAATATTTATTGCTCTTAGTTCGGAACAGGAAACATAAACAAAAATGTTTGATTTTGAGCTTTGCTTATAAATTGGTAACGTATATTACGAGGTGGAATCGTTGATTTAGGTAATCTCCGCTGACAGATTTATGTCATCGTTTAATACCAGCTGAATGAAAGCTATTAAATCCTTGATAACGATTTCGTAATATCACCTGAGGTTATAAATTCTGATTTATTTAAGGTACATGCTCGCCTTGTGATTGGGTGGGTGGGGAGGGGGAGGGAGAGAGGGACTGTTAGTCATAAACTTATTTAGGCTAAAATAAATTGTCGTGTGAAAAAGTAGAATAAATTTATGAATATCTTCAATAGAACCCTCTCCTCTCTTTTATTTTTGCTTTGCAGCAGTTCAAACTTTTTACGTTTTTATTCTTTAAAGGGACGGTGTCCCTGAAAATTAATTAATTTTACAAAATTTTGAAATGCAGAATCTTTCTTTTTATATGAAAGTATACATTCTCCTTTGTATAAATTCAAATTTTCAGGCGAATCTAACGCATACATTCGCAGTTATAGACCGTTAAAAACGTCATTTTGAATTTGGGGTGCGCATCTCTAATTCATTCCACTAGCGCCACCTACAATGTTTTGAGTTTATACAATAGAGGTATATGGAGATTGAATTATTTAAAAATCGATAATATTAGAGTTGTTACTGCATATTTTCAAATAAAACTTTTTATGGTTTCTTTTTTCATCTATCTAAACCCTTTGGAATAAATTTTACGTTTTTAATAAAAATTTATTTACAGGGACACTGTATCTTTAATATTTTCAACTACAATTTTCAAGCTTCGTTTTCATTTTTTGTGCCAAATGAGAGTTTTATCTTCAATAACAAAACTCAAAATTTCTAAAACATGGAATGAAAATATTTTAGTCGTAAATAAATACATGTATTTATGTAAATTATGTTGACTATTAAAGGAAAAGCGTAACGTAGATCTACGATCAATGACATGATACACACATTTTAACAAAGCACTTAAAAACATACAGAAAGATGCATTCAGTGTTGGTTTATGATTATTCCCCAAGGCAATTCCTATATCATACTATATCTGATGAAAAATTCAACATCTGTTTCACTCTTTAGTTATGTATATTTATTGTATTTACTATTTTTTTTTTCGGGGCGCTTGGTACTATCCACACCTAATGTGAAATAAATGTGAAATAAATTGGGGTTGCATTAGATATATATCTAACTTAAAACATTAATTGTACTGCAATATCGACTGACTCTACACTTTTCTTTTATCTATCCTTTTATTCTCTCTCTTTTTATAGTGCGCACGAAACTGGAAAAGTTTTAATCATCAACTTTGAACTTTGTTTTACTTTTTTTTCTTTTGGCAAGCAAACTTATTGATGGTGTTAAACTTGGCAAGCAAACTTATTGATGGGGTTAAACATCAAAGTTCATTCATTCATTCATTCATTCATTCATTCATTCATTCATTGGTAATGTCGATAGAACAGAAATTGAACTTTTAACTCCGGACACTTCAGTTTGAATCATATCCATCAGTGTTTACTTTACTAAGGTCTCTATTTATTGACAGCCGAGAGGAAGTTATACCCAGGAATTGTGCAGGATAGATGGAGCGTCAAATCCTTACGTCACTCTCAGTAACGAGTGTTACATGTCGTAATCTACGTTACCGCATTAAGTGTTTCTCTTTACGTTACGACCGTCACCTGTCATTTTTACTACCTGTCATTGTGGCTCAAGTGTTCTCAGCATTTTTATAATGGGTATAATAATGTGAGATTTGAAATTTAAACAAAGTTTTGATACAAAGTCGATTTCTAAACTTTTCTGTCTACTTTCACTTTCTATGATAATGATCATATTCGAATTCCTTACAATTCAAACTTTGATCTCTTAATTACTGATGTACCTTATTTACTGACCTCGGGCTTACAAACAAGATAAGCAGAAAAGTTAAAATTACGTAATTGTGTACACCGTGTACATTCCGTGTTTTATTGCAGGTATTTCCGCCTCCTGTTGTACTAAAGTCTTTGAAGACCGGTATGTTAGGCATGTTCTATTTCATTTATTAATCCCCTGCTGGACATTTTTGTTTCATAGAAAAATTCGATCACTTACTGATTAAAACTAATAAAATGTTTCAAGGTAATAGAGTACATCCTACAATTTACATAAGGTGCTCATTTCGAAAAATACGATCCTTATGGGACATCTTAATGCATTGAATATGAAGAGGAACATAATTTCTAAGTGCAAACAAGGACATTTAAAATATTTAATATGAACGTTTCTTGTACGAGATAGATTAATAACAGTCATTTTGATCATTCCCTTTACGGGGTAACAATGTATTATGCAATATTCGTGTTTATACCACGATGAAATTTAAACCCACTCGATTCCAATGTGTCCTATACCCTCTTATCTTGAAGTGTCAGAAGTATGAAAAATTATGAGCCGAATCGATCGAAAAATAAATACTCCACACCTGATACGAAGATTCTTCACGGCAGGGGTGGAACGAACTGGTATTCACGCGAAATGATCTATGTAACGAAAACCACAAAATGCACGTGCAAGCCGATTCAATTATAGGGGGCGGCAGTTACTAAAAGTATGGCGAAAAACTTATTTGAGATTTTTTTTTTTCGTATAGACATAAATTCAATCAAATTCTGACTATGTCATCGACCACTCAGCAGTAGCGCCATCTACAAGAACAATCCAATTCCTAGTGGCGACATCTACAATCAGTATCACTGACAATCCTGTAGCATAGATACCGAAAGCTTCGTATTTTAGGGCTGCATTAGAGATCATGTAACCCTATAACTTTCGGTTTATTCTTTTTTTTTTTTTCGATTATACACGACATAAGCTTCTTCTCATTATTTTATTTATCTCTTTTTTTTTTTCTTTTTTTTTTTTTTTTGCCGAAGGACAGAATTACAATAATTCTACTTTCCAAATTTAACAATTCTAGGATCTAGAAGATGAATAGCTTACCCAAGAAGACGGGGATGATATACCGAATTTCATCGTAATCCCTTTATCTTTTAATCACTAGACAGTAGACGCTGACCATATGCTGATATGTGTTGAATAAGTGAACAGTATGATAGACAAAGATAACCAAGGAATTTTATATAGATAAGTTCCAGTGTACATTATCGACCTAATGAGCGTAAAATAACACTGACATCTTCGAGATTATCAGGTAAGCGTAACGTCTCCTGAGCGACGGACCGTGACGCTGGGTTAGCCGGGTAAGCAGCGTAGCCCAAAGGCGCGAAATTAGGTGACATATTGTAAAAAGGTTTTAAACACGGGTGTAAACTGACCATAAAAAGGTCATAAATCACACTGTGTCAAGTCTTGTAAATAAATCATGGGGTTAATTGAAGTCGCTCAATCTGGTATTAAAATCTTTCACCTCACTTAACACCTGATCAGTGGTAGGTAACAGAAAGTGTCTGACTTTTAATTGCACATTTTACTCAAAAGAAAACATATTGTCATAACCTTGTAACATTGACTTCAAGGACACGATAAATGTCATACATTGTGTTTATATTCAATTAGATTTAAGGAAGATTTGAGAAGGAATTGGCTCTGGATTTCACCACTCAAAAATTTTGACATCAATTATCATTTTAATTGAAATTCAACTACTTCACTCAAATGAAGTAAAGCGTAACGAAAATTCTAGCTCTGAAAGTTATTCATCTTATTTTTTTTTAAAGATTTATTAGAAATGTGTACACTGAGACCATAGGAATAAACAAATAAAAACAATCTTTTTTTTCACGACTTCTAGGTAATTTTGACCTTATCAATTATAAAGAAACATTGTGATATGAAACTATGAATGAAAAATAAAATGACTTGTACATTTAATTGATGTTTTAGTTACAATAGTTTCAAATGTCAAAATGACCGAGTGTGTGTGTTTGTTCATTTTCCCCTCGTGTAACAAAGATTTGAGTGTGAAATATTCGTTTTCCTCTACGATTCTACCAGATTATAACTATATTTATGGATTTATCTGACCAGTGTGTAGGTAATCCGATATGTCAGAGTAAAGCCATATTAAGGCAAAACATTACATTTACTCAGGTGGTCATTTCCCCTTAAAATTCCACAATTATCAGAAAGGGCGATAAAATCTAGATAAACAAAGCCCCTAGACGGTCTGTTATGAACATTAACTTTTTGACTCGAATATTCTCTTCACATTTAAGGCCGATTTTCCAGTCTGTTGCTTTTTCCTTCAAAAGTAATTAGCTTGGTAGGTAAAATGCGCAGGTCGGAACGCAGCGGGGTCAGCCACTTCAGGCTTTCTTTGTTATGAGATCGCAATCTCCGTTGCTAATGCTGATTTATCGGACAACAGATACCTTAAGTGGACAAAAGTAGCATTTTGAGAATAGAAAGATTCATCCCGGACAAAAGCGGAAGCTACTCGTCAGCTGGTGACAGTTTGGAGTGTTTTCTTTCACGTCCGCTTCCTATTGTCCACGTGATAAATGAGAGCGCAGTGAGCGTTCTGGGATTAGCTGGAACAACATATGGGATACAAGACTCTTGTAACTTTTGATTATTCTCAACTAACAGATCGGTTAACATGGACCACCCTTAACGTTTATTGTTTTGCCTCGGACTAGTTTGACCCAATGGGAATGCTTGAATTTGGTCATGTGACTGCCCGACAAATTCTTGTGGAAAGTCAGTTTCAAAAATTTGTAAGGCAATGGCCGACAATTAGCAAAACTGGGTAAAACTTTACAGCACTATTGCTTGGTAAAGCAGGAGGACAGTAGGAATCACCATGTCAAAATGGTCCTCGACAAAACAAATCAGTTATTAGGTTTGTTACTGACCTTACACGGAAATCTGTCGGGTTGATAAAGCCCATAGAAGGCTCGGCGCAAGCGCCTCGCCTTCTATGGGCTTTATCAACCCGACAGATTTCCGTGTAAGGTCAGTAACAAACCTAATAACTAATAATGCTCGGACAAAGACAGGACGCATACATGTCGTGCATAATTTTATCCATAGTCGTAATAATGATACAGTTGTACATGTAGCTTTAGAATTACTGTATACGTGAACGAAAGCAAAATGTCTGGTCATGAAAGAGTCATGGATACGCCCAGATTCCCTATTTTTCACCCCCCCCCCTTAATCTTTTTTTTCAGACTCATTGAATTCCATGGATGCTAAGGTGCTTGGATGATCGAGCCTGATATACTATTTAGTCTTTCATTACAATTCACCCTTCGTTTCTTTTTATCCAGAAATCCAGAAATTCAATGATCAATGTAACATAGGGTATTCCTCTCCAATATTCCCAAACCCATGCAGATTCTTAAATTTCATTAAAGTTGATTTGATCTGTTTCAGTTTTTGACATAAGACGTCTTAAAGGTGTCTTAATATTAATAATAAGACTGGCGTATTTTATGCCATCTTGACAACTTTAATAGAAATCAAAACTTGATATCAAGCTATAAATCTAAACCAAAACTAGACATTTAAATTCCACTTTAATGCGAAGGTGCACTTAATTTTCCCTGTGATTTTATGTGTACTTAACCGAATTAATGCCTGATATATCCTGACATGATATACGTCATCCTCATATGTGTGTCAGTAAATGATTTTTTTTTTCACTTACATTTTTGATATACATAATAATAAACAAAACCAGTGTCGACCTCTGCTGACAGAAATCATTTTGCACACAGCGGTATATCGATTACGAACAATACTTCGTCTTGAAACTTTGCATTTTTGTCCTTGTGTGCAACTTGGTCAGAGAACAGTTTTATAGACGAACATTTACAAAATTCGGTGCACATTACGTGCATGTTTCTGGTGAATTTTCATGAGTGCTACTTAACAACAAAACGATTAAGAAATATTAGGTGATGCCCTCTTTGTTATAGTTATACCGGGTTGTCTGACTGTCCGTCTGTCTGTTTGAAGACATCCATGTCAACCTTTAAAAAAAGAAAGGGTTTGCATTCATGTAAAGACTTCTTGATTATACCAAGTTTTTATACTAACATAGAAAAATATTAAATGACAACTGGGGTAATGGGTTTTAGTTTGTTCTCTTTCATAACTTTCTGGATGCAAAATTTCAGTCGATTTGTCATTTTTCTGTTTCCAGGGACAGGCAATAATACAGTCCGAGAAAATAACTCCCATGTATACATTACAAAAAAGGTAAAATTGGAAAGATATCTAAAGAAAGACTGCGAAAATTTCTGTTTACAGTAGGAATTGAATTTGCAACAAATTTCAGGGCGGGGTTTTTCTTTTATCAAAAACGGACCATATTTAAACAGCATTATTTTCTTCAGGTCTCGCTGTCACTTAGCTTTAAGAATTCAAATGAATACCACAAGGTCAATCGGTCTGATGTAGTCTGTAGCGTTTTATCGAACTAAAAACTTTACTTCGCCCATGTTTTGGTTTCTTTAAGTCAATACTGTGAATCAAGGTCTGGGTTTATGTTTGTTTAAAACACAAATTTTCAAATTTGCATCGATCTCCAGTGTTAATATTGATAAATCTCTGTGTTAAGGATTTAGGTTAAAGCCCCCTATTGAAAGGAATCTGGTCCCGGACAAAATTCTTTTTATTTTTTCCTTCAGGGGCGACCATGTTAGAAAGCAGCGATCTATTGACCTTTTCTCTATAGTCGATAACTACTAGTATACAATTTGAATCGTTTCCATTGAAAAAAAAAGAAGATGGGGTCATTTACGGATCACGAAGTATCCGATGTCCTTCCGGAGAATACAAAGCTTCCGTTGTCCAGAGCGAGGCTAATTGTAGGGTACTTTCAAAATTTACTCAATATTAAATTTAAGGGGGGTTTCACCTTAATAACCCCAGGGTTAGGCCTCCTTTTCTTTTTTGGGTATCTGTAAACTTTTCTCCATGAATCGTTTCTTTGTTTTGATGCATCAAGTCATTACGTTGCAAACTCGTTCAATGTAAAGAGTCATTTTGAAATTTCAAAAGCCACACATTTCCCAGGTGTAAGTGATACGAATCCAGATGATTTATATAATTACTTTTAAGTGATCTATCCATAGACAGCATCTTCATCGTGAGAGTGTTGCAATTTTTCACAATTAGATTACATGTCTCCTTTGTCATATTGTGATGATACTTGGTACATACTACAATTACAATTTTTTTAAGCATATTTATGCAAAATGTACCTGATATTATCTTCGCAGTTCTATTGAAATTCGATTAAAATTGTACTAAGTTGGTAATAAAGTTAGTAAGTACATGTATAATAGCACGCGCCTATGTTAGAATTGCAATTCATATCTTTTAAATTTCTACTTGATTTTACAGTTTTTAGACAGCAAACGATTAGGAGAAAACTGAAGTTCTTTGACAGACGGTGAAATTAGAGATTTAAACTTGGACCAAGGTTTAATGAGAAACTGACACGGAGTTAAATTATAATAATTAATTGTCGCCGAGATGAGCACAGGGCATGTCGGTGCTTTCCAAAAAGTCTAGAGTGATCCGATTGTCCTTGAAATCTCGTTATTGACGAGAAAGCACCGGAAACTCGGCATTTATTGCAGTATTCATGCATGGTTAACGGGTTTTAAATCTCATTTGTAAGGTACCGTTAAAGTTCCTATGAATTACCCACTAAGATAATATATGATATGGGTATCTTAGGATGGTCCTCAAGGTAAAATTATGGGTTATCCCTCCTAGTGTACGAACTTTACACCAGGGGTCGCTTAGTAAATTATACAAGAAACGTCAGAGGAGCCTTACACTCTTCAGAAAAAAATGCATATAATGATATTTACATAAACGTAAATTTGTAAATCTGAAGAGGGACTTTGAGTCTTTAAGAACGTGGATGAAAAAAAAGATACATAAAGTTGATTACTATAGTATCTGAATTATTGAATTCACCACGCTATATGCTTTTTGTTTTCCATCTTCTAAGGATGGATAAGCATCCAAAATTCCACAACGTCTATTTTAAAGCCATCGATTCCATCGAGGTTGCATGATTCCAAGAAATTTTTAAAAAACTGAAATTTCAGTTTAGATTTCAATATGACCCATCTATAATGCTTCCCATGCAGACAAACATTTACGTAACCCCGAGTGAAAGGAGAATTCAAACGTCCCGATTCAAACAAATTGGAACGACCCGATATTCATTTAGCAAGATCTTTTCACAGATACAAAAACCCCTTTTTAAAACCATCCATCAAAAGACGCAACCAGCAGAAATTAAAGGATTTCTCTCTCAACCTCGTCCATCAACGACTCACATGAATGTTTTAATTGCACGGTGTCATGTCGTAGTCTGAATAAAAAACATCGGTAATATACGGATCCGTAATTTAGTGCAATGTATGATTTATTACTTTTTTTAGATATAGAGATCAAAGCCCCCGACTTGTGCTAGAGTTTCATGTCATTGCCATCCAATCTCATATTCAAGGCTTCCATAGAATTTCTCTTTTAGAATCGGGTTTATGCCTTTGACAACGAGATGTAGAAAGATTTGGACCGGAATGCTCTCTTGTAAATTGAAACATATAGTCTACAAAATGTAGTAACGGTATTGAAGAAAAATAGTGTCTGGTCCTCGTATATCAATGTCTACATGCTCAGAATTTTGACAATTTGAAACAAAGTTTAGATTTTTTTTTCATTGGAAGAAATTATAAGTTTGGGAAGAAGAAGAACAAGAAGAAGAAGAAGAAGAAGAAAAGAAGAAGATGATGATGATGATGATGATGATGATGATGATGACGATGATGATAGTGGTGGTCCCTTTGACGTCCGCGCCTTTAACGAAAGACAGATGCTCCCATTTACGTCCGCAACTGGACATATCATATCTAGCGTATTTCCATTTTAAAAGGTATTGATATTGTATCAGCCGTAAGATTCTATAATTAGATAGCATTTATGCAATAATATCCTTAATATAGACTAAAATATCAAATCATTACCAGAACAAAGAAACATCTAACGATTTTAAAAACTTACCTGTGAACTTTCTAATGAAACGACATAGAGATTCCTAGTTTATATCTTTGCACTACAAATTATTACCATCCATCTATGAAGTTTTTCTTCCACTGTCAGGTATGCACTTCTTTAACACTTGCACGATAAAATAATCTTTTTACCTCCAATCTGCATATCGATCAGATAGGCGTGGCTTCCGAATCCAATCAACGAATCAAAAAAGGCGTTACAGACTGATTGATGGATTTATTTAAATCTGCCAGACCTATTCATTCAAGAATTAGGATTACACACTTGGACAAGTTTCAGAACAAATCGTCAATGTATGTTTTATCATTCCCTTTGTGAGAAATGTTGGATTTTTGTTGACAAATGCTAAATACTCAAGAGGCGCAGAATAGGGAAACGCTGAAAGGGTGATATCCTGCGTGGAGTTTGAATTTCTTTCATTCTTCTTTTTCTTTCTTTCTTTCTTTCTTTCTTTCTTTCTTTCTTTCTTTCTTTCTTTCTTTCTTTCTTTTTTTTTTGGAGGAAAGAGAAGGGTCCAGTCTTTTTATTTTTTAGTATTCCAAAAGTTTGGTAAATTAAAACTTTTGCCAATCTCTATGGTCATGGTCCCGCAGTCAATTTCAGTTATTGATGTATCGGTATACATTTTGTAAGTTATTCACTGTATATTTTCATATCCTCACCTATAAATTGTCTATCTATCCTACCACATTGGAAAACATTTTTTTTTCCATAAGACCAAAAGACCGACAAAAATTCAATTAAACATTATGGAAACAACTCCATACATGTACAGAAAAGTGATATGCAATATTTTAGATTTTCAGCGCTCTAAAATAAATATGTATTATGATATGTCACCCTACATTTTTATTAAGGTCTTTTTATGACCCCGGGTGATTCGTGCCATTCGCCGTTCGATGTTTAACGTTTTCCTGCTAGTAATCCTTTCCTCAAATATTGATACGTGAATGCCTCACAGACGAACAGATTATCTATGACTTGTCTCATACATGTAAAGTAAAAAAGAAATTCAATAGACATGTCGTGTAAAAATCTTTTCACTCCCACGTGTGCATACAATTTTCAAAAATTGAAAGAAATTATATTCAAAATGGATACGTGTCTTTAAATTTCTTAAGGATTGCTTTGAAAAAGGAATCGTCCCCAAAAACAGCAATGGTATGAATGAATAGATTAATCGATGGAAAATTTGAATGAGTTCATGTAATTTAAAATTGCGTAAAAATGAATATGTCGTCATTTATCAGATATTTTAAGGCCACGCAATACATATCACATTCTGTATATTGAGATGATCTTTTGTGATTGTATTGATAAGCAAGTGTTATTATAATATACCATAATGATAAGATATTTAAATAGAATAAAGCTGTCTGTGGGACGAGAATTCAGTATTCAGTTTAAGAATGAAGGCTTGAATACATTTTATAGAAAATGTAGTAATAAGCTTGTTTTATAATTCTATGAATGCGTTTTGAAAAAAAATTATATACATGTATATATGTGTGTATACGTAGGCAGCACCTCACAGTTACAATGGTTAGATCTCTTCAGAGATGACTCGTATCATATGGTGATGACATCACTTCAAACCTCTTAATTTCTCCAGCGTAACGCCCCCTCCAACACCCTCCCCACATATTTGAAAACTGCCCCCTTCCTCCCCCTCCCTTTCACCCTGTCCACCAACTTTACATCTACACGTATATTTTCATTCGAAATGATTAAAATTTCCACTGTCGATGAAAAAATGTTTGCCACAATGAAAATCAGAATCATAGGGGCTCATTATAATCTTTTATTTTAAGAGAGATGGGAGGGGCGGTTTGAAAATTCTCTTAATTAATATTCATACACGTATACATACTATATAAGTAGTATTTTTGATAAAGGATTTGTGTAATACCACACGTTTCCCACAAGGATTTGTAAAATAGGTCAGTCTTTTGTCCTTATTCCCATGGAGATTGAATGACCAGTCGGTGCGTGGTCAGTTAATCCTGAAGTTTGAAAAGTTCAATGACTCAGAAGTAGGCATTTTAAAATTAATTCTTTTTCCTTTTAAAGGAGAATTAATAGAAAGTTGTTGTCTCACCAGGATTTTGCGATTGAATGATTAATTATTTATTATCAAAGTTTGATTTAAATGACTTGTATTTTCTAAAATCTTAGCAATCAACATGTGCGAGAAAGTGCGAGAGAGAGAGAGAGAGAGAGAGAGAGAGAGAGAGAGAGAGAGAGAGAGAGAGAGAGAGAGAGAGATAAAGGGGGAAGGGGGGGTTGAGGTAGGCAAAGATGAGGATATATTTTCACTATTTGTATGAATATAGAAACGGAAAGATTCGATAGAATTAAAGCCGGTATGAATTTTGTATTAACCATTTACAAGACATATTATATTAGAAATCTAGATAGATCCTGTCGTGATATGGCAGGTCCCCCCCCCCCCCCTCTTTTTTTTTCTTTAAGAAAACTCAGGATCTGTTGGTTGAGGACAAAATTGTCAGATATTTGTCTCCCTTCTTTTATGTAGAGAATATCAAGGAGGGGCCGTCATGACCCCCGAAACACATGATCCACCTATATCTTCCTTTTACATAGTCAACCAATACACTATCAAACAAGGCAATATTCGTGTGAAATCTTTTCGTCCTTTGTCTTTTCTAACTATACTACGTTGCCCTTCAATGAACTACAAAGTGTTAACAGTTTTTGAAAATTGATGAATTACAAGATATGTTTAAAGAAAACGTCAACGCATTGATTCTAAACATTCATTTTGTTCGCTTTGTGAATATGAAAAACTTGCAAACAATTCAATAGTACTTTTCAACATATTTTGTTGGTAAACATTACAGATAAAATTCTTCAATTGTTCGTTTTTATTTTTTTTTTCACATAGAAAATTGGAGCAGTACTTTAAAGACAGAATGGAATTTGATTTTATCTGCGCAAATTGGAGGTTTAATTTCGATGACAGAATTAAATTTTTGAACTTATAATATACGTAAAAGGCCTTCTGTTTCGTTATTTTCATTTCGTTCTTCATTTTCTAAATGTACAAAAGTGCATGTCCATTCATATTTTTCTTCCTGTTTCTGTTTCAGCCGTATCAAATCGTTTAATGTGTACGTGTGCACTGCGTTTTCTAGCATGTCATTGCAAAGATACTTTTTAAATCAGACGAATTTGCAATTGATAATCATTTTATCGATATCGACTTTTGTCATTGAAAAAAAAGTATGCTCTCCTACGACCTTGAATGCGTAATTCTTCCTCTGAAATAGGAAATTTAATTTTCTATAAACTGAAATCAAACATCAAAACGACTGCTTAATCAAACTATGTAAAGCACTCGGCGTGAATTCTTCAGTTTGCACATAAGCTTAAACTTTTAGGACATTTTCTTGGACAAAATAACAGGTGCGAATATCGGTTCAACTAATGGAAAATTTTCTATACAAACAATCACGGAAACGATTTATATAATTTCTTAAAAGGCACCTTAATTATAGTGTATACAGATTGATTGATCAACACGGAATAGCAAATAAACGGATCCGTGCGGTGTTAATCCGCGAGAAAACCGAACACGGGTCGTGAACTCTCAGCGTGCCGTCCGGAAAGTCCGACTTGTTAGTTTCTATTCATTGGAACCGATATCAAACATTCCGCCGGGACAGATTTTGCGGATAGGATTATGTGACCTTTGACACCTAAATGAATGGTTCAAATTAACAAACATATGGAATATCAGAGATGAATGGAGTTGCTTAATGACTTTTAAGATTATCACTAATATTGGTTTCGTAATGTCTCATTTAGGCTCGTGAGAATATTTTATTTTGTTCCAACAGAAACGCATATAAAAGAGTTACAAGGGTACAAAAATAAATACAAAATGTTTTTCAGAAAAAAAACCCAGATGCCCCCCCCCCCTTCCTTTCAAGTTACTTTGACCTAGGGCCAAGGTGATGTAAAATTTTTTGAGTCATGAGCAATATCATACTAAAATATGACAGTAATTCATAATATAGACTAAGAGATATAGCCGAAACAAGATTAGCATATAAAATTCATTATAAGCCTATGCAATGACCTTGATCAAATGACCTTGGATATAGGTGATCTGAAACCTATGGATCATGAGCAACAACAAATTGAAATTATTAGCGATTTGATACACGTTTTAAAAGACATAGCCTAGACATGATTAGCAATTTCATAAAAATGTACCGAACACGGGTCGTGAACTCTCAGCGTGCCGTCCGGAAAGTCCGACTTGTTAGTTTCTATTCATTGGAACCGATATCAAACATTCCGCCGGGACAGATTTTGCGGATAGGATATAGGTGATCTGAAACCTATGGATCATGAGCAACAACAAATTGAAATTATTAGCGATTTGATACACGTTTTAAAAGACATAGCCTAGACATGATTAGCAATTTCATAAAAATGTACTGGTCACGTGACCTTTGGCCGATGTGATGTGTAACCTTTGGGTCATAGATGAAAAATACTGAAATATGAAAGTGAAACAGTACTTCACAGTTCAGGAAATATAGCCTGAACAGGATAACATGTACAATTTAATAAAACAAAATGTAATGAGTGACCTTGACCTTTGTCGCATGACCTTGCGTCAAAGTGATGTGAAATCTTGGGGTCATAAGCAATAACATAATAAATATGACAGTGATCGGGTAAATGGTTTGATCAGCTAGGAGATATAGCCCGGACAAGGTAGTATGTACAATTTCATTAAAATGTACTAAGTGACCTTGACCTTGGTCACATGGCCTTGGGTCAAGGTGATGTAAAACCTTTGGATCATAAGCAACAGCATACTAAAATGTAAAAGTGATGGTAGATTGCCTAAGAGATATAGCGCAGACAAGATAGCATATTAAATTTTATTAAAAATGAACAAAGTGACCTTGTCAATGACTCTGGCCACGTGACCTTTGGTCAAAATGATTTGAAACCTTTTGGTCATAAGCAAAACATTTTAAAATATGGAAGTGATCTGGTAAACGGTTCAAAAGATATGAACCGTTGAGATATGAGTCCTGTCCGGGCTGGACAGGATAGTATGTACAATTTCATTAATGATGTACTAAGTGACCTTGACCTTGGTCACATGACCTTGGATCAGGGTGATGTGAAACCTTTGGGACATAAGCAACAACATACTAGGGAGAAGACTTTACATAATGTTGGTAAAACTTGTTGCCCAATCCCTTTTCGTTTTATTGAAATAAAATATGTTTAATCTAACAACATACTAAAATATGAAAGTAATGGGGAAGGCTAAAAAAATAGAGCCCGGACAGGAATGTATGAACAGTTTCATTAAAAGGTACTAAGTGACTTTGGTCATAAGCAACAACATACTAAAATATAAAAGTGATGGGGCAATCGGTTTAGGAGATATAACATGGACACGATGTTTGACAGACGGACGCGAAGGCAAAAACAATGTCTCTCCCAGTTTTGTACTTCCGGTCGGAATTGGTAAATATATTGCTCTTTGCGGATTGAAAAACACTACACAGAAATTATAGATGATTCGGTAATATATTCTCTTGTATTTCTTGTTTTCAAAA
This sequence comes from Pinctada fucata, assembly GCA_028142955.1. Classification (NCBI taxonomy): domain Eukaryota; kingdom Metazoa; phylum Mollusca; class Bivalvia; order Pterioida; family Pteriidae; genus Pinctada; species Pinctada fucata. The sequence goes on along the minus strand of AP027110.1, from coordinate 49,670,257 downwards.
TAAATATATAATTATACTATCAACCGGCAAATAACAAAACTGGTCAAAATCATAAGTTTAAAATCCTTTAAAGGATAATACATAAAGGTGAATGACCAGTTGTAATAACTACATTGACTTTAATGAAAATTGGATAAAAGCAGTGACTGAATATGTAAGTAATTGTTACATACAACATACAAGATAAGCGCTAAGCCTTTAAAAACGTATATATCAAATAAACAATTACAAAAAGACAAAAACACACTATTCAACTGTTGAGTAGAAAAGGACACATATATATAAAGTGATGAAAAGGTAAACATCCAAACAAAAGAAGGCATGATAGCAAAAGTGTAAACTTGTCATTCGTATATTAGGTTTGGATATGTCTAATACGACTGTTTGTTGTCCCGTTCGTTGTTTGTGTTGTTCAGTTTCGTTGTCCCCTTTTGTTTGTTGTACCGTTTGTTGTTGGTATTGTTGTGTACCGTTGGCCCCTGTTGTTTGTTGTTCCGTTCGTTGTTTGTGTTGTTGTATCTCGTTGTCCCCTGTTGTTTATTGTACCGTTCGTTGTTATTATTGTTGTGTACCGTTGGCCCCTGTTGTTTATTGTACCGTTCGTTGTTATTATTGTTGTGTACCGTTGGCCCCTGTTGTTTGTTGTTCCGTTCGTTGTTTGTGTTGTTGTATCTCGTTGTCCCCTGTTGTTTATTGTACCGTTCATTGTTATTATTGTTGTGTACCGTTGGCCCCTGTTGTTTTTTGTACCGTTCGTTGTTGGTATTGTTGTGTGTCGTTGTCCATTGTTGTTTGTTGTACAGTTCGATGTTGGTGTTGTTGAGTATCGCTGTCCCCTGCTGTTTGTTATACCGTTCGTTGTTGGTGTTGTTGAGTATCGTTGTCCCCTGTTGTTTTTTGTACCGTTCGTTGTTGGTGTTGTTGAGTATCGTTGTCCCCTGTTGTTTGTTGTACCGTTCGTTGTTGTTGTTTTTGTTCTTGTGCCTTGTTGTCCCCTGTTGTTTGTTGAAGTTGTTTGTATTTTCTGATGTTTGTTATTTGTTGCTCCCTGTGGGTGTATTCCGTTGGGTAGTTTTGCCGGATATCTATTATATAAATGTTCTATTATGCCCAATAACTTTTTATAAAGCATTTGAAGTACTTCATATTCCCCTAGCGATCACTTCGTTTGAATTTTTTTCCAAACCAATTATGTTCGTGTACTTATATTTTGTTCAATAACTTCAATGCAATTTCCTCTAACATGCGATTTCAATTGTCAGAAATCCCCTACAGATGCACTTTATAACCCCGCTATGTTATTGCGAGCAGGAGATACATAAATGAAATAGCGTGATATACATTAGATCTCTATCAAGAGAATCATTTATGAGCAATCAGTATTAGTAGTTTAGCTGTGAGACACTAAGATCTCGCCTAAAATACCGTTAGGTCACGCGATTTCTCGCCGCATTCGTGACCTAGAGTGCTTAAGTCCCGAAAGAGTTCGTCGACATAATTGATTCATTTAATATCCATTACCATAAAAACTATAAAAAGCCCCAGACAACTCTCGAATAAAGCGGCATGCATATTTGTTTCTATAAAACGCAACCATGCGGAAGAATATTTGGATCACATTGCAGAGGGAGTAATTGGGCGGAAGGAAGTGAATGTCTGACAAAGTAATGTTCAGGTCCCGAGCGGAGTCGACATGAGCTTAGACCTTTCTACCGGGTGGACGGGAGTCTGCATTGACACCCCATGCAGTCATTGTATTGTGTACAGACTGAGATAACCTCTCTAGTGACCCGACTGAGAGGTCAACTGATGTATGCAAATCATTCAGACTAAATTAAATCTATGGTCAAAGCAGAACTTAAAACGTCGGCTAATGTCGAGGCATATAGCGATCCATCCGGGTATTCCACATACAGAATGAAGACAGTCCGGATATTTGTCTGTGGCAGAAAAAAAGAAAAGATGGGAGAATATATGTAACAGAATACGTTTATCTATATTAAATGGATGTGATTTTGTACTTTTCACGCACTTCTAAATAGTGAACTTAATATACAAAAGGCAGATTTCAATACAAGAAATACAACAACAATAATTATTATCGACTCATTTTATCAATTTCTTTCTGTCTTTAGGATGGAGGTTTTTTTTTTTAACATACTATTACAAGTTCGTTTCTTTAGATATTTTTCTAGTCCTATTGGATTTTTAATCTCTATTTTGCACGAAACAATTTCGTATTTAAATTATTCCTTAGCATTAACAGTACGATGCAAGTCTTTTTTTCCGACAATGTACTAATTAAACTTTCATTCTGTAGCATTCTCAAAGATTTTGACCTTGATACCTCAATAATTTCATTATAAGGATTAGTTTTCTAAGAAGACGCGGGAAAATAAAGTTTATGTGAATCATCGATTTCTACATCCCAGGATAAGTGTCACATTTTCATCATGAAAATACCTGTCATGTCTTCATCAGAGAGGATTAAATTCTAATTAACTTTGGTTCATTAGAGATAATTAAGTCAGGTAAGCAGAATGTTGGGGGAAATATGGGAGTTTGCACTCAGTATTCAAGCGTGAATCTTGGGGCAGGTTAGGGAGTATATGACTCCTTGGGTTTGCCATAAATGCTGATTTTTCCGTATTTACATAAAATTTTCTTCGAAACCATATGCTGGACACCACACTGAAAGATTGGAACCCCCCCCCCCCCCCGACAATTTTGTTTAGATCCGCTCATGGTATTGATTCGGGAAAACATATCGCATGCATGGCTTATAAAAGATCGGGATTGATAATAAAACTGGCGCCGATAGATTTACCCAGGATGTATTTGTAGTCTCTAATTACAAATGACATACAACTGTCACATTTAGGTTTTGTTTCATTGATTTCGGTTATTTCGGGTAATTAAAGAAGCCGGGAAACTGTGACAAATGGGTTCACGAAGAATGGTATGCTTCGTTTGTTTCGAGGCAAAGTGCTAAGTGCTGTCAAAAGGCTTCAAAAGAACTAATATAAAGTGGAAAATTTGTCTTTGATTTCAGTTTCTAGTCATGATTTACCATTTTTAAAACAACATAAATAAAATTAAGAATTCTCAAATATGTATAATTCTAAAAGATAATTTTCCATGAAAATTGATAATTCAGAAGAAATTAAGGTCATGACTAGGATATAGTAAAAAATATAATCTAAAGAATTTTAGTTTTGTAGTTCTTATTAACCTCAGTGTCGCCACCTACAAAGCATTTCGTTTTTAAATTTCCTATATATTATAAAATGTATATATACAAGACAAAATGTTTAAAACTGCACAGTTAGCGTTGGAACTAGACAGGCAAGGTTATAAAATTTCTCTGTAAATGTGCTGTTTTCATGCACAGCCCCCGATAAACACATTTAATTTATCTTTATGTATGTAACTGGCATGTCTAAACTAGGCGTGGTCCATATTTTCAGAGATGTCAATATGACACAAATACCACATCACGATTGTTTTAAAGTCTTTTCGTGATAGTGTCTACAATATGAAATCATCAGCGAACAGAACGAAATGTCATTGGCTGTTTTTTTTTTTTTCTCTCTCTCTCTCTCTCTCTGTGATTTATAAACGGATCCTTCTGCATATTTCTGTTCAAAACAAGAGGCCCACTGAACCACAAAGCTCACATGGAAAAACTGGAAAGACCAAGATTGAACTTAAAATATTCAGTATATTACGTGAAAAAATTCTGCTCATATCGAGAGGCTTACTGAGCTCATTTGAAAACACTCAATATATAAATCTGGAAAATGTAAAAAGACAATTAATTGCATCCTATACCGCGGAAACATTATTAACGGTACTTGACCCATATACAGTTTTGTACCATAAATTAAAAAAAAAACTGTGCACTGCTCAACCACGACAATGGGACTCCATGACGGACCATGAGAAGACTTGATCCTGATCCTTTGTCCTATTTGAAAGTTGATCGGATTTCACCGGTGATTTATAATGAGCTCGCTTCAGTCAGCAGAGCACATTGTCCATTTCTTTTCATATTTATTTTTCATGTGCATTAAGTCTTTTGTAATTCACGATGACGTATTGTAAATATTTTCCTCATTCGGATGGCATCGCATTACATTGACCTGTACAAAATCCCCACGATGGTGTTACAATAGGAAGAATGTGCCAAAGATTGAATCAACAATAGACAGTGTTTTGGAACTTCATTTATCCTGTGAAAATTAAAAATCAACAGGTAAATAGGAAAGTACACTAATGAAGAATTCAATTTATTTATCCAGTCTCCATCTGACCACGGGTATGTTAGTATACACCGTTATAGAGTTTACTTATACATAGTTAAACAAACATCCGATCAGACCAGCCGCTGATTTTTGTTAAAGTTAAATATTGATACTAACCCCCGGGATGGTGACCGTAAACACTTGTACTGACCCCCGGGATGATGACCGTAAACATTTTTTTACATCGTATAGTATATAAATTCATCATACGTCCGGTGAGCACGTTTACAGGTTCACGATGATCTATTACATATTGAGTAAAAAAAAATATCACTAATTCTAGTTCATTTGTCCTTGATATAAACATGAAAAAATTCAAAACTCGATATTCGGAAAAAAAAATGAACAGGATAGAATAGTAACCGGGCTAACGGAATTCTTTTTTCGCATTTAACATTCTTTAAATCATGAAAACGGGACAGAACTTTTAAACCTCCATTCTTTGATATTTTTATTCTATATCTTCGTGTAAATATTTTTTTGTCGGAATATCTATTTTCTAGCGTGAATACCAATTTATGATCGAGTTATATTGATTTATATTGCTATTTTCCAAATTACTCGTCGGCGTAACGCCGCCATTATTGTCAGCGTAGCGTTATAAATAGCGCATTGCGCGTGCCTCTTGGCGGAAAATGTCGATTACCGATCACGGAGAACAGATTTCAGGACATCCGGTCAAACGGCACTGACGGAATATTCCTTATCCAATATCTGTCTGTACAATATAATTTATGATGTATCGGATACTGTGAAAGGAATAAAATTCCCTGTTCAGAAGTTCAAAGACAGATGAATCGATTCTTTGTATCCCATCCTTTCGATCAAACCTAATTAAACACTTCAATAATACTCAAGATTTAATGAGGGAAAGTAATATAAAACATCATCAAAAGGCCCAAAAAATCTACAATAGTCACAAGTTTTAGTTTTAGAGAGACTTTGTTGAAAGAACGACAACTCGTTAATACAAATCCTTCCTAGTATGTAATTCTCTTGTACATAGAATACGTTGAAAATGGTTTCAGTATAGGTTATATTGCTGATATCATGATTAATATTTTGGCTTTATCCGATACTGATCATAAGATATGACTATTTTACACACTCTTATACTTTAATATTATAATAGGTACATGTATATAACCATATAAAACAAAACAAAGCACAACCAATATAAAATTATAAATGAATTCAATTGGTTGTGAACAGCGACTGCATGTACATCCAATATAATGGACACATATTGAATGAAATTATAGAAAAAAGTTTCCGACTCTGTGACCGGAAAGCTTCCACATGACCACATAATTTATGCCAAGAATCATTTTACCATGTATACATGCAAATGCACAGAGTATTCTTCACTCATAAAAGAAATTAGAGGATCACCGAATTTCCGATATCGCACCTTAGGACAGACGTATATATCTATGACGTCATAATATAAGTTAAGTCCGAGAGCAGGTGCGACGTCGAACATTGTTTATCCAGTAGTTAGGGGAGACATGCAGATAGGGTTACCAGCACTCTCCGTGAACAAAATTCCCTGACTTTTCCCTGACCAATTCATGTTTTTCACTGACCAAACCGCCAAACATTTAAACGGCCTCCTGACATTCCCATTATAGCCATCCAATCAGCCATTCTTTTTTATGATTGTGCAATTGTTTTATGTTTATTTTTCAATATCAATACGAAACTATTCTCGTGAGGCCTTTATCATTAAAAATTAATTTCTAATTACTTCAATTTAATACTAGACGACTGTCATAGCCATAAAATTTAAAACTTAGTAATATTTTTTCAGCTCAGAAATAATTCTGGATTTTCATTTTTCACTGACCAAATTCTGAAATTCCCCGATCTTGAAGAAAAAAGGCACTTTCCCTGGGTTCTCAAGACTGCTAGCAATCACGGCAGAATTTCTTTAAAACTGTCAATTTCTATTAAATTTCATTTTTAAGTGACATTTACTTGTCAATAGTAAAATGTCAGAAAAAGGCAGACTTTGTATTGTACGTAGCGAAATAAGCTTGAGTATTGACAAATATAAAGTTGTGAGCACGTATCGTAAACCAAAAGCAACATTTTTTTTAAGCAGATGATTTACTTCAGTCCTAAAGCTTCGTACTCGCAAGAACACTGTCTCCCAAAAAGTCAAAACTAGTTTGATATGTGTTGTTTCTGTTTTGTGAATCTACTGCTGTTACTTTAAACTCAGTCCCTCCAAATTCCATTCGGACACTGATTACGGCGCCTTTTTCCCATCCTACTTCCGGTGGTGTGATTCTGATTTTCCCCAGCAGGTGGCAGTCTGAGTCTGACGTTAGAATTGGATTCCGGTTCTCCGAGGCAAATACCTGGATTTCCATTGGTTTGTGAGAGGAAGTGACGTCATACTCGCGATGAATGACCTCGTCTGCTTTCACGCTCTTTCCTATCTCTATGAACTTATCAAACACGTCTTTACATAGTGCGACATCTTGGTTTTGTTTGTCGATGAACTTTTTATGTTCTGGATGTTTACCTTCAACGAAAGTACCAAGTACTCCAACGCCGTATGTATACTTACAAACACGTGACGCGATACTGAGAGGGGCGTGACCGTATATGACCGCGCCCTTGACGACGGCCAGGTCGGGTTCACTGGGTACTACAACACGGAGGGATGGGAAAGCATCTTTCACGGCATCCACGATAATTTTGGAGGTGGAGAAACCGCCAACCATTAATATAACAGTTATTTTCTCACCTACATTTTTAATTCGTAAAATCTGTTTAACATGTTCGACGATGCCATGTTTAGCCTTTTCAAACATTCGTTCAATTTCCTCCTTATCGAAGCCAAGTTTGTTTCCCGGCTTTTTATGGATGGCGTTACAATACTTGGAATCCGCGACACTCTGCTCTAACGTTTTCCCGGTCATTTCGACATGAATCTCATTCAATCTGGCCGGTATTGCTATAACGACAGGTTTCTGCTTACTTCCCTGGACGACATCTCTTACGTTTCTCTTTTTGATCTCGAAATCTCGTTGGAATTCCAGCATGCCTGTCCGCTGCTCCTTCTTGAATTCCTGGATGGTTTCGCTGCCGAATATTTCCGCCATGACCGCCATGTAGGCGTGGTCCACCGTGGTCCCTCCCCACGCTCCACCGCTGGCTTTGTGGATCTCACGTAACGTGTTGTCCTCCACCTCGTGGACAGTCACATCCACAGTGCCTCCTATTTGAAAAAAATAAATTTCAGCTTTTTGTAAGAATAACACTGATATCAACGTAGTCGATCGTAAATAAAAAGCATGAAATGACACAAATATTACTTTTATCATTTTTCTTCGTCGTTGCCTTTAACGAAGGCCATGGACGAGCAGTGGCGTAGCTACAATGCATGCTCCTTAGCTAAATCATAGACTTTCCCCCTAAAATTCCTATATCTAGTACGAATTTCAAAAGCTTTCTTTAACTATAGACTATTTTTTGTCGAGCTGCCACAGGCAAAGTCCTCAGTAGCATTTGACAACCTTCAATGGAAACAGCTTGTCCTCATAAAAAACATCCATTTAATTTTGTCCAAGTGCCACCACTGACGAGTTCATGTTAAATTCTACTCATAGGACTATAGAATCCCGCAATTTAATAAATCCGATATAATTGTAAGTCATAAGGATTTTCTTTGTGACGTAGATATCAGAATAAACCAAGAAAATTGTCCCAGGAAAGCTTGTTATATACATTCACACCAACTCAAGGGATTTGGTATGCCGAGACGCTGTATGTCAGAGCATCATCTTCACGGTCAGTCGTCGTACAACGTATACCATCAATTGTATTTTGAGATATCAAGTCATGATAAACAAGTCTACGTACCTCCTAGATCTAAGACCATGTACCTGGTGCCGATCTGGAACGGTATGATGTTTCCGGAATCACCACGCTCTAACGGGGTGTATTTACATAATAGAGACGCTGCTTCCGGTTCCAGTGCTAACATCAGCTTATCGGTGGGTACACCTGCCTGTGAAAGTGATAATATACATTAAGATGTCTGGAGCTGAAACATACACTTTATGTCTAAATCAAGTACAATATTTAGAATTAGAGTTATCATTCTTTCCTAAGGTACGACACAATAAGAAATACAAAACAATGCTAAAAACAAAACAAAACAAAAAAGCTAGGGAAAAAATAAAAAAAAAAATAAACAAACACCTAAAAATCCAATAGATCAAAAGCAAACAAGAGGCCCATGGTGCCACATCGCTCACCAGGGTTGCAGGCGAAGGACTGAAAGCGGCCAATTTGGTAGAGGACCTTGACGGCTTGAGAACTTCCTGTAAAGTTTCGTGAAATTCTATACAGCAGTAAAGGAGAAGTCGAAAATGCTTTAGCCAGCCAGAGCGCTCTATAGCCATATTGTTGACCAATCGGCGCAAACAACAAAAAAATTGTAGAGGACCTTGAATACTTGCTTAGTGTAAAGTTTCATCAAATTCTCTGCAGCGGTTGCAGAGGATGTGTCAGTCAATCAGAACCCTTAGCCGCCATATTTCTTTACCGATTGGCACGAAAAGCACAAACTTGGTAGAGGACTTGAGCACTTGCTTCCTGTAAGATTTCGTGACATTCTGTGCAGCGGTTGCAGAGGAGATATTGCAAATGCATCAGCCAATCAAAACCCTCGACGGCCATATTTGTTTTGGTAGAGGACCTAGAGTAAGCTCGGGTGAGCTAAAAGAAAAAAAAAACAAACAGAACAAAATAACAACATTAAAATGCCAGAAAATAATAGGAAAATGACGAAAAATACAAAATGACCTCCGAAGCGGCTTCTCTCATGAACTGTTTGGCGGGTTCGTTCCAGATGGCAGGTATTGTAAGTACCCACTGTATATCATAGTCGGGATCTATACCAAGGCTCTGCTCGCCCAGCCTCCCTAACAGGTGCTCCTTCAGATAGCGTATTGAGTGGGTGAAGACGGTCTTAGCCGGAAAGGAACGACCTGCCGCATCCTCTATCAAAACATCTCGATTTATTGTCTGTAAAAGATTCTTTTGTTCTAAACCTCAATCATATTTTTGGTATCATACTGGCGTTCTTATTTTAACTTTTTTATTTAGTTACTAGTATTTTAGATAAGTTATTATACATATATTGCCCAATTGGGAGGAAGATTTGTTTTACCCAGAAAAATCATGAGTGCGAAGTACAGTCATCGTAACAAGAGAGGCAACTCATACTCAACGTACAGCTCCTGATCTTTTTGTATCTTAACTCTGATCTGATCTTATTTCTTGAATAAATATTGAATATACTAACGTAGAATATGGGATAACGTGATGCCGTGAGACATGACGTCTTTGGAAGGAGACACGTGGTTTTGTCGCTCGCCCACGTGACCTCTATAGACCAATCAGATATGAGGTACATGTACATATTAAAGTTTTTTGTTTGTACTGTCATCATTTCAAAAAAATCTTAAGCGCGTAATGTTCTAGAATCTGCTAATTTTAATGATTTTTACCTTTTTATTGTACAGCATCATTTTAAAGCATCTAAAATAATGATGATCGTAATGTTCGTCGTTGTCTATCAGTTCGTTATAGGTTTCCTCTGCTTCGTAACCAAACGCCTCAAACTTCATATCCTGATCCAGTAGGAGGGTGGTGGGGGTTTTCAGGGAGACCAGACTTGATTGGCCGGCTGTTCCCGCCCATGATGTGTTGGCGTAGATTTTGAGGGGATTTTCCTCATAGTCATGTTTGAAGGAAAAGGCGTAGCCTGAGAACGTGGTACCGAAGTCTATAGCTGCGACCAGTAAAGTCCCCCTTAAAGGCACCGGGTTGGTCTCTAAATGATTGAAATTAAAATATATTTTCCAGTGGTGAATGCGTAGAGAGAGAGAGAGAGAGAGGGGGGGGGGCATGCGGTACGCGCCCCTCTAAAATTCGGATAAAGTGAAAATCTGCGTTTTTTGTTATGAAATTTCTTTTCAAAAATCAACAAATTGTACCATAATAGAAGATAAAAACGTTCCTCTGTACAAAAGAAATGCCATTCTGGACCGATCGATCTGAACCCTTTGTTCAGTCCTAAGATTCAATATTAATTTTTAAATACCAAGGAAGAATCGTGGATACGCACCTGTTTTATCATTTTTAAAATGCTTCAGTATTTCTATCATTAGATAAACATAGATCGCCTGATATTCACTAGAAAACGGAGAATTATAAACAATGATACACGAGCATGTACACGTGTTAAAGTAACTTACAGACGGACAGACAGAAACACAGACTAACCAAACACCCTATTTTCACGCCAACCAAATTGTAGGCGGATCTTCAGAGGGAAGGAGGGCGGGATCCAGCCCATCAGGATTCCTGGAGGGAATTTACTGACCGACCTCCCTCTAGATCACAAATGTTTTTTTTTTTTTTGTTATTTAATAGTACATAAAATATGCTAAAAAAATGAAATGGTTTTAAGAGTTTATATTTATTTGCAGCTTTATCTGACCAAATTCCATTACCTTTACAATACAAACCGAAAGTAAAGGAATTCTACCTGTGTTGTTCAAAAATTTGTCTATCATGACCTTCATTCCATACCTACCCTGATCCATCTTCAATGTGATATTACTCAATCCATACTGATGGAGATTTCACCAAGTATGCACTGTAATAAAGGGAATAAAACCCTTAAAAAGTTTGTTTTCAAACGAAAGTCAAGTAAGAAATATCAAATATCCAAGCAGGTTTCATTCACAGGCTAGAATTTACACCTGTAGCGTGCATACCCATTTACAAACCGAAAGTAAACTGTTGAAAGGTATTTTAAACAAATTAGGACACGAATAAAGACTGCATACCTTAAGCTTGTGGTATTATGCAAGCGCGTATCTAGGGAAGGGGGGGGGGGCTCGGAATTCGACTGGAATTTGTCAAAAATTGCTGACTTTACCAGATTTTACATAGATTTTTTCTTCTTAAAACATATGTATGGCAAGCAATGTGGACAAAAATAGGTATTTTCTAATATTTGAAATTCATTTCTTAATATTAGAATTTCATTTTCTACTATTTGAAATTCATTTTTTAATATTAGAAATTATTTTCTAATATTAGAAATTACTTTCTTATATTAGAAATTTATTTTCTAATATTAAAAATTCATTTTCTAATATCAGAAATTCATTTTTTAATATAAGAAATTATCGACTATTTTCTAATATTAAGAATTCATTTTCTAATATCTAAAAATCATTTTCTAATATTTGAAATTCATTTTGTAATATAAGAAAATAATTTTCAAATATTAGAAAATGAATTTCTAATATTAGAAAATGAATTTCTAATATTAGAAAATCATTTTCTAATTTTAAAAAATAAACTGAATTTCTTATATTAGAAAATAAATTTCTAATATTAGAAAATGAATTTCTAATATTACAAAATGATTTTCTAATATTAGAAAATGAATTTCTAATAATTATTAGAAATTCATTTTCTAATATTAGATATTGCCTATGATTTTCTAATATTAGAAAATACCGACTTTTTTATAATATTAGAAATTCATTTTCTAAAATTGAAAATTAATTTCCTAATATTTGAAAATGATTTTCTAATATTAGAAAATGATTTTCTAATATTAGAAAATGACTTTCAAATATTAGAAAATTAATTTCTGATATTAGAAAATGAATTTCTAAAATTAGGAAATGAATTTCTAATATTAGAAAATAAACTGATGATAGACACCATTTTTTATGTTGTATAAGGTATATTTCGGTAAAAATATTTATTAATTCTAACTATATGATACACTTGAAATTTATTTGTACAACGGATACCTTAATAGTTTTAGATTTGCACTCTCTTATTCCCCTTTTATCTACTCTAGATATATCATTCCAAATAGCATCATCTAGCAATATCACGCAACATGTCACGAAAAGAATGTTCCATGTAATTGCATAATTCATACATTGCTTATCTGATGTTTGATGTCGTGTTCCTGTTCCCTGTCCGTTTTGAATCTCTTACTGTGTGCGTTTTCTCTGTGTTTTACTTGAGGTGTTTTGATGTGTTGATGTTGGTGCTGCAGCCCAGTTTTGTTGGAGATCACCTCCTTTCTTATTGCCTTGTTGTTTCATCAACATGCAATTGTAATACTTGTGTGCGACTACTTCTAACAACAAAGAACCCTTCTTACATGGTTGATCAAAATGTCTCCTTTACATCGCACTCTGACTATTCTCTACTCCAAAACATTTACAGAATTAAAGAAATTTGAGCGCAGAATTTGTCACATCTGTTTGTTACACAACTCAGATTTCATGAGTTAAAGAAGATCCTGACCATAATCTCAAAAGCACTCACAATAGAGCACAAAATTGAGCATCGACGGACCATGTGCGACTGCAACAAATCGACAGGATAACAGTAGAGGTACTGACGCGATACAGCCGGAACGCCAGTCGGCACTTGTCTTTGAAGTTTAAAAACGAAGTCATGTGACAAATGTTTTGAATATGACGACATTATACCATGTCATCAAAAACGCGTCATACTGACTGTGCTGCATGTGTAAACAAGAATGACACAGGTGATTTTGATGGCAATAGAGATACCGTTTCAAGTCATTACACTTAATCAGGTAAATTTTGTGGCATTTTGAAATAAATCGGACGTTGTCAAGGGCAGCTTTTCGCCAGCGATCTGTTTACCTGCATTTTATTGCTTAATATTGGGAACAATCTGAATGTAAACATTATATATCACCGAAGTCACCAAAACCAAAAATAGTATGCCGATCTTTGCCCTAAGGGTTTGTGTCACCTTTCAAACTTCGATATGCTCTTCGGGAGTCCATCTTCCATGTCAACGTATGGAAACTCGTTTGTAAACAGCGAATACACGAGTACAAATGTACCCAGGTCGGTGCTGCGAAGTGGCTAGATTTGCCGAAATGAAACATGACATTGGCACAAAATCATCTACAAGGTATAACGAGGACCAGATTTGAATTAAAATTCATCATTAAGGACTCAGAATACACCAAATTCAAGTGGCAATGGAATTTTAACATTTGTTTTATGCTTGCTACAAGACTCCATGTACCAGTAAATTGTTCTTTTTTTTGAATGTTGACTTGAATACACATATCTTTGTTCTAGATTTTCTGTAAACGTTTTGCATATTTCAAGATCCCAACTTTGTATGGAAAAACCCTTCAAAAACCAGAGTTTTCTCCCTCATTAGTCTTCTCCCACATCATTTATGAGCAAGTTGCTTAATACGAATTCAGAATAAACGACAATTTTAAAAACTTTCTTTTGGTACCATAATCGCTGTACCTCATACTAACTACAGTTTGAAAATTAAAGTTAATTGCATTTTGCAAATTTTCAGCGATTTTTCTTCCAAGAGTAGTTGTTTTTCCAAATTTTTCGTACAAGCAAATTTCGAATCTGACTCCTGTATTATTTAAAATGAAAGGCAATAAATTTATTGTGTGTTTGGTACCAAAATTGTTTATTTAGCTACAGATTTTCTATTTTTCCCAATTTTCAACGATTTCTCATCAAAAATCCATAGTTTTCCCCATTTATTGACAAGTAAATTGGTAAATTAAACTTGAGACTTAAAGACAATTTGATTGTCGTTCTTTTGGTACCAATTTTGTTGATATAGCTGCAGCATGGAAAAAGTGATAGATTTTTCCTATTTTCAACGGTTTTTCTTCGAAAAATTTCATTTTACTCCAAAATTTCGAAATGCCCAAGGATGCCAGAGTGGCATCCGCCGGATTTTCAAATAAGAGGGTTTGACAACACTTTCATTCAAAAACATTTTGTGCGTAACAAATATTTGGGTTTCATGAATGGCACCTAGACTATAATAGATGCATGTATCACCATGGAGTCTAATTTTATATACAAACTTTGAAGGAGAACTTCCGTTTTTCACCAATTTACAATTCTAAATTTGAAAATCTGTAGAGAAGACCCTCCCCTCATATCCTCTTGCTTGCATCTTATATAAATTTGTTGATTGATGATTATATTGTAAAATTCTTTTTTTTTATCTCTCTGTTTATAAGTGAATTAAATATTCTGCATAAAAAAATAGTAATATTTTGGAGTTTTTAGTAAAGATAAAGAATTTCTATCGATAAAACTCAAACATACTCTAATATATTGCACATTACTAATGTTAGATAAAAAATTTCCTGCTCTAACTTTGCAAGAAAAAAAATCTTGCTCCGACAAAAAACAAAAAACAAAAAAAAAAAACCAAAAAAACAAAAAACAACCAAGTGAAACAAAAAGCAAAAAAAAAAAAAAACAAACAAACAAACAAACAAACAAACAAATAAAAAACCAAGCGGCCCCCCCCCCCTCCCAATAAAATATCAAATGGACCGTGCCTTATTTTCTGTATGATATAGAATCAGCATTTGAGATTCTTAACATCGGATAAAATTAATACGCAATGTAAAGGGAAAACAACGGTAAAACGTGGTAGATATATAGTCACAGTTCTTTGCTCACATAATCTTCAATAATGTTGAATAATACTGTAAACGTGGAAATATTAGAATGTTGGGTAATTTTCGCGTATTTCACGAATCTAGGGATTTCGCGCGAAAATAATCTATAGGACTTCGCGCGAAAATAATCTAAGGACTTCGCGCGAAAATTATCTTAGGACTTCGCGCGAAAATAATCTAAGGACTTCGTGCGAAAATAATCTAAAGACTTCGCGCGAAAATCCTGCTGCGACGTTTATATAGCGAATTTTTCATCTTGATGTTATAATCGCGAAATCTTCCCACTGCAAAAATACTCTACTATACTATACTATAGTCTATACAAAACGTTATGAATCATGAAACTTTACCATAATACGCAAAACTTTACTTTATTACATATGTAGTAAAGTGTAGTAAAGTTTAGTCACGTGGGAGGACTAAAAAACAAGGGACGTCATATTACCCTCCAGAGACGTCATGTCTCACGGCGTCATGTAACCCTATACTATTAGTTACACGGTTAGTTAGTGACCTGATACGGAAAAATACATGGTGTGAAAAGAAACCCCGTATCGGGCTCGGCTTTCACACGGTTAGTTAGTGACCTGATACGGAAAAATACATGGTGTGAAAAGAAAACCCGTATCGGGCGAGGCGAAAGCCGAGCCCGATACGGGGTTTCTTTTCACACCATGTATTTTTCCGTATCAGGTCACTAACTAACCGTGTAACGAATTTATCACGTCGAAGACCTCTAACTGTATGTGTGGGGGTCTCTGTATCATACAATTCACGACGTCATAATAAACTACTCGCCCGATACGGAATTACAAGCCTGATACGGCTTTTTTCACGGCGTCATGTGACCATGATCTGACCAATCAGATTCCAACATTTTTGTCTGAGGCGTGATAAAAATTTATACGTTGCTTTAAACAATATTTATTCAAGAAATGAGATCAGATCAGAGTAAACATAATAAATTGAGCAACTACAAATGCAGCTCGCTCCTGAATACTCTACGTTGAGTAAGAGTTGCCTCTCTTGTTTGGTGACTATGGCCGTTCAGAAAAGCTTTCGGAATTATAAACCAAATGTATCGCCCAGTTAGGGAGGGGCGGGGGGCGGGCAAGGCCCTCGGGAGACATGATTTTTCTGGGTTGAACAAATCGTCATGTCTCCCTCCCAACTGGGCAATAAATGTGTAGTATGCAATAGTGAACTTCAATTTTTCTTTAGGAAGATTACGGTCCCAGGCCTTGAAACTCGTGAAAATCTTTGGTTGTCATTCGGGCAACCTGCTTTGAATATCAGGTTGCCCGAAACCACTTTTACTTGCCCGAAATCATTGAACTGAAAAACTAAGCTGTCATTCTTTATTTCCACTAATTTGAACATTTTACATAAATTCAATTTCTTTTTCAACAAATTCCTCCTTTACATCATCAGAGTCATATTCAGATGCATCTGTTTCTAAGTCTTCCTCTTGCTCTGTTAACACATTCTCTCCTTGCGAAAAAGAAAAAGCTAAATTCATTTGGAGATGAGATCAGGTGACCGGAGACAATAAGCATCTCCTGCTTCCCAGCAAAACCCGTCTCACTCCCGTAATGTGCGATGTGCCAATACAGAAACCAAATCAAATATTGCCAAATATTCCGGGGAAGTTACTCTGAGAATGGACCTTTTTGTTTTCTTTTTAGGTGGTTCAACACCTTGAATTTCTACATCACTGTAAAAATATTGATTTATCATGCAGGAAATTAACAACCGGATTATGAAATTAGGGCTGATAACGGACCGTCGTACGAAAACTTTAAACCTATCGTGAAGTCTGCTATCTGAAAATTCCTATTTTTTCTGATTCTGACTTAAAGTAAAGATGATTTAAAATTTTTATTCATTATTTCATTAAGGTAAGCATACATTAAATGTCTGAAAATAGGTCGTCAGTCGGACGAATTGGTCTCAATTCTATGTCGTCCCACACGTATGTAGGTTGTTTTTGACGATCGGACGACCGCGAATTTCGAGCCCTTCAAGTAGAATAAATTCTCTATCAATTATATTTTCTTTGAATTTGTAGACAAAAGATTACATCTGAAATCGGACGCGCATGCGTAGGAGATTGAAAGTTATATAGAAGAAAATGATCACATCCTAGGTGCCAGGAGCTAATCAAAGGATCAGATGCACATTTCGAGCACATATCCATTATCACACAAAAGGAATTATTTCTCGATGAATAATACTTTCTGAAAATTTGTGTTGTCAAGATTATACAGAGATATACCGGAGAAAATGCATGATCATATGGGGCGCCGTTTAACTATTTATTGCAAAAAGAGATTTAGTGATATTACCCATTCGCAATAGGAGATATCTCTAATAAAATAGGTGATATCTCTTTCATATGGTGATATCTCTATAATAAATTGGTGATATCACTATAATGAATTGGTGATATCTCCATAACGAATAGGTGATATCTCTATAATGATATGGTGATATCTGTATAATGATATGGTGATATCTCTATAATGATATGGTGATACATGTATCTCTATAATGATATTGTGATATCTGTATAATGAAATGGTGATATTTCCATAACGAATAGGTGATATCTCTGTAATGATATGGTGATATCTCTATAATGAAATGATGATATCTCTACAATGATATGGTGATATCTCTATAAAGATATGGTGATATCACTATAATGATATGGTGATATCTCTATAATGATATGGCGATATCTCTATAATGAAATGGTGATATCACTATAATGATATGGTGATATCTCCATAAGGAATAGATGATATCTCTGTAATGATATGGTGATATCTCTATAATGATATGGTGATATCTCTATAATGATATGGTGATATCTCCATAACGAATAGGTGAAATCTCTGTAATGATATGGTGATATCTCTATAATGATAAGGTGATATTTCTATAATGATATGGTGATATCTGTATAATGATATGGTGATATCTCTATTATAATAATATGGTAATATCTCTATAATGATATGGTGATATCTCTATAATAATATGGTGATACATGTATCTCTATGATGATATAATGATATCTTTTTATAATATTGTGATATCTCTATAATAATATGGTGATATCTCTATATTGATATGGTGATATCTCTATAAAGATATGGTGATATCTCAATAAGGGATAGGTGATATCTCTATAATGATATGGTGATATCTCTATAATGATATGGTGATATCTCTATAATGATATGGTGATATCTCTATAATGATATGGTGATATCTCTATAATGATATGGTGATATCTCTATTATGATATGGTGATATCTCTATAATAATATGGTGATATCTCTATAATGATATGGTGGTATCTCTATATTGATATGGTGATATCTCTGTAATGATATGGTGATATCTCTATTATGATATGGTGATATCTCTGTAATGATATGGTGATATCTCTGTAATGATATGGTGATATCTCTATAATGATATGGTGATATCTCTATAATGATATGGTGATATCTCTATATTGATATGGTGATATCTCTGTAATGATATGGTGATATCTCTATTATGATATGGTGATATCTCTATAATTATATGATGATATCACTACAATGATATGGTGATATCTCTATTATGATATGGTGATATCTCTATAATGATATGGTGATATCTCTATAATGATATCGTGATATCTCTATAATGATATTGTGATATCTCCATAAGGAATAGGTGATATCTCTATACACCCATTTCCATTACCAATTAATAAATTTTGCGCACAGGTTTATAATCTGCGTGCGCAGGTTTTTAACATCTGCTCAAAGATTAGTATTTACTGTTGGCACAAGTGAATAAACCTAAGTACACAATGTTAACTATGCGCACAGGATATTAATTTGTGTTACTTTAAACTGTGCACGCACACGCAGGTTACTAAACTGTGCGCACTGGTCAGCAACTTTTGCGCGCAGGTTACTTAAATTTTAATAGAGAGCACAGCGAAGCGAACTCATAGATAAAAATATCTCTAAAAAGAAAAATAGATGAAAACTTATTATCTACCCCTTTTGGAACCTCCATTACTGTACACTATGGTACCCAAATTTTGTCTCGCATGAAAATGACATTACTTTCGTTTTGATGGCGCATGCGCGTCCGGAAGAACAGTCCAAATCTGAAATAAAAATTCCGTCAATATTAATTTTTTAGCCGAGTTGCAAAACTCGGCTCTTAATTTGATGTGAGACGGGCGGGCGGGCGGGCGTCTGGGCGGGCGGGAGGGCGTCAACAATTGGTTTCCGGACTATAAGTCAACTACGAAAGAGGCTATAACAATGAAACTTCATACACTTACTCACCATTAGTCAAGGATGAGCCCTATTGATTTTGGGGTCAAAAGGTCAAAGGTCAAGGTCACAGGACTCAGATGATTGAAAATGGTTTCCGGACCATATTTCAGCCTGTATTGCACCTATAATCATGAAACTTGCCAGAAATGTTTCCCTTGAATCAAGGATGAGGCCTATTGATTTTGGGGTCAAAAGGTGAAAGGTCAAGGTCACAGGAATTAGATGATTGAAAATGGTTTCCGGACCATATTTCAGCCTGTATTGCACCTATAATCATGAAACTTGCCAGAAATGTTTCCCTTGAATCACGGATGAGGCCTATTGATTTTGGGGTCAAAAGGTCAAAGGTCAAGGTCACAGGACTCTGTTGATTGAAATTGGTTTTCGGACCATATTTCAGCCTGTATTGCACCTATAATCATGTAACTTGCCAGAAATGTTTCCTGTGAATAGAAAATGATTACTTTTGATTTTGGGGTCAAAAGGTCAAAGGTCAAGGTCACAGGACTCTGATGATTGAAAATGGTTTCCTGGCCATATTTAAGCCTGTATTGCACCTAAAGTCATGAAACTTGCCAATAATGATTCCCATGAATCAAGAATGACCCCTATTGATTTTGGGGTCAAAAGGTCAAAGGTCAAGGTCACAGGACTCCGATGATTGAAAGTGGTTTCCGGACCATATTTCAGCCTGTATTGCAAATATAATCATGAAGCTTGCCAGAAATGTTTCCCATGGATCAAGGATGACCACTATCAATTTTGGGGTTAAAAGGTCAAAGGTCAAGGTCACAGGACTAAGATGATTAAAAATAGTTTCAAAAAAAAAAGTAAGAAAAAAATGTAAATATGAAAAGAAATGAAAAAAAATGAATTACAGAAATAGAAAAAAAAGGAAAGTAAGAAATTGCAAAAAAAAAAAAAAAACAGAAAGAAAAGAAAAAAATTACAAAGAAAAAATAATGAATATTTAAGATATGAATTGTACCTTATTCTGTATCTTTAGAGTATGCTTTGTTAAATCATATTGTACATACAAATACAGTTCAATATTTAAATCCAATTCTACATAAAAGTTCTTTGTTCTTTGTTTTATAGTAGTTCTCTTTTGCTTAAGGTTCCTGCACCCTAATAGACAACTTTCGGTTAAAATTTTCACAACATTTCGCCATTTCCAACAAGTACCGATGATTTTATCATCGCAAATGTTCGTACATAATAGCATGAGTTTACAAATGGTACCATGTAAACAAGAAAAATTAGGACATAAAGTATTCTGTATGATGAGATTGAAAATCTGTATCCTTGAAAATATATTACATGCTGATATAGAATAAAGAGAAGACCATTTCTTGATCCAGAAATTTTCATTTAGGACCACAAAATGTTGTTACAAACCATACACATTTCATGTTAGTCTGCATATTCATACTTACATTCCAGTTTTGCAACTCGGCATTTTGCATCTTCGATGCATTTTGAGCTTATTTTTCAATTGTATGAAAGTAAGTACTCCTGAAGATTGAAATACTTATGACGTCATTTGATTGTTCTGTTGGACTAAATTGTCCTCCGAACCGAACGGACATTGGCATGAAAGGGTCTATATAAAAAAGGCCAATAACAAGCACTAGTCTATTGTTATAGAAAGATTGAAAAGTCATTTAATGTTTTGGATTGTGTATTCGCGCACATCCATGGTAGCAACGGGTTTTCCATGACACCTTTTTACACTAAAGACTCGTGTAATTAACTATTCATAAGCGTTAATGGATTTGACTTCACAAGCAGAATGATAAAATTTAAACGCATGTAAATGATGTTTTTGAGCCTTACAATAATGGAAATGTTAAAATGATTATGAATATTAAAAAAAAAACGTGCAAATTCATCGAGAGATCTACGACATAAAACTTTGCTAATCTTTTTATGATTGTACCAATAGCTTTAAATATTCATGTAAACATTTTAGAAAATAGCAACGCCAACGCTGCAATATACGCCCATCAGAGAATTATTTATAATTTTGTTATTGCAATTGTAAGTAGTATAGAATGACAAACAGCATTCAAAGGAGACAGGGAGACCGTTTTATGGTCCAGAGGGCCATTTTTATGCCCCAGGGGTGTTTCCGCCAAGATGGCGGTCCTATGACGTGCAAATATATGTTTCTGAGAGGTAGCCATCACCCTTTATCAGGACTACGCGCCAGGTGGGTTTACTACCTTTTTTAGTGAGACGCGAAGAATGAGTGCCTTTGAACTTACAGCCCAGTTAAGGACAATATGCCAGAGGTAAGGACACACGCTAGGCGCACAAAGCAAGGACACAAAGCTCATTTCTAATAGTGACAGGATCAGCGTTCATAGCCCGATCGTCATACGAGGGGAAGCTCCGTCCACTTTCCGAGTGGCTTACGGGTATTTCTACCGCGCCAGAGGACCACCCTAAAAGATTGCGTGACCCATCCTTCGTGCTCGGCACGAAAAACACAAACTTGGTAGAGGACCTTCCGTGTTTGCTTTCTGGAAGGTTTCGTGAAATTATTAGCAATGGTTGCAGAAGAGAAGTCGAAAATGCGTCAGCCAATCAGAGCCCTCGGCGGCCATATTTGTTGACCGATCGGCACGGAAAACACAAACTTGGTAGAGAACTTTGAGTACTTGTCTCCTGGAAAGTTTTGTAAAATTCTGTGTAGCGGTTGCAGAGGAGAAGTATAAAATGTTAAAAGTTTCACACCGGATGGACGACAGACGGCGCGCTATGACAATAGCTCACTTGAAATATGAAGTTTCAATTCAATAGCTACAAAGGCTGCAAGTAAAAAGCCAAGAAAACTGTAAAATTGTTGAAAATTTCTATGTTCAAGGGCCATAATCTTCTAAAAATGGGTAAACTCTTCCGAAGCTCGTACTGAATCTGTAATCATTTGTAATAAAGCCATATATGATGTTTCAATTCAATAGCTGCATAAGCTGCGAAAAAAAAGTCACGGAAACTGTAAAATTGTTTAAAATGTCTATGTTCAAGGGCCATAACTTAATTTGTCAATTTTTCCAAATCCAAACTGAATCAGTAATTATTCATTATAAAGACATATATGTGAAATTTCAATTCAATAGCTGCATGAGCTGCAAAAGAAATGCTGGATAACTGTAAAGTTGTTGTAAATTTCTATGATCAAGGCATATAACTGTAGAAATATGTCAATATTTCCGACACTCCAATTGGATCTGTAATTATTCATTAAAAAGGCATATATCAAGTTTCAATTCAATAGCTGCAAAAGCTAAAACAAGTTCGGAAAACTGGAAAATTATTGAAAATTTGTATGTTCAAGGGCCATAGCTCTGCTGAAAATAGGTCAATTTTGCCGGAACTTAAACTGGATTTTAAGCCGCTCAACTCATGTGTCAAGTTTCAATTCAATATCTTGTCTGAAAGGCTTTTAAAAAAAGTCCGCAAAACATAATCACGGACGGACGACCGGACTCACGCCATAACATAATACGTACTGTCTTTAAGACGGGCGTATAAAATCCTTACTTCATCCAACTTGTATGTGAGTTAAAGAAGATCCTGACGATCATCTCAACAGCACTCTCAATAAAGCACAAACTTAAGCATCGACGGACCTCTAGCAAGCTAAAGGTGGGACCAGGTGCCCGGGAGGAGTAAGCATCCCCTGTTGGCTAGCCGCACCCGCCGTCGTGTACTGTGTTCCGTTAGTACTTC
Organism: Pinctada fucata; assembly: GCA_028142955.1. NCBI lineage: Eukaryota > Metazoa > Mollusca > Bivalvia > Pterioida > Pteriidae > Pinctada > Pinctada fucata. The sequence goes on along the minus strand of AP027110.1, from coordinate 49,647,305 downwards.
GTTTCTTCGCATCTTCGCATCGTAACTTCGCTTCTTCGCTTTTTGTCACCTTCGCTTCTTTTCAACTTCGCTTCTTTGCTTCTCCGCAATTTTGCTTCTTCGCCTTCCTGTTTTACTGTAGCACATGCGGAGTGAAATGAAACATGGTTAGGACTTGAGTTAAGGCTAGGGTTATGGTTAGGGGTTAGAGGTAAGGGTTAGGGTTTCAAGATTCAGTAGTAAATACAGAGAAAGGCCCTTGATGGACTATCCATCATGCTCATCAATTTCGCGCATGCCAAAATGGAAGGCGAAGAAGCGTAGCTGAGAAGAAGCGAAGTTGAGAAGAGAAGTTGCGAAGAAGTGAAGTTGAGAAGATCACCTTTATGAATAAACCACTTCCAACAATATCGGTAATTTATCTTCAATAATCCATAAATTCAATAACTATTACATGAGTACCTATTTTAAAGTGTATATGACCTTTCTTCCTGACATTATCCCATTTGAAACGGGATATTACATTTTTAGCTCACCTCGACGAAGCTTATGCTATACCCCCCCACCCCCCACCCCCCGCGGTTAAGAAGTTTGGGGCAGCTCAGTATCTGGCAAATTACTGATGCTACAGTAACCTAACTTGCACAAGTGATTCATCTTTGGATGCTGAAGTGAACCCATGCGTCATATTCTTCATCTGACTTACATTTTCCGCTTGAGTGACTTGGTTAATGTAAGAACTTTGGGGTAGCTCTGAGTGACTTGGTTAAGAAAGTTTGGGTAGCTCAATATCTGACAAAGAATGATGCTACAGTACAGCTACAAGTGATTCATCTTGGGATGCAAAGATGGACCCATGCATCGGTTGCAGCGTCTGACATCCTTTTTCCACTTGAGTGATTTTGCTTTTAAAAACCAATATTGAGCAAAGTATGAGTGCTACATGTACCAAACTTGCATATTGTATGTATCTTTCATCAAACTTTCACACAATGACCTTGACCTACTTCTTTTTCCACTTGAGTCATTTTGCTTTTAAAAGCCAATATTGAGCAAAGTATGGGTCCTACATGTACCAAACTTGAATATTGTATGTATCTTTCATCAAACATTCACAAAATGACCTTGACCTACTTTTTCCATTTGAGTGATTTTGCTTTTAAAAGCCAATATTGAGCAAAGTATGAGTCCTACATGTACCAAACTTGCATATTGGATGTATCTTTGATCAAACTTTCATAAATTGACCTTGACCTACTTTTTCCACTTGAATGATTTTGCCTTAAAAAGCCAATATACATGTACTTAGAAATATGTTTGCATTGAATTTTGCTGCCACGAGTTGAGCTTCGTAATCTGTGATTACCTATGTTTTCCTATATAAATTATTGCGATCACTTTGATGAAGAAATTATAATTACCGAGGACAAAGGACTTTATAAGATGAGATTTGGTTTCCATTTCTACAAATTGCAGAATATTTTAAATGCATCGACCTTCTAACTTCATGACGCATTCAATATCTAGCAATGAGTAGGGGCGAAAAATTGTGTCATAATTTTGTCACTTCTTGTAAAGAACACGGTCAGCTGTGTATGTGAGAAGGGGGACTGCATAATGAAATAAGGGAAAGTGATATGTTTTATGTGACACGAATGCACATTGTAAAATCAACCATTAGGAATCTGAGATCACGTAGAAGATAATTACGTGAATGCCACTTCGGCTGTCGGTGGTGCTATGAACATGACGCGGATGAGAAAATGGAAATTAGGCATAGCACATACAAAGGCAAGCTATCAGCAGTCATATCCCAGTTTTCAAAATTTCCCAGAAGTATATTTGAGATGAAAAAAAGGTAATGTAGCGTTCTAAGAACTTTCGTGTCATATTTGGTTTATATTCATATTATATGTGTCACAAAAGTATCTTGTTCGTCTTTGATTCATCGCTGTCAAGGCTTAGTAATGATGCAATTACAAATGTATTATATAAGAAAACATTTCTGAATTTTGATTTCCTGATATCGCCTCTATAGATTTTGTTCATAATCTAGGACATGAAGAAGTCACGAGGGCTTATTAATATGTTGTGAGCTTCGTATTGAAGAATTTAAATTTTATCAGACATTATGCATTACATGTATTTTTCTACATAATCCCCTTCAATATCTATACATTACAAAGGAAGAGATCTCCAACAACACCAGGTTGTAGCACCCAAAGCAAAACCCCAAAACACCCAATGCAAAAACACAAAGCAGACAAGCACAGAAAGAGACGCGTAAGGGACAATGAACGTCAACGCACAACACAGAAACATCAAACACAAAGGAATACACATAAATCAACGAGACCAATGGGCAACCGGTGCCGACTTAGGACGGCCATCATTATGCCACAAGTGTTTGAGGGGTCCAATACCACTTTTAAAGATCTCCTTAGCGTGATTGTTCAGAAAGCCATCCACTGCAATGAAAGAAGATCCTGACGACAATAGAGCACAAAATTCAGCATCGACGGACTCCTAGCAAGAGGTGGGACCAGGTGCCCGGGAGGAGTAAGCATCCTCTGTTGATTATCCGCACCCACCGTCGATGTTTAAGCACGAAAATGAATCAATATATAAAATTCATGCACTGTCTGACGTTATGTCTTTATAGAAAGTGCTATGGCGACAATGTCAGGGAAATATATTCAAAACACTTACTGTCAAACCCTTCGCGGGGAACTTCTTTAAGAGCAAGTATCATCGGACTGAAAGTGGGTGCCAGAAATAGATGCGTTCAGTTTTGGGAATAGATGAAAGTCTGATGGAACAAGATCAGGTGAATAAGGCGGATGCTCAATCAAATTAAATCATGAATGACAGCCATAGCAGCGACAGACTTGTGAACAGGAGCATTGTCCTAATGGAACGACACACCTCTAGTGAGCTTTTTACGGCGCTTAAGTTTAATATTGAGTGAAAGAAGTGAAACGCAGTATGTACCATTGATTGTGTGTGGGGTTTTTATTTTGGAGATACATGTAATCTATCAGCTGAATACCTTCTGCATCCCGAAAAAAACGAGGCAATAGCCTTCTTAGCTGACGGAACAGTCTTTGCCTTCTAGTCGGGGTGAGCCAGGGTGCTTCTACTGTTTCGACTATTGTTTGGCCTCTGGGGTAAAATGTTTCATCCATAATGAGAAATCTCTGAAGAAAATTGACAAGATCTCCCTCAAAAAGGTTAAGCTCAGCACGCGATAACGTGCGCCTGGTTTGCTTCTGATGATCTGTAAAAAGTATTGGCTCCCAGGCCTTCCAGGACGGGGGTAATCCTAAAGGCTCTGTCTGCCGCACTTAAATTCCACCACCCACCTTTTCACTGTAGCATATGAAGGGACATCATTCCCTAGTGTTGATACCATGACAAATATTGATAATGACCATATCCCTATATACAGCACAAAATCGATAATTTAGAAAAATTATAAATCGAAGGCATACAAAGTCAGGATAAAACAGGAACCAAAGCAAACAAAATAAAACCTCCACGATATGGGAGTGAGACTAGGTGCACAGGAAGAGTCAGCATCTCCTGCTTGCATGCAACACCCGTTACTTCAATTCGGTAGAACTGTTACTTCCATTTCGAAAGACATAGAGTGCAATCTTTGGTTGGATAGTTCAAATGGTTTAAGACAGAATATCATCCACCATTCTGTAGAGCGGGAGATCATAATGTATGACGAGTTCCCCATAACGATCGTAGAACTTCCTCAATGACGATCATTATGGATATCCTTAGGTGTTTAATCTTTTTATGGATCACCGCACTTTCACCGATTTTGTCCATTTTGCAAACGCAACTCGCTACAGCCGGCAGAGCACGGATTGTATTACGCATGCCCTCTTTTTATATCCATTTACATATCCATCTGTGTTTCTGGGGCATCTACGTTTCCCGGTCTTGTTTGTGTGAGGTCATCTTACAGTGAGGAGGTTGTTTTACACCACAGTTGTACGTTCTTCGAGACCTCTGGGTAATAAGAGAAGTGAGAGGGTTGTGCGCACGTAATCCAGGATAACCACACCATTTGCTACTTGCGTTACAAATGGCCGTCCAAAGTCGGCACCGGTTGCCCATTGGTCTCGTCGGTTTATGCGTAGTCTTTTGTGTTTGATGTTTACATGTCGTGTGTCTCTTTTCCGTCTCGTGCTGTACTCGTCTTTTGTGTTTTTGCATCGGGTGTTTTGGTGTTTTGCTGTTGATGCTGCAACGGGGTCTTGTTGGAGATCTCCTCCCTTCTCTTGTCTTGTTTACTTAAGAGCATTACCTCATTGATTTATGGTGCGTAATTGGTCACGAGTTTGGACAATTCTTGCGCATCTCCTGTTTTAGCGCATCTTCTGTTATAGCACTCATTCAGCTTGGATTTGATAGATACTTCAACTAATTATGGCCAATGTATCATCTCTGTCTCTATTTAAAACTTTAATTTATTACTCACCTAAAAGCGGATAAGTTTGAAGATTTAATCTCAACTGAATGAAGTATGCGTAAGAAAATGCTTCGCGGTCATTTCATATGTGAAAGGTTGACCTTACCTTGGATGATTTTGGTTATTTTTGTGTAAAATCAAGAAAATTTTATATGATCGGTGCAGTTTGTACCTATGGTAAAACTTTAATAGATTCAAGTTTTAAACAAAGTTTCTGACATGTTTTCTTGATTATTAACAAAGAAAACTAAAATAAAGATCAAATGAGGGCATTTCAACACTTATATTTTCTTTACAAATGTGCTATTTCTAGCAACAAGTTTCCGGCATTTTTACCCAATTTTTCAAATAAGCAAAAATCTTGATTTTCATCACGGACCTACTAATTTTCTTTCATAAAATGAGTAATTGTCACGAATACTATAATTTCATATGTTTATCATAATATCGTTGAATTTCCTTCACTTAGAAATTACATGCCTTAAAATGACGAAATGGGACCAGTCCTTGGGTACATGGCCATATATTGCAGGACTTAGAATGTTATCGTCTTTAAATTCATTAGCATTATTTAAAGGCAGATTAATTAACAACGTGGACCAGACATAAAAAAAAATCCCTGCGTATGTCCTTCAATACGAGGCTCAAGAACATATCAATCAGCCCTCGTATTTTTGATTCACTTTCGGGATTAACCAAAAATGTCATTGCCATATGTTACAACGTTTCAACAAATTTCAACAAATGTCATACGTTTTCCTTTTTTACTAAAAAGTGAAATTATAACCTTCATATTCATAGCATCATTAAAGAAAAGAGGAGATATCGGTATCCAACAACACCCTAGAGTATATCATATCTTCGAATGAATTGACACTCAAGATGAAGATAGTGAGTGGAACAATGTTTGGGGGGATACTTGTATATCCCTTCCAAGAATTCCGTAAAAGGAATATAGAAATCTTTACTTTGGTTCCACAATGTCGTAGCAAATACTTATATGTCAACAAAAATGTGTTATTTCTATTGCCCATTTGTCTCGTTTTTTTTTTATGTGTAGTCATTTGTGTTTGATGTTTCTCAGGTATTTGATAAGATGATTTAAGTATGGTTCCGTCGGAAGACCTATTGTTTTCGTAACCGTGGAAAATTGGATCAGCGATTTCTCAAGAACCCTGTAAGCTAGGACAATGAAAGTTCTCCAACGTTACGTTTGGAGTAAAAGCTAGATTGGTCTTTTTTATTTTTGGTCTCTGTTATTTTTTTATCATGTTTTTTTAGTAGATTCAAATATTTGACGGGAGCGTCGAATTACTCAAAAGGACCGAAAATTTCATGTTTTGCTATTTGTAAGCTTAAATATCTCGTATTTGCTATCTACAATTTCCATTCTTTTTGAAAGTCGACAGCCATGCAAGATATGAAATGCTAGATGCACACTGTAACGATTTATTACGATGACGTCCTTCACCGTCCTTCATATTTCCAAATTCAGAAGTTCATAGGAGGAAGACACTTTTTTGCTTATAATAGTAAACAAAAATTAAGCTTATGAAGTTTCCTAAAAATTTCAATATTATTATTTTTTATCCATATATCTGTCTTATTTAGTCTTTCTGATTTTTCCTATCTCTTACTGTTGAAAAGATATGAGCATCGAAATTTTGAGTTGGGTATTTCGATACACCTTCACGCCAACAGATCGGGCGCACACTAAAATTGGTAGTCCGAGTCCGACTCGAGAAAAGCAGTGTTGAGATTTTCAAATTCCGATTTCACGGCAATGATGAATATGCATTTCATAAATACATTTCGATATACACAATTTGATTTTAAAACAGTTGATTAATTTAGAAGAGATCAGCTACAAACCAGAATTTACACACAAAAAGTGGTAGTTTGATTCCGATTTCTAACCTACAAACCTGTTTCTAAACTTCAATAACTATATTTTGAACATCAAGTTTAATTTCTAATTCTAGCAAACGTTCGAACATAATTTTCGGTTGGTTTATTTACAAATTGATGAACAATTTCTCCAACATTCTTCCCTCCCCTCGTTTTTCGAAAACAGTTCTGTTTATATTGAACGATGTCGCCATGATGGAAATTCAAAATAAACTTTGAAAAAAGGGAAGGGGGGTCCAAATTTGAACCTGCACAGCGAGAACCTCATGGTATTTATACATATATATTGAACGTAACTTGTTATTACCATTTCTCTTCTCAAGAAAATTGGTTCTACAGCTACGAGCTCGCCTTTTTTATGGGAGAAGGGGGCAGGAAGAATTTGCAAAAAAAAAAAATCCCGGCTCTGAAAAATGCTGAAAAAAATATTCCGGCCCAAAGGGCCGGCAATTTTTTTTTTCCGGACCATGCAAAAGTAAGGATACATTGCATGATATGGAAATTTTTGCTGGCCCTTTGTGCCAGACAATTTAAAGTCAAAAAATTAATTAATATAAATACAAACTGTTCACATAGCTGTATCTACCAGAGACCTAATACGCATAGGCACAAAAATCTGGAAAAGGTTCTATTTAAACATCATACAATCTGTCTGAAATTCGCTAATTGCAAAGAGACATTTGAAGGAACGGTTATTAACTCATACTCTGTAACAGCGGGAAGTTTAACTTACACAGACATTCACAACATTTGACAATTTGTTTAAATCCGGCCCGAAGAACCGGCGAAAATTTTTCTCCGACTCTGGTAATGGCTGAAAAAAATGGCCTGCTCAGAAAATTGCTGAAAAAATTTTACCGGCTGGCAATAGAATTCCTGCCCCCCCCCCCCCCCAAATCAAATGGTTGCTCACCAACAATTATCGGTTTGAAAATTTAATGTTACTGCTATTTGAAAACTTAAATATATAATATAAATACATGTAATGTGACGTCCTTCATATTTCCAAACCAAAAATTGTATAGGAGGAAGACACTCTTGTTGCAACCGCAACAAGAAACCTTTCTAGTTTTCTCTCATTTTACAACGTAGATAAAATCATATCTTCCAATGAATTGACACTCAAGATAAAGATCGTGAGTTCATCAGTGTGTTGGGGATACTTGTATATCCCTTCCAAGAATTCCGTAAAAGGAATATAGAAATCTTTAGTTTGGTTCCACTACGTCGTAGCAATTAGTTTGGTGGTCATGTTAGTAAATTATAAAATGTTTTCCAAAATGTGTTATTTCTAAAGAAACCCAATGACATCTATTTCAAAAATGCTTTTCCAAACTTCAAATGTATTATTTCCATGTAAATCCAATGACATTCACTTAAAAGGAAACGTAGCATGCATAAATCTTAATTGTAAGCAATCAGACTATTTTTATTTGAAAATTTTCAGGTGAATTCGACAAAATAAGGAATTCCTTCCTATAGAAATGGCGATGAAATTTTCTTGAAAATATTACTGACAGAGTAGGGAAAGTCCTTCCTCTTTGACAATATTTATGTTAGATTTGGTGAGGATCTATACAAGCAGGTTTTAGGAATTCCTATGGGTACTAACTGTGCGCCTCTGGTTGCAGATTTATTTTCATACACTTATGAAAAAGAATTTATCCAAAATCTTCAAAAGCAAAGAAAATTTGATGATCTGAAATGTTTCAATAATACTTCTAGGTATCTGGATCATATTCTAACCATTGACAATCCTGCTTTTGAATTATATAAGAATGAAATTTATCCACAAGAATTAACACTTAACAAGACAAACGTTACAAATACAGAAACACCGTTTTTGGACCTAAATATCAAAATTGTAAACGGAAAGATTCATACAAGTGTATATGACAAAAGGGATGATTTTGGATTCAACATAGTAAATTTCCCTTGGTTTGACGGTGATGTTCCAAGATTACCGTCATACGGCATTTACATATCACAGCTCGTCCGGTACATAGAGCATGTACTGATATTTTTGATTTTTCACAGTAGAAATTTACAAATTACCAAAAAACTTTTTGGTCAAGGTTTCCGCTTGCATAAACTAGTTAAGACTTTCTGGAAATTTTACAAAAACTACAGTCAACTTCTTTTAACATTCGGATCTGTACACGCAACAGAGTACATTACTTTGGGTATTACACAACCTGCCTTTTATGGTGATATGATAGACAAAATTAGAAGGATCAAAGGTAGGCAGCATAACCATCGAAAATGCGTCAGAATCATCAAACGCCTTTTATACCGTGGATATGATCCTAATGTCACCAGACGGACACTAGGCTTGGTACTTGACCAATCGACAGTCTTGTACAAGCGCATCCTTGAGACTTGCACTCTGACTAACGACGGGACTCCATGACGGGACCTGTCCAAACCTCTTTAGAGAAGACAGGGCCCCGACCACCTGTCCTCTCTGAATGTCAGTCGGACTCCTCGGGTGATAACATGCATGAGCTCGCTACAGCCGGCAGAGCACGGACTTTATTACGCATGCCTCTTTTTACATCCATTTACATATTCATCTGTGTTTCTGGGGCCTCTGCGTTTCCCGGTCTTGTTTGTGTGAGGTCATCTTACAGTGAGGAGGTTGTTTAACACCTCAATTGTACGTTTTACGAGACCTCTGGGTAATTGGAGAAGTGAGAGGGTTTTGCGCACGTAATCCAGGATAACCACACCATTTGCTACTTGCGTGACAAATGGCCGTCCAAAGTCGGCACCGGTTGCCCATTGGTCTCGTCGGTTTATGTGTAGTCTTTTGTGTTTGAAGTTTACATGTCGTGTGTCTCTTTTCCGTTTCGTGCTGTACTCGTCTTTTATGTTTTTGCATCGGGTGTTTTTGTGTTTTGCTGTTGATGCTGCAATGGGGTCTTGTTGGAGATCTCCTCCCTTCTTCTTCTGAATTTCAGAAAAGTTATAACATAAACCTTCAGACTTGCACATTGACTGACTGTGACGACGGGACTCCATGACGGACCCTGTCCAAACCTCTTTAGAGAAGACAGGGCCCCGACCACCTATCCTCTCTGAATGTCGGTCGGACTCCTCGGGTGATAACATGCATGAGCTCGCTACAGCCGGCAGAGCACGGACTGCATTTCGTACTCCCCTACCCTATTTTTATATATATTTACATATTCATCTGTGTTCTTTGGGTCCCTGCGTTGTGCTCTATTGTTTGTATGGTCATCGTACGGTGAGGAGGTTATTTTGCACAACAATTGTGCGTTCCTCGAAACCACTTTGTAACCGGAAAAATGGGAGATTTGTGCGCATGTAATCCAGGATAACTACACCATCTGTTATTAACATGGCTGATGGTCGTCCTAAATCGGCACCGATTGCCGATGGGTCTCGTTGGTTTATGTGTTGTCTTTTATGTTCGATGTTTAATGTCACGTTTGCTGTTCCTTGGCTCTTGCTGTGTGTGTCTTCTTTGTGTTTTCACTTGGGTGTTTCGGGTGTTGTTGTTGGTGCTGCAACCGAGTCTTGTTGGAGATCCCCTCCTTTCTCATAGCTAGAATACGGACTGCCTTTCAACTCTAGCCATGTAATTATGAAGTATCTTTGAAACCTTAAACAAAAGGCCCAGGGGAAACATCGCTCACCTGAGAACACTAGAAATCTAAGAGCGAATGTGATTTTTATAATGCTAATTATTGGCCACATGAAAACATAGCGTAATCAAATATTACATAGGGTGACGATTAACTGACCGCGCTTCAAAATCTCAAGGTTCGATTAAATTCTTATGCAAAATACATACAAAAAAGCATTAACGTATAAAATTTTACACGAATACCACTAAAAGTATATCAATATTATCTAAGGGAAAAACATTGGGGGAAATGCTAAATTTAATTTAAATGTTGAAATACAAAAAACACGTCACAGAAATGACATTAAAATTACTTGTATGATTTGATAATGCATTAGAATATCAGAAAATAAAATTAAAAAAAAAAACAGGAAGAATTATTTTTGGTCAAACCGGGATTTGTACCCATTACCCTTGTGTCCATTTGGCACGGGAAACGTACCTTTATACAATCTTTATTTTGACAATTTTTTGTCACAATAACATTTCCTACAATAAATAGCAAAGAGGTATATGAGCAATTTCTTGGGGAAAGTTGAAAATGCCAATCCCTTTTACTTTTTGCAGATAGAAAAAACATATAAAATATAATAACTTTTCAACAAATTTCTTTAACATAAGCATGCCTTCCTGTAGTTTATTATAGTGAAAATGAAATTAACATACTTGAATAATATCTCACTCAGATACAATTTTTTTTCAATCCATGCAGCAGTTCTGATGAAGATTATTTAACAGGGGTACCTTATGGGACCTATTTGACCCGCCCTGGATCCACCCCTTAAGTGATCCAACTAAAAGGAACAAACGTGGTAGAGGACCTTTAGTATTTCATGCATACCATGTTTCATAGAAATCCTTCGAGCGGTTTCAGAGGAGAAATAGAAAATGTGTAAGGGACAGACAGACGACGGACGGACAACGGGCACTTGATGATCCGGTATGACAATGTCTCACTCTATGACAAACGTGACGACTTCAATTTAAGCATTACGAACTTTCCTTTTCTGAGTAGCAACATCCCTTCATCGCCTGCTTATGGCGTGTTCATATCTCAGTTGATACGCTATGCCAGAGCAAGTACCAAATATACGGATTTTGTTCTGAGAGCTAGGCGTCTTTCAGATAAGCTTCTCAGTCAGGGATATGTTTGTGACCGACTAACATCGTCACTGAGGAAGTTCTACGGTCGATATGGGGAACTCGTCATACACTATGATGTCCCACTATCCAGAATGTTGGATGATATTCTGTCATAGACCATTTGAACCATCCAACCAAAGATTGTACTCTATATCTTCCAAAATGGAAGTAACCGGATGTGACAGTTCTACCGAATTGAAGCGACGGGTGTTGCATGCAAGCAGGAGATGCTTACTCTTCCTGGGCACCTGGTCTCACTCTCATATCGGGAGTTCGCTTCTTTTCATATGGTGGAGGTTTTTGTTTTTGTTTGCTTTGGTTCCTGTTTTGTCCTGATTTTGTATGCCTTCGGTTTCTGATTTTTTGAATTATCGATTTTGTACTGTAGACAGGGATATGGTCATTATCCATATTTGTCATTTGAGCCTTTGGCTCATATGAAGTAATAAAAACCACACACAAAGGGTATAATTTTATTTAGAAAACATAACACATAGAAAAAAGAACAATTAATGTCGGCTCGAAGTTTTCGAAAAGGCGGAAAAAAACATAACCTTCACCAACGTAAACTTCTCATATTATTACACGTATGCTTTAGCGATACTACAGAAGCTGTAAAATAAGATGACAAGAAGTTGAAGTCCACCATTATTTACCTCAGAGATGATAACCGGTTACACAACAATAATAGGGAGGTTTAGTTACAAGTTATTTCAACGTGTACGTATGACGTACATGTACACGTCACCGTTTGACGTCATAATCAGAAGACGTCGTTAAGTTACACGTACGAATCTGAGTAGGTAAAGGTATAGCTATGTAGTAAGGTGTACGTGTAGCTAGCTTCGTTTCAATCAGTTTAATCTGCGAGAAAAATACATTGAGATTCGTAAAACCTTGACGCAAGGAAAGTTAGAATCCTAAACGCGTTTTATAACACGCAAAACTGGAAGTTTGATCAATTGTAAGTCTGTAAAAATTTCAAAGAAGTTACCCGTTCTGTCGTTACGTGTAGAGCGTCGTTTACACGTCCATAACGTGTAGCTACACGTCACATCATGACGTCATTCGAACAAAGATCGCAGGAAGTGATGACGTCATACGTACACGTCGCGCTAAAACTTGTAACTAAACCTCTCTAATAACTCGTAACTCGTACGTGTATCTTCCTTAGTGGAAGTAGCCAAATTTGACATGTCTGCCGAATTAAAGCGACGAGTGTCGCATGCTAGCAGGGAATGCTGACTCTTCCTGGGCATATGGTCTAACTCCATTATTGGGGGTTCGCTTCTGTATATATGTTGGGATTTTTTGTTTGTTTACTTTGGTTCCTGTTTTATCATGATTTCGTATTATCTTTGGTTGATATTTTTTGGATTTTCCATTTTGTTCTCCATCTTGTCAATGTTTGTCATTTGCTGAACACAATTAGCTTTACTGAGAACAGATATCCTTCCGTACTAGAAGGAACGAAAATTTGAAATCTGTAGGACAGGATGGAAATAAATAAATGTCCATTTAACCGATATGTATAATAGCTGTTGTTCGATCCTGGTATCGAGCTTGGTTGAGAGTCGTTATAAAACTTATAAAACAGGGTATGCTTACTTCTCCCGGGCACCTGGTCCCACCTCTGACATGCTAGGGGTCCGCCGATGCTCAATTTGGTGCTCTATTGTGAGTGCTGTTGAGATTATCGTTAGGATCTTCTTTAACTCATTTGTGTCACACTTATGCCCTTTGTCGTGTGGACCTCGTAAAAAAGTTCCCCGCGAGGGGTTTGACAGTGTTTTGAATATTTTCCCCTGACATTGTCGCCATAGCACTTTCTATATAGACATAACCTTAGATAGTGCATATATTCTATATGTTGTTTCATTTTCATGCGTGGACATCGACGGCGGTGCGGCTAGCTAACAGGAGATGCTTACTACTTTCGAACTCCTGGTCCCACCTCTAGCTTGCTAGGGATCCGTCGATGCTCAATTTGGTGCTCTATTGTGAGTGCTGTTGAGATTATAGTCAGGATCTTCTTTAACTAATTTGCAGTACTACGAAAGTTTAAGTGAATAATTGTAAAGAAGGACATGTTTTGAATTGTTTGAAATAGTGGTTTCGATACGTATGTATCTTCCTAAAGAAACTTTGTATGACAGAGTAGAAAAAAAATATTCCAAATAAAAAAATAGTAAGGGAGGTTTAAATATATCTAATCAATATCAACTGAAATGAAAAGATGAATTTTTTTAATACCTTAATACGTCAAAAAGTTTTATATGCATTAATTCCTCTTGTTATTTGCAGTCTCTATAAAAAGAAAGTGGACTCCTCCTTAAAATTATATTCCAAAATTTCAACATCTATTCTTAAAATAAATACGTAGTGTAAGGCGTTTTGCCGATGACCGAATGTCAATAACTGATGCTTAACCTATCCAAAGATGTTCGCCCGACAGTCACCAGATATCTAGATCGATACAAATTTATAAATCATTTCAGAAAATTTAGGCGATATATTCATTTTAAAGTTATCTTTTATTCATGCCTTTTAAATCATGACTTCCTCCTAAAGTTTCTCGTGGGTAAAATACCGGTAAAATTAACGAAATGGCTATAAAAGCTAGAATGATTTTAGATATGAAACATTGTGGAATCATATTGTGTCCGTACACAAGCTGCTGAGAATGATGTCAGTTCAAAACTTCGTCCTACTTTATGCAATGCTTGTGAATGTAGTCTTGATAAACTGCACTGTATTTGATCAGTCCTCTTTCACATTACGGCAAGTAGAAAATAATATGTGCTTACTTTCCGATGAGCCAATGAAATTCTTCTTCGATCCCGATGAAAAACCATTGAACGTCTACACAAGGTGTCAATGGTCTGTCACTTACGACTATAATTCCCAGAGAATCCCACGGAAGCTGCCAAAGGCCGAATGCCTCTATACTGAGATCGGTTCTGTGTTATGTGACAAAATCGAGCTTAAAGTTCCAGTTTTAATCCGTCGAGGAAACTATCCGGGTGATTTTGTGCCAGGATTTGAAAAAGTAACTGTTGGTTGTGTGGAGAGAATCATCACCGACTAATGAGTTATGACTTTGATATCGTACATTGATGAGATAATAAGTGTTTCACGGTAGGAATGTGTAAATCTTGTTTAACCTTCATTTGAACATTCCAAAATAACGTTAGATAATCCGATGTGTTTGAGGAGAGACTTAAGAAAGTTTCTGTGTGATCATCGCTGAGTAATAGATTTCGACTTCGAATTCATATAACATATTTCATTTACTAAAGTAATCTAGAGGAGTGCTTTTATGGTATTTCACACAAGTGTTAACACAATCAGATTGTGCAAATCAACTCACCAGAATCATTTCGACTGGCATGAGGTTTGCAATGAAATTCAAATAATTTTGCCTTGATTTATCGACTTTGAGACTGTATAATTGATGAGAACTTCTTTACTTAAAGTGGCCCATTAACACTTTTGACTTTTTTGATTGCAGAAATAATTTTTGACAAAGGCCTATTAGTAATTAACAGCCATACCCATCTTATTTTATTTTTCCAAAAATGTTGATGTATATTTCACATATGTAGATGAACAGATAAAGTAGTCCATTTATTTTGATTGAATACGTATTTTTCACCAAAACCTATTAGTAATTTTAAAACACAATCAGATTGTGCAAATCAACTCACCAGAATCATTTCGACTGGCATGAGGTTTGCAACTGCTTCAATGAAAAATCTAATAATTTTGCCTTGCCTTCTCGACTTTGAGATGACAAATATGGATAATGACCATATCCCTGTTTACAGTACAAAATCGATAATTCAGAAAATCAGAAACTAAGGCATACGAAATCAGGATAAAACAGGAACAAAAGCAAACAAACAAAAACCTCCACCATATGAAAAGAAGTGAACTCCCGATATGAGAGTGTATAATTGATGAGAACTTCTTTAATGTTTATAGATATAATATTGTGCTATTGTGTTTTTACATAAAGAAAAAACTGAATTCTTGTCCAGTTTAGTTGTAAAAATTATATGTTTTTTTATTACTAAGTGGTGATTTTATAACGTTGTGGTGTCATGAAATTCTATGATTAAAGTGTATAGAATGATGATAATTTATTGTTTTTACGGATGTGACACGCTGGCAGACGAAGCTCATAATTTCCAGAAAGGAGGGGATCTCCAACTTGACTCGTTAGCAGCACCTGCTGCAAAACACAGAAACGCCCCCGTGTGAAAACGAAAAGTAGACATACACGTTTAAAGGCAGAGCAGGGAAAAGAAAGGAGGGAATCTCCAACTAGACTCGTTAGCAACGCCTACTGCAAAACACAGAAACGCCCCCTTGTGAAAACGAAAAGTAGACATACACGGTTAAAGGCAGAGCAGGGAAAAGAAAGGAGGGGATCTCCAACTAGACTCGTTAGCAACACCTACTGCAAAGCACAGAAACGCCCCCGTGTGAAAACGCAGAGTAGATATACACATTAAAAGGCACAGAGGGGAAAAGAAAGGAGAGGATCTCCATCAAAACTAGCTGGTAGCTGTTCCCACAGCAAAGAAAGGAGAGGATCTCCAACAAAACTAGCTGGTAGCTGTTCCAACAGCAAAGAAAGGAGAGGATCTCCATCAAAACTAGCTGGTAGCTGTTCCCACAGCAAAGAAAGGAGAGGATCTCCAACAAAACTAGCTGGTAGCTGTTCCAACAGCAAAGAAAGGAGGGGATCTCCATCAAAACTAGCTGGTAGCTGTTCCAACAGCAAAGAAAGGAGAGAATCTCCAACAACTCGGTTACTACTCGCTGTTGCTAGAGCAAAACACCAAAACGTAAATTAATTATCTGATTTTAAATATTAATGTAAATTATATACTGCTCTCACATGCCATATAGTGCAGATATGGAATCCAAAGAAGCTGTTGCTACAATGTATTGTGCGCTGATGTTGGTCCAGAAGGACTCATGTTCCAAAATATGGCTTCCAATTATCTATTGTCACTTTTATTCTTATAAAATATAAGACCGTTAAATTCCCATAAAAATGTTTATTGATAAATATATACATATGTTTAAAAAAAAATTTTTTAATTCATATGGACTTAAATTAATATAATTTTAGATATTAGGAGGAAAGGAGCATACCATTCGAAAAAAACCCGTCTATGGATAATCAAAAACACAGCCTTATTCAATGCATGCCAGTGACCCTAATATTGGGGAGGGGGCGGACAGGGGAGTACCTCTCAACCCCTCCTACCCCCTTAAATCCCCCTCCCGCCCCTCCTCTCTCCCCTCCTTTTCACTCTTGCCTTCCCCCCTTTTTCCCTTCTCCCGCCTACTTTCCTCCCTCATCCCGCCCCTTCCCCCCTCCCATTTCCCCCTTCCCTCAATCCTCTATCTCTCTCTTTCTTCCCGCCTCCTTTCTCTCCTCCCTTTCACCCTGTCCATCCCCTCAATATTGGACGTGGCCGTGTTTCACGTCCTCCCGAAAATGTCAAGGTCAAAATCAATAAATATCGAGCGATTTTTGTAACTCCAACTCTATACCTTCTTGATGAAAATTTCAAATCAATCTATTATGCACCAGACACGTGTTACGGATATTACGTCCTCATGAGTGATGCTTTCAGCCAGATGTGCTTTTGATAAGCCGTCAAAATTCATTTTAGTAGCGCCCTATGGTTTTATTTTTAGAATTTTTAAAAATTTGTGTATTTACTTTAAAGATAGTGGGCGTCTCCAAATTCCCTGTAGGGTCGACTCAATTACATATCCAAATAAAATCTATATTCAAATAGTATTAGATGGATGATGTTAAGATGTTAACATCCTTGAATTTCGAAATTGTTGATGAAATAACAAGTTTCCGAAATAGCAAATTAATATTTATGATGTCAAACTGATAAATGCGATAAAGAAGATCCTGATGACAATCTCAACAGCACCCACAATAGAGCACCAAATTGAGCATCGACGGACCCATAGAAAGCTAGAGGTGGGACCAGGTGCCCGGGAGGAGTAAGCATTCCCTGTTTGGCTAGCCGCACCCGCCGTCGATGTTCTTGCACGAAAATGAAAACAATATCTACAAAACATACACTGACTATGGCTATGTCTACATAGAAAGTGCTATGGCGACCATGTCAGAGAAGGACAATTAAAACACTTGCTGTCAAACCCCTCGCGGGGAACTTTTTTACGAGCTCAACACTGCAAAGGCCATAAGTGTGGCACAAATGTGATAAAGAAGATCCTGACGAGAATCTCAACAGCACTAACAATAGAGCACGTAATTGAGCATCGACGGATCCCTAGCAAGCTAGAGGTGGGACCAGGTGCCCGGGAGGAGTAAGTACCAAAACAAAGCTTCATTCAGGCGGCAGGGCTGGAAAGAAGCAATTAAAACACTTAAACACATCTATGTCACGGGGAACGAGTTTAACTGATCCACATTGAAACAGAAAATAAGTGTTTATATTAACAAAACGGATAGCTTCCAACTCTATACCATCTTGGAAAATTCATTTCAGTAGCGCCCCCTGGTTAATTCTTAGAATTCAAATTTGTGCATTTACTTTACAGAGGGTATGCGGCTTCGAATTTCTTGTAAGGGCACTTTATTTTATGTATTCAAATTTGTTCCAATATTTATAAATAGTATTTGACAGAGATGTTACGAAAACGGACTGAATGACAACAGACGAGCACATGGACCATGGCCTGACCTCAAATCGAATCACGTGACATTACATGGCCGAATTACACAACAGCTCTTTTTTACCATGTCTATTTCGTTCTGTATGTACTTAGCTGGATTAGATTTTGCTAGATAAGATAAGATTGGAATAGCTAATGTAATAACAATATCTGATTAAGAACTTTAATTACGAAAGAAGGGAGGAGATCTCCAACAAGACCCCGTTGCAGCATCAACAGTAAAACACCTAAACACCCGATGCAAAAACACAAAAGACGATTACAGGACGAGACGGAAAAGAGACACATGACATGTAAACATCAAATACAAAAGACTTCACATAAACCAACGAGACCAATGGGCAACCAGTGCCGACTTTGGACGGCCATTTGTCACGCAAGTAGCAAATGGTGTTGTTATCCTGGATTCATGCGCACAACCCTCTCACTTTTCCAATTACCCAGAGGTCTCGAAGAACGTACATTTGTGGTGTAAAACAACCTCCTCACTGTAAGATGACCCCACACAAACAAGACCGTGAAATGCAGAGGCCCCAGAAACACAGATGAATATGTAAATGGATATAAAAAGAGGGCATGCGTAATACAGTCCGTGCTCTGCCGGCTGTAGCGAGCTCATGTATGTAATCACCCGAGGAGTCCGACTGACATTCAGAGAGGACAGGCGATCGGGGCCCTGTCTTCTCTAAAGAGGTTTGGACAGGGCCCGTCATGGAGTCCCGTCGTCACAGTCAGTCAGAGTGCAAGTCTCAAGGATGCGCTTGTACAAGACTGTAGATTGGTCAAGTACCAAGCCTAGTGTCCGTCTGGTGACATTAGGATTATATCCACAATATAAAAGGCGTTTGATGATTCTGACGCATTTTCGATGGTTATGCAGCAGTTACGAATGATAGAGATTGAAATAAATTTGTAAAAAAAGTGAAATAGTTAGAAAAAAAAGAACTCAGGGAAATGAATCGAACGCTCAAAACAGGAACGTATGTTTACTACCTACTCAATGATTTAATATACATATACGAAGGTTGTTCGAAAAGTTCGTAGACAACCACATTATTTCAGAAATGTGTGAGAGTAAGTGTATAATTTTCTTACCAAACATTCATGAGGTTTATTGCATTCAATCTATACAATACCAAGGTTATTGAAACATTCTGTCATTTAAATCATTGTCTTTAATTATGTGTCGTGACGTTAAGCGGCGTAATACGAAAATTGAGATATCTTGAATTGTGTACACGCAGATAATTCCTTTATTGTTTCTAAATTAGTACGCACAAAAAGGCAATGTATATACTTTACGATACACTGGTATTTAGATATCACTATTACAAGAAGCGCCATCAAGACGTAAGAGTGGTAAAAATGACGTTTCCCTACAATTTTTAAACGACGTGGAATCATTGAGCTTTTATTCATTCAAGCTAATACAAATTCCATTAAAGATCTTATACATTTTGTTTTTGGTACAGGGGGCTAAGGACTGCAAGAAAAATGATTCCAGCGCACGTCAGTATGCATACAATTTGCAACGAAGATGAAAAAGTGGTACAAATTTATTCAAAGAGAACGATTTGAACATCCTGACAGAACAAAACTGACAGATCCGAACGTTCTGAAATGAAATTCTGTGAACAGATAGAAAGAACCAGGGAATAATTCTAACGCATTATTGCCCCATTTAATCTGTATGGTTTATTTTTGAACCGATTGAAATAAAAACCCGACTTTTCCCAAAAAAGTGATTTCAAATTAAAAGACAGAACAAAAGCAGAAAATTGCTAATTATTCCGTACTTTGCATAGCGTCGTTTTGGACGCCATTTACTGCGCTGCTCTTCGAAGTGACTCCTAAAGAAAAACGCCGAATTTCTTTGCGTATGGACCAATTGCTTTGACTTTTGCTCAATAAGAATATGCAATCTTAAGGAATAAATTAGTATATAATCAAAATGTTTAACGATAACGATAGAAATTTTATTAAAATTGTCTACGAATTTATTGAACAGCCCTCGTATATCCCTAAGAAGTCGTTGAGCTGCGAAAATGTGGTCTAAGTTCATTTAAAATTGTGTCATGAGTCTCTCGCAACATTTTTGTGCTGTCTATATCTTTTTTTTCTGCGAGAGGCATGCAATAGCCCTTGGGCCGATCCGACATTTTCTGAATAATTAGAGTTGTTGTTTATTTCTTTCCTATGCTTTCTATATATTGATTAGCTTAATACTTAATACAAATAACAATTCTAATATCAAACCTTACAATTTATGTGTAGACTTAAATGATAATACTGTATTTTATATATTAGGCCATTTCTTGGGGTTTTTTTCTGTTTCGCGTCCTTTTGAAATTGAAAAACCTACCAGCCAGCCAGGGAGAAAACAAACAAGAATATAAAACAAAGGTGCAATTTCATAATATGTGACGTACTATAAAAAAAAGGAGGGGATCTCCAACAACACTAGGTTTCAGCACCCACAGCAAAATCCCAAAACACCCATGCAAAAAAAACAACACAGAACAGATACCCACAGAAAGAGACGCAAAAGGGACAAGGAACACCAACTCACACCATAGAAACGTGAAACATAAAAGACTACACATAAACCAACGAGACCAATGGGCAACCGGTGCCGACTTAGGACGGCCATCTGCCAAGTAAATAGCAGACGGTGTGGTTATCCTGGATTACGTACTATAAGTATCATGTGAAATCTGACTAAAAATGTTTCATTTGAATATCAACAGATTTTGACAACAAAAGAATAAATTCTTGAATCATTGATGTACTTTTACATTTTCACGTGTGATATAAAGGATTAAACAATATCTCTAATTTTTTTTGTGCAAAATACATAAAATTTGAAAAGATTTTATCATTTTAATTTTGTTTTGTTTTATGACTATGGGCTCAAAACCTACCAGCACGAGGACGCAAAACAAAAAATAACAAAGCATTGGCCTTATTGTTATTAATGATTGAATTATTGAATATATCTGAAAAGAAAGAAAGAAAAAATGAATAAAATCAATATTCCTTGCTATAGTAATTTGGCCGTACAATTAGAAAAAAAAGGATGTTTCACTGTTTTTCGAAGTCCCCCCCCCCCCCAAGAAAATGAAGCAGGCTCGCAAAAGTATTTTTAAACATCCGACCAGTCGAAAGATTAATATTCGCTTTCAATTCGTAAACGAATTGAAAGCTTTTTGAAAGAGCTTAGCTTTCAAAGTTTCGTCAGCGGTTGCTTTCAAAATTTTGAATACTCGAGAGATGCCGAAATGTTGAAAGCTCTGAGCGTCAAAAGTTTTGAAAGCTTCTCTTTCAAAATTTCGTCAGCGATTTCTTGTTAACTAATTTTCCTCAGCGATTTCCTAGCTTTCAAAATTTCGTCAGCGATAAGTCTGGTCCATGCTGTAAATTTATCAGGTTTTAAATGATGCCATTGAATTTAAAGACGTTTAACATTTGAACTACTTGGTGAGTGTCACTGCTGGTAGACAAAGAGTCCCTGAGGGCACATGTAGCCAAGTTCGATCAACTTTGGTTGATCGTCTGTCTCTTCAACGCATTTGAAATTTTCTGTTACAAAATTTCTTGAAAGTTTTAAAACGTGGGTTCTGTAGCATCATATAGCACTCATTCTGCTACGTCTTTTGGTACATTTTGGACATAAGTTTCATAATTTTTGGCTATATTACATTGTTTAGACTGAGGATCACTGACGAGGGTTTAGTAACCGAAACGTGCATGTCTGGTCCATGCTGTAAATTTATCAGGTTTTAAATGATGCAATTGAATTTAAAGACGTTTAATATTTCAAAACTTTGACAGCTAATCGCTGACGAAATTTCGTCAAATAAACCTTTCAAGAAATTTTCAAAGCTAATCGCTGACGAAATTGAGTTAATAATAGCTTTCAAAATTTTTGAAAACTAATCGCTGACGAATTTTTGTCAACTGCTTTCAACATTTTTGAAAGCTTTTCGTAAGCTTTTTAGCGTAGAGAAAAACAAGATGACCGTAATTAAAGCAATCATCGTAATAAATTTTGCTTGATAATGTATAGTAATAATGATGTTTATTCAGATTAGATTATGAAAAGTATATATTCTTGGATTAAATGAAATATTGAATTTTTCTCAGGCTTCTCGGGTGATTGATCTTAAACTAGCTTCTGCCAGCAGAGTACATACTGTTATACGCATGCCATAGAATTTTATAAGAACCATTTACATAGAACCCGTGTTATGGGAGGTCGCTGTGTTTAACTATCGTGTTTGTAATATAACCTTACAGTGAGAAGTTTAATGTTTATACAACAATTGTGCGCCTATGGATACCTCTGTGTATCCGGATAATAAGGAGGGTTGTGTACACGTAATCAGGATAACCACTCCATTTTCTAAAAGCAGATGACCGTCCAAAGTCGGCACCGGGTGCACATTTGTCTACTTCCTTTTATGTGTTGTCATCTATGTTTAATCTTTTTGTACTTTGTCTGTTACGATTGTTTCGTAAAATGTTCTAGTGAATATTGTTGTGTATTTTGCGATTTGGAGTTTGTATGATGTCTCATTTATGTGTTACTTTCTTGTGGGTTTGTTTCGCTGGGTGTGTGCAGGGTGGTCATGCTGGAGATAATTTCCTTTTCTTTCATTTATTTGTAACTTATTATATAGCTTTAAAGATTCCCATTTCGGACTAGATTTTAAAAATTACACAAGTCTTGATATACCCAGTGAAACCCTGTCTTCTCTGTTACAATAATGAGACGGCTTCTTTCATCGTTCGAGGCGTGACCCAGCCATTTCAAAAACAATATGACGCCCAAGCGTTCAAAAAGCTGTCGAAATATTCGTCAGGGATAGCTTTCAAAATTTTTGTCAGCGATTGCTTTCAAAATTTCTTCAGCGATTGCTTTCAAATATTTTGAACGCTCCTAGATGACAAAAAGTTGAAAGCTCATAGCTTTTAGCTCATAATTTTTGATTTATTTTTGATCTATCTTTAGCTCATGATTTTTTTTTTATGATTAATATTTAGCTCATAGCTCATAGCTATCTAATTCTTTCAAAATTTCGTTAGCAAAGATTTTTTACGAGTTTTCGTCATCTATTTTTTCGAAAGCTTTTTGGTAGCTTTCAAAATTTCGTCATCTCAAATGACGAATAGTTAACGAAACTGTCAAAATTTCGTCTCGGCGTGTAACTTTTGACTGGTTGGGGGTGTATGATAAAGCTAAATCTCAACTTTATCTTAAAGTTCAAATCTTTTTAGATGAATTGACCTTGGATGCCCGTATCCAAGGACTCAAATTGGACTTATGTGCATTTTTACATAATTATTTCCATATAAACGGGTTATTTACGGAATGTTATGAAAATTCTACATGAATAAATTTATTAATCATCATTTTAATTAAAGTACTAGACCTAGTAAAACATGATTCTAAATATTGTTTGAAATTGTTTTCTGTTATACGATTTGAGTTTATGTTGCCAAGGCAAGAAAACAAGAGTCGTTTCAATTTGAATGAAAATATTTTATTCTTTCAAAAACTCAAAAATTAAGGTAATTTTGAAATCTTTATATATATATTTTTTTACTTTTAGGTCAGAACAACCTTATGTAAAAATTTGATCAAACTCTGAGACATGCCGTGCCAAGCGTCCTTTATGAAAGCGCAAATACTTACAGAGCATAGATATTTTAAATACGTCAAAAAGTTTGATACGCATAAACTTGAATATCCTTTTGCATTTTGCTGTCTCTTTTTTAAGAAGTTATACTCCTCGATGAATTATATTGCGAAATTGCAAACATTTGTTCAAATACGCAGAGGAGGGAGTTTTGTCGACAACCACATTTCAATTACTTATGATAAATCCATCCCACGATCAGGTACGTTTCTTTAAGTTTATAAATAAAGAAAGGAAATCGCCAGTTGGCGATATATTTATCTTCTAGGTATGTTTTATTTATGCCTTTTAAAAACATAACTACTGCCTATCTTCCTCTTGTGGAGAATACCGGTTATTTACGAATTAACGAAATGTCTATAAATGCTAGAATAATTTTAGATATGCAACATTGATTAAATAAGATAAGTTTAGAATCGCTAGGGTACTTAATATTTTATTAAGAACTTTAATTAAGAATGAAAGAGACTGAAATAGATTTGTAAAAGAAGTAAAAAGAAATAATAAAATGAACTCAGTGAAACGAATAAAAGGCTCAAAACAGGGACGTATATTTACTCCCTACTCAAAGATTTAATATATATACATATATCCCGAAGAAGAAGTCGTTGAGCTTCGGAAATTTGAGTTCTATATTGGAGCTGCAACGAGACTGGAGCTTCTCAATTCGGTTCGATTTCGATTTTTATGTCTCGATTCGGTTTTTTCAGTTCGAGTTATTTACAATTTAATTTTCCATGGATATTT
This sequence comes from Pinctada fucata, assembly GCA_028142955.1. Classification (NCBI taxonomy): domain Eukaryota; kingdom Metazoa; phylum Mollusca; class Bivalvia; order Pterioida; family Pteriidae; genus Pinctada; species Pinctada fucata. The sequence goes on along the minus strand of AP027110.1, from coordinate 49,622,953 downwards.
TTATTTTTCCTTTTATTTGAAAATGTAATTGAATATCTCAATCTAAAAAGGAAATGTGCATAAAATAACCCATTTCATGTGAAAGCACTGTATGATATATATGTCTATGTATCATGTGGAAATATTATTCAAGGACAACCCCCTTCCCCCTCTATAGAACGGCCTTCTGGGGATATGAATTCGATACTGTGCACAAAAGATACATGATAATTAACCAGTTTGCGCAAAGAAATTCATATGTAAAATACTTTAAAAGATGCATTTGAATGCGGTAAAAGTCGCCGGTTCGAATTTCCTCTGACCCTGTATTTTCTTACGAATTGCTAGGTAAAATGCACTTGAAAGGTTAATCTTTTATTCTAAATTACCACCTAAAATCATTCTTGTTGGGAATCCTCCGATAAGTGAATACTTTAAAGCTGAATATTAGAACGTTTTTCTCCATTATTTAGACTATTCGACTCGAATCGTGTCTGACCACTACGACTCGCGATTCGATTCGGAGCTAAGAATCGCGATTCTCGGTGAAACGCGGTGAATCGTTGCAGCTCTATTCTTAATTCATTTTAGTGTCGCTGTCGCTGTTCCTGTTTTGTTTTGTGCTATATTTATCTCTTTTTTCCTGCAAGAGGCATGCATTAACCCTTGGGCCGATTTCTTAATACTTAACGTTGTTGTTTATTTCGATTCTCCCCTGTGTTTCTTATATATTGATACTAAATACAAATAACAATTCTTATATCAAAAATTGCACAATTTAATCTACTGTTACTATATAAATTATTGTTATTTATGATTATGTTATTGTTAAATATATTTGTTAGAGTCAATATATCTGAAAAGAAAGAAAGAAAAAAAATAAAATTAATATTAGTTGCTATAGTTATTTGGCCGTACAATTAAAAAAAAGCATGTTTCGTTGTTTTTCGAAGACCCCCCCCCCCCCCCAAAAAAAAGAAACAGGCTCGCAAAAGTATTTTTAAACATACAGTCCCGATTAGTCGAAAGATTAATATTCGCTTTCAATTCGTTCACGAATTCAAAGCTTTTTAAAAGAGCTTAGCTTTCAAAATTTCGTCAGCGGTTGCTTTCAAAATTTTGAATATTCGAGAGATGCCGAAATGTTGAAAGCTCTAAGCGTCAAAAGTTTTGAAAGCTTCAAGCTTTAAAAATTTCGTCAGCGATTTCTTGTAAACTAATTTTCGTCAGCGATTTCTTAGCTTTCAAAATTTCGTCAGCGATTAGCTCTCGAAACTTTGAAAGCTAATCGCTGCCGAAATTGAGTTAATTATAGCTTTCAAAATTTTTAAAAACTATCGCTGACGAAATTTTGTCAACTGCTTTCGAAATGTTTGAAAGCTTTTCGTCAGTTTTTTGCGTCGAGAAAAACAAGATGACCGTAATTAAAGCAATCATCGTAATAAATTTTGCTTGATAATTTATAGTAATAATGACGTTGATTCAGATTAGATTATGAAAAATATATATTCTTGGATTAAATGAAATATTGAATTTTGTCAGACTTCTCGGATGACTGATCTTAAACTCGCTTCAGCCAGCAGAGCACATATTGTTATACGCATGCCATATAATTTTATAAGATCCATTTACATAGAACCCGGGTTATCGTCAGGATCTTCTTTAACTCATTTGTGTCACACTTATGCCCTTTGCCGTGTGGAGCTCGTAAAAAAGTTCCCCGCGAGGGGTTTGACAGTAAGTGTTTTGAATATTTTTCCTGACATGGTCGCCACAGCACTTTCTATATAGATATAACCTCAGACAGTGCAATGCATGTATTTTGTATATTGTTTTTATTTTCGTGCATGAACATCGACGGCGGGTGCGGCTAGCCAACAGGGGATGCTTACTCCTCCCGGGCACCTGATCCCACCTCTAGCTTGCTAGGGGTCCGTCGATGCTCAATTTGGTGCTCTATTGTGAGTGCTGTTGAGATTATCGTCAGGATCTTCTTTAACTCATTTGTGTCACACTTATGCCCTTTGCCATGTGGAGCTCGTAAAAAAGTTCCCCGCTAGGGGTTTGACAGTAAGTGTTTTGAATATTTTTCCTGACATGGTCGCCATAGCACTTTCTATATAGATATAACCTCAGACAGTGCAATGCATGTATTTTATATATTGTTTTTATTTTCGTGCATGGACATCGACGGCGGGTGCGGCTAGCCAACAGGGGATGCTTACTCCTCCCGCGCACCTGATCCCACCTCTAGCTTGCTAGGGGTCCGTCGATGCTCAATTTGGTGCTCTATTGTGAGTGCTGTTGAGATTATCGTCAGGATCTTCTTTAACTCATGGGAGGCCGCTGTGTTTAACTATCGTGTTTGTGATGTAACCTTACAGTGAGAAGTTTAATGCTTATACAACAATTGTGTGTCTATGGATACCTAAGTGTATCCGGATAAGTGGGAGGGTTGTACGCACATAATCAGGATAACTACACCATTTGCTAAAAGCAGATGACCGTCCAAAGTCGGCACCGGATGCACATTGGTCTCCTTCCTTTTATGTGTTGTCATCTATGTTTAATCTTTTTGTACTTTGTCTGTTACGATTGTTTCGTATAATGTTCAAGTGAATATTGTTGTGTATTGTTCGATTTGGAGTTTGTATGATGTCTCATTTATGTGTTACTTTCTTGTGGGTTTGTTTCGCTAGGTGAATGCAGGGTGGTCATGCTGGAGATAATTTCCTTTTCTTTCATTTATTTATAACTAATTATATAACTTTAAAGATTCCCATTTCGGACTAGATTTTTAAAATTACACAAGTCTTGATATACCCAGTGAAACCCTGTCTTCTCTGTTACAATAATGAGACGGCTTCTTTCATCGTTCGAGGCGTGCCCCAGCCATTTCAAAAACAATATGACGCCCGAGCTTTCAAAAAGCATTCAATATTTTCGTCAGGAATAGCTTTCAAAATTTTTGTCAGCGATTGCTTTCAAAATTTCGTCAGCGATTGCTTTCAAATATTTTGAACGCTCCAAGATGACGAAAATTTGAAAGCTCATAGCTTTCAAAATTTCCTTAGCAAAGATTATTTTATGAGTTTTCGTCATCTACTTTTTCGAAAGCTTTTTGGTAGCTTTCAAAATTTCGTCATCTCGGTAGCTTTCAAAATAACTTTATTCGTACGTTCAAATCTTTTTAGATGAATTAACCTTCGATACCAGTATCCAGCGACTCAAATTGGATTTATGTGCATTTTTACATAATTATCTCCATAGCAACGGGTACGTTATTTACGGAATGTTTTTTAAAAAAGTTTTCCTTAATGAAATGTAATGATTACATAAATAAATTTGTTAATCATCATTTTAATTAAAGTTCAATGATCTAGTAAAACATGATTCTAAATATTGTTTGAAATTACTTTCTTTTGTACGATTTGAGTTTATGTTTCCAACAGAAGAAAACAAGAGTCGTTTCAATTTGAATGAAAATGTTTTATTTCTTTGAAAAAAATAAAAAAATAAGGTAATTTTGAAAAAAAGAAATCTTTATATATATATATATATTTTACTTATGGGTCAGAACAACCTTATGTAAAAATTTGATCAAACTCTGAGACATGCCGTACCAAGCGTCCTTAATGAAAGCGCAAATGCTTACAGAGAATAGATATTTTAAGTAAGTCAAAAAGTTTGATACGCATAAACTTGAATATAATTTTGCTATTTGCTGTCTCTTTTTAAGAAGTGATACTCCTCGTTGAATTATATTGCGAAATTGCAAACATTTATTCAAATATGCAGGGAGGGTGTCCACATTTCAATTACTTATGATAAACCAATCCTACCATCAGATAAGGTACCTAGACGGTTAACAGATATTTAATCGATACAAGTTTATAAAAAATCGCCAGCTGGCGATAAATTTATCTTCATGTTATGTTTTATTTATACTTTTTAAAATCATAACTACTGCCTACCGTCCTCTTGTGGGGAATACCGGTAAAATTAACGAAATGGCTATAAAAGCTAGAATAATTTTAGATTTGCAGCATTGTGGAATCATATTGTATCAGTATTCATACTACTGAGAATGATTTCGTTTCAAAACTCCGTCCTACTTTATGCAACATTTGTGAATGTTGTCTTTATAAACAATACTATTTTTGCTCAGTCCTCTTTCACATTACGGCGAGTAGTAAATAATATGTGCTTACTTTCCGATGAGCCAATGAAATTCTTCTTCGATCCCGATGAAGAACCATTGAACGAGTACACAAGGTGTCAATGGTCTGTCACTTACGACTATAATTCCCAGAGAATCCCACGGAAGCTGCCAATGGCCGTATGCCGCTATGAGGAGATCGGTCCTGTGTTATGTGACAAAATCGAGCTTGAAGTTCCAGTTTTAATCCGTCAAGGAAACCATCCGGGTTATTTTGTGCCAGGATTTGAAAAAGTAACTGTTGGTTGTACGGAGAGAATCATCGTTGATTAATCATTTATGACTTTGATGTCGTACATTAATGAGATGAAAACTCACAGTAGGCATTTGAACATCTTGTTTAACCTTCATAATATTCCAAAATAACGTTAGATAATCCAATGTGTTTGAGGAGAGACATAATAGTTTCTGTGAAATCATCGCTGAGTAATAAATTTCGAGTGGGAATTCATATAACATATTTCATTTACTAAAGTAAGCCAGAGGACGGTTTTTATTGTATTTCATACAAGTTTTAACAGAATCATGTTCTAATAATTTTGCCTTGACTTCTCGACTTTGAGACTGAATAACTGATGAGAACTTCTTTGATGTTTATAGTTATGATATTGTGCTTTTGTGTTTTGACATAAAGAAAACTGAAATTCTTGTCCAGTTTGGTTGTAAAAATTATATATGTTTTGACTAAGTAGTGATTATATTACGTTCTGGTGTCATGAAATCTATTATTAAAGTGTATAGAATGATAAAATTTATTGTTTCTACGGATGTGACACGCTGGTAGACGAAGCTCACTCTTTCAAGAAAGGAAGGGATCTCCAACTAGACTCGTCAGCAGCATCTACTGCAAAATACAGAAACGCCCCTGTGTGAAAACAAGGAATACACATATACATCAAAAGGCAGAGCAGGGAAAACAAAGGAGGAGATCTTCAACAAAATAACTGGTAGCTGTTCCCACAGCAAACGAAGGATGGGATCTCCAACAAAACTCGGTTACTAGCTATTCCCACAGCCGGAAAGGAGAGGGTCTTCAACAAATCTCGGTTACTAGCTGTTCCCACAGCAAACGAAGGATGAGATCTCCAACAAAATTCGGTTACTAGCTGTTCCCACTGCAAAGGAAGGTTGGGATCTGTAACAAAACTCAGTTACTAGCTGTTCCCACTGAAAAGGAAGGAGGAGATCTCCAACAAATCTCGGTGTTACTAGCTGTTCCCACAGCAAAAGAAGGATGGAATCTCCAACAAAACTGGGTTACTAGCTATTCCCACAGCAAAGGAAGGAGGAGATCTCCAACAAATCTCGGTGTTACTAGCTGTTCCCACAGCAAAAGAAGGATGGAATCTCCAACAAAACTGGGTTACTAGCTATTCCCACAGCAAAGGAAGGAGGAGATTTCCAACAAATCTCGGTGTTACTAGCTGTTCCCACAGCAAAAGAAGGATGGAATCTCCAACAAAACTGGGTTACTAGCTATTCCCACAACAAAGGAAGGAGGAGATCTCCAACAAATCTCGGTGTTACAAGCTGTTCCTACAGCAAAAGAAGGAGGAGATCTCCAACAAAACTCAGTTACTAGCTGTTCCCACAGCAAAGGAAGGAGGAGATCTACAACAAATCTCGGTGTTACAAGCTGTTCCCATAGCAAAGGAAGGAGGGATCTTCACGAAAACTCGGTTACTAGCTGTTCCCACTGCAAAGGAAGGAGGAGATCTCCAACAAAACTCGGTTACTAGCTGTTCCCACTGCAAAGGAAGGTTGGGATCTGCAACAAAACTCAGTTACTAGCTGTTCCCACTGCAAAGGAAGGAGGAGATCTCCAACAAATCTCGGTATTACAAGCTGTTCCCACAGCAAAGGAAGGAGGGGTCTTCACGAAAACTCACTTACTAGCTGTTTCCACTGCAAAGGAAGGAGGAGATCTCTAACAAATCTCGGTGTTACTAGCTAATCTCACAGCAAAGGAAGGAGGGGTCTTCAACAAATCTCGGTTACTAGCTGTTCCCACTGCAAAGGAAGGAGAAGAATTCAAACAAAACTAGCTGCTAACTGTTCCCACAGCAAAGGAAAGAGGAGATCTCCAACAAAACTCGGTTACAAGCTGTTCCCACAGCAAAGGAAGGAGGAGATATCCAACAAAACTCGGTTACTAGCTGTTCCCACAGCAAAGGAAGGAGGGGATCTCCAACACAACTCGGTTACTAACTGTTCCCACAGCAAAGGAAGGAGGAGATCTCCAACAAAACTCGGTTACTAGCTGTTCCCACGGCAAAGGAAGGAGGGGATCTCCAACACAACTCGGTTACTAACTGTTCCCACAGCAAAAAATGGAGGGGATCTCCATCAAGACTCAGTTATCAGCTGTTCCCACAGCAAAACACCAAAACAGTCCCATGCTAAAACACATGGTAGACGAATACAGCAAGATACGCAAAAAGAACAAGGAGCACGAACATGGCATCAATAAATGAAATAAAAAAGACTTCTTATCGACAAGCGGGACTAAAAATAGAAAAAAAGGTTTGAAATTTTCTTCATGAAGTTATAGAGTTTGAACACTTCCGTATTATTAATAGGAAATCGGTGAGGACTTAAGACGGTCATTTGCAATGTTAGTAGCAAATTGTGTAGTTACCCAGGTTCCCTATCACACTCCAAGGTCTCAACAGGTACACTGATTTTACTTGTGATATTCGACTGGATATTCAATGCTTTTTGGTTTATGATTTTCGAAACTCCGAATTGACGCTTCCGATTGCGGGAAAAAAATGCAAAATTTCGTGACGTCACAATGCTTTTACCTCGGACAAACAAGCTTCGAACCTCGGTCAAACATAGAAAGTACATTGTGACGTCATGGAATTTCTCAAAATTTTCCCGCGTTTGGAAGGGTCAATTGGGTTATGATTACTGCTTTATTGTTTTATCGATATATCGCAATAATTGATAATCGATTGACAGAGTGTCATCTAGAAAGAAAGATAATAATGAATGAGAACTGTCAACGTTTGAAGTATTGTCAATAATGGTTGAGGAAAAATTTCAGAAAACGAGAATAATTGGGTATTTCATACTTATGGAAAACCACACTTATCACGTTTATCATTCTTACTTGCATCAGCTGAGGATAGGACTTTATATGTAAAAGAAAATAATTTACGTTACATTTATCAATGTTAAGCACAAATACGTGTATTTTGTTAAAACGGAAAACATAAGAAGAACAAGTTTAATCGTGTGTTGTGAAATCAAAAGTTAAGAGGGCGCTACTGAAATGATTTTTGGTGGCTCCGCTAGAAGCATCATTGATGAGAATTTATTATTCGAAACACGTGTCTGGTGCATGGAAATTGGTTTGGAAATTTCTTCAAGTAGGTATAGAGTTGGAACCATTCGACATTATTGTACTATCGAAATAATACAGAAGTGTTCCAACTATTTAGCTTCTTGAAGAAAATTCTTTACCAATTTTAATGCACCAGACACGTCTTTCGGTTAGTAAATCCTCGTCAGTGATGCTTCGAGCCAAAGTGACTCCCATTTCGGGAGTTTGCTTCTTTTCATGTATTGGAGGTTTTTGTTTGTTTGCTTTGTTTCCTGTTTTATCCAGATTTTTTATGCCTTCGGATTATGATTTTCTGAACTATCAATTTTGTGCTGACTGGTTTTTTTCAGTTTAAAGTGCATTTACTTTGCAGAGAGTGCGTGGCTCCAAATTTCCTGTAGGGTTGATTCATTAGCATAGTAATAAAAATATATGAAATAAAATCGATGACAAAAATAGTATTGGAGGTTGTAATTAGATACACCATTAAAAGATCATGTTTCTGTTCTAAACAATGAATGATATATAAGTTAGGAATAGTAAAATTTGTATTTCCTTTTTAAAACTTATTTCCCATTTTCTTTCTTTTTTGAATAATTCATTACTATGATAATTGCCTATTTACATAATCAAGTGTATCCCGAAGCATGGACGCGCTGAAACAAATATATTAAGCATTATATGAATGAATTTGAGAAAGCATTAATGGATTATATAGCACTAGCACTTAAACAGATAATACATCATAATACATCATTTAACTATTAATGGTGGTGCAACGTTTAATGACTTTAAGTAGAATGTTCACTTGCTGTCACAAAAGGAAGGAAAAGGGATTGAAATGCGATTTCATCCATATCATTTTTTATAAATCATAAAAGAATGTCAGACGTTCATTATACGGAAATGTTCCAACTCTTTGCCTTCTTAAAAGAAGGGAGGGGATCTCCAGCAAGACCCTGTTGCAGCACCAACAGCAAACACGAAAACACTAAAGACGAGCATACCAAGAGACGGAAAAGAGACGCACGACATAGAAACATGAAACACAAAAGACTTCACATAAACCAACGAGACCGATGGGCAACCGGTGCCGACTTTGGACGGCCATTTGCCATGCAATTAGCAAATGGTGCGGTTATTCTGGATTACGTGCTCACAAATCTCTCACTTCTCCAATTACCCAGAGGTCTCGAAGAACGTACAAGTGTGGTGAAAAACAACCTCCTCACTGTTAGGTGACAACACATAAACAAGACCGCAAAACACAGGGTCCCAACAGCACAAATGAATATGTAAATGGATATAAAAAGAGGGCATACGTGATACAGTCCGTGCTCTGACGGCTGTAGCGTAGCGAGCTCATGTATGAAATCACCCAAGGAGTCCGACTGACATTCAGAGAGGACAGGTGGTCGGGGCCCAGTCTTCTGTAAAGAGGTTTGGACAGGGCAAAAGAAAATTTCAAACCAATTTTAATGCACAGGACACGTCTTTCGGTTAGTTAATCCTCATCAGTGGTACTTATGATTATCTGACACAGCCAAATGTATTTCAGTAGCGCCCTCTGGTTTTATTTTTAGAATTTAAATTCGTGTATTAACCTTTGTTAGTGTCGATTCAGTGGCAAAGTTAAATAAAATCAATGACCAAAATAACATTGGAGTGACGGTCCTTTAATTTCAATGATATTTTTGATGAAATGACAAGTACACTTTTATACTTTTGAAATATGGAGAAAATCAACAGTAATTACTGTATAGAGATTTTAAAATATCTTAATCGAAAAGCCCTAAGAAACAAAAGAAATCAAAATTCAACGGTAATTATTTAGCTATTTACTGAATCAATTTAGCAACTGATTAACATAATTAAACAGAATCAACCAAATTAATTCACATAATTAACTAAAAAGCCCTCAGAAACAAAAGAAAAAACAAAATTCAACGTCAATTATTTAGCTTTTTACTGAATCAATTTAGCAATTGATTAACATAATTTAACAGAATCAACCAAATTAATTCACAGAATTAACCATAAAAATTAACTCAGAAACCAAACAAATCAAAATTCAATGTCAATTATTTAGCTGTTCACAGAATGAAACAGAATCAACCAAATTGATTCACAGCCCTCAGAAACCAAATAAATCAAAACGAAAATTTAACGTCAGTTATTAAGCTATTTTTTTAAATCAATTTAGCAATTTATTCACAGAATTAGAAAGAATCAACCAAATTAATTTACAGAATTAACCAAAAGCCCACAGAAACCAAACAAATCAAAACGAAAAGTCAACGTCATTTATTTAGCTATTCTGTTAATCAATTTAGCAATTGATTCACAGAATTATTCAGTTTTCTATATTTCTTTGAGATGACCCAGAAGCTATATGCCCCTGTCTGTAGACCGGGGTCATACAAAGGGAAAACAAAAAGAGTAGACACACGGATGTACAGGCTATTAATACTCCGTATAGACAAATTACATCGTTTGATAAGTACAGCTTCAACAAATGAAGTTGATCAAAATGTACCACATCAATACACAGAGAGTTTCAAAATACAGTCAGATAAGGACAGGATCGCCGACAAGGCAACGTTCCAGTGATCACGACAGATCACACACACATGGGACCATTAAATTATGGAACTTTTGAGGCGGGGAGAGGGGTTAAGATAGCACGTACTACAGACAACACACACATGGGACCATTAAGTATGGAACTTTTGAGGCGGATGAGGGGGTAGGATTGCACGTACTACAGAACATACACACACACATGGGACTATTAAATATGGAGCTTTTGAGGCGGGGAGAGGGGACATGACATAACCTATTGGTAAATGGACAGTTTAAATGTTATTTTAATCACTATTTCGATTTCTTTTATTTCTTTCCTTTTACCATGTATCTACCATAGCGGTAAACACAGCATGCCGCAAACATCATACAAAACTACTTAAACAAAAAGAAAGAGACACCCAGGCTCACAACAATTATATCTCACAAACAAAACAAAAAGAAAGAGACACCCAGGCTCACAACTATTATATCTTACAAAAAACAAAAAGAAAGAGACACCCAGGCTCACAACTATTATATCTCACAAACAAAACAAAAAGAAAGATAAACCCAGGCTCACAACTATTATATCTCACAAACAAAACAAAAAGAAAGAGACACCCAGGCTCACAACAATTATATCTCACAAAAAAACAAAAAGAAAGAGACACCCAGGCTCACAACTATTAAATCTCACAAACAAAACAAAAAGAAAGAGACACCCAGGCTCAAAACTATTATATCTCACAAACAAAACAAAAAGAAAGAGACACTCAGGCTTACAACAATTATGTCTCACAAACAAAACAAATAGAAAGAGACATCCAGGCTTACAACAATTATGTCTCACAAACAAAACAAATAGAAAGAGACATCCAGGCTTACAACAATTATGTCTCACAAACAAAACAAATAGAAAGAGACATCCAGGCTTACAACAATTATATCTCACAAACAAAACAAAAAGAAAGAGACACCCAGGCTCACAACTATTATATCTCACAAACAAAACAAAAAGAAAGAGACACCCAGGCTCACAACTATTATATCTCACAAACAAAACAAAAAGAAAGAGACGCCCAGGCTCACAACTATTATATCTCACAAATAAAACAAAAAGAAAGAGACACCCAGTCTTACAACAATTATGTCTCACAAACAAAACAAATAGAAAGAGACATCCAGGCTTACAACAATTATGTCTCACAAATAAAACAAAAAGAAAGAGACACTCAGGCTCACAACAATTATATCTCACAAATAAAACAAATAGAAAGAAACACTCAGGCTCACAACAATTATGTCTCAGAAACAAAACAAAAAGAACGAAATTCTAAATATTACCCAAAATGTATGCAAAAGAGCATGCTACGGACAGAGCTATGTCATCAAGGAGACAACACTTACCACTACTACATCTGTATCAAAATTCGTCTAATTTTATAACCGCATTTGACTTTAACATAAATTATTCAGAGGTCATTCTAAAACTATGTCATATTCAGCGGCGAATTTATCCAAGCATAGAACAAGTTTTAATAAGATTTGTATGCCCTTTGGTTATTGATTTTCCAATTTTCCTTTTTGTTCTCTATTTGAAATAGGGTTCTTGTCCACATTTGTCATTATTGTCAACTGATGGAAGTACAAGGCCCTCGTATTTCTTCATACTGTATATGCAAATGGCGATTTCCAAACTTTACCGAAATCGTGTGTACACGAGAATAAAAGGTCTAATTTTATAACCGCATTTGACTTTAACATAAATTACTCAGAGGTCATTCTAAAACTATGTCATATTCAGCGGCGAATGTATCCAAGCATAGAACAAGTTTTAATAAGATTTGTATGCCCTTCGGTTATTGATTTTCCAATTTTCCATTTTGTTCTCTATTTGAAATAGGGTTCTTGTCCACATTTGTCATTATTGTCAACTGATGGAAGTACAAGGCCCTCGTATTTCATCATACTGTATATGCAAATGGCAATTTCCAAAATTTACCGAAATCGTATGTACCCGAGAATAAAAGCGCCTTTAAAGAGTAATTTGAGAAATAATTTATGTGAGTATTATATTGATATTCAAATGGTAGTAATTCAGACCTAATTACGGTAAACCTTCGTTATCGACAGATGAATCCCTGCAAACCGCTTGTATCTTTAATATCGAACCCCTAAAGAGAAATCGTCGGCACCTCATGAATATCAAGGTGTTCCAACTGATCAACTCCTTTATTCATAAAATTCAAAACATTCACTATTTATTATACTTTGTTTCGGTTGAGTTGATTCGTAACTATGCAAAACGAAGCCTGCAATATTGACTTCTAGGTCATCCCATGTAAGTCATGTAAAAAGCGATTTCCAATTGGGAATCTACGGAAAAACATTCTCGTTGTTACTAGAAAAAAATCTCGTAGTTATGAGCAAAAATTGTCGTAGTTATGAGAAAAAAATATTAAAAACTGAATGGCATGATATTTCGCAAAAAGGCCTTTCTAGAAAGAACTACGTAAGTACGAGATTTGTATCTCGTAATTACGATATTTTTTTTCTTAACCACGAGATTTGTATCTCGTAACTGCGAGATTTGTTCCTCGTTGTAACGAAAATTATTTCTCGTTACAACGAGATTTGTTTCTCGTTGTGTTTTTGCATTGGGTGTTTTGGGGTTTTGCTGTGGGTGCTGCAACCTGGTATTGTTGGAGATCCCCTCCTTTGTATTTATATCTACACTTATTTCGTGTTGCAGTGTGGAGTTGGTGATACAATTCCCCGCGACTCGATGTTTGAAGTGTTTTAATTCCATTACGTTCTCTAAATAACCACACCTTCTGCTATTTCCGTGGCAGATGGCCGTCCTAAGTCGGCACCGGTTGCCCATTGGCCTCGTTGGTTTATGTGTAGTCCTTTGTGTTTGATGTTTCTGTGTTGTGCGTTGACGTTCCTTGTCCCGTATGCGTCTCTTTCCGTGCTTGTCTGCTTTGTGTTTTTGCATTGGGTGTTTTGGGGTTTTGCTGTGGGTGCTGCAACCTGGTATTGTTGGAGATCCCCTCCTTTGTATCGTAACTACGAGATAGTAAAAGAAGATAACATAGCACGAACTAGCTTTCGTTGGAATCAATTAATTTCACGTTCAATGAAACTGTATTCAAAATTTAAGATATGTCTGTGATTTTCTAGGGAAGTTTCAGTTTTCAGATCGTACTTGAGACGACGGGACTCCATGAAAGGCCCTGTCCAAACCTCTTTAAAGAAGACAGGGCTCCGACCACCTATCCTCTCTGAATGTCAATTGGACTCCTCGGGTGATTACATACATGAGCTCGCTACAGCCGGCAGAGCACGGACTGTATTACGCATGCCCTCTTTTAATATCCATTTATATATTCATCTGTGTTGCTCGGGCCCCTGTGTTTTGCGATCTTGTTTGTATGTGGTCATCTGACAGTGAGGAGGTTGTTTTACACCACAATTGTACGTTCTTCGGGACCTCTGGGTAATCGGAAGTGTGGGAGGGTTGTGCGCACGATATCCAGGATAAGCACACCTTCTGCTACTTGCGTGATAGATGGTCGTCCTAAGTCGGCACCGGTTGCCTATTGGTCTCGTTGGTTTATGTGTGGTCTTTGTGTTTGATGTTTCTATGGTGTGAGTTGGTGTTCCTTCTCCCTTTTGCGTCTCTTTCCTTAGACAAAACATCCGACAGTGCAGTGCATGTATTTCATATTGTTTTCATAGTCGTGCACGAACATCAACGGCGGGTGCGGCTAGCCAACAGGGGATGCTTAATCCTCCCGGGCACCTGGTCCTACCTCTAGGTTGCTAGGGGTCCGTCGATGCTAAGTTTGGTGCTCTGTTGTGAGTGTTGTTGAGATTGTCGTCAAGATCTTCTTTAACTCATTTCTGTCGATGTCTGCTCTGTGTTTTGAATTGGGTGTTCTGAGTGCTGCAACTGAGTGTTGTTGGAGATCCCCTCCTTCCCTTAAGGATATGGTCATTATCCATATTTCTCATTGTGCTACATAATATAAAAAAAGCTTTGAAACTGACATGGAACAGAAAATGCTTTCTAATATAGACACAATGAAGAGGGGTATAGAAACAGTAGGGAAATGGATAGAGACTGACAATGAAGGAATGATCTTCTATTTCTCCGCTTATATGGATACCTAAAAAATTCCCGAGATGTCCTTGGTCCGCTGCCTATATTTTAACAGGGATTGGTCAACTTTTCCTGTGCTATCAGATGGTTATATAGACATGCTCTTTGACTGGGACAAGTGATGGTAAGAAACATAAGGTTGTACATTATGGTTTTATTTTGGGTTTTTTTTTTCAATTAATTATTCATATCAGTTTCGTGAATTAATTGCTATTTCCATAAAATCTATCATAAATTCGTACTTTTATGGGACTTTCAAGGATGATTTATCAAAATAAATTGCTTAGTGTACATAAAGAAACGATATTTTAACGAGGATGAGTCTAATTAGAAAATGATGAACTTCTACCCAAGGTATTTTGACTAAATTCGGATCATATAATTGCAGTATTATAAAATTCATTTTATGGAAAAGAAAATAGAAGTTAACCGTTCAGTATTATGTAGGGGTCATCTCAAAGATAATGCCATCTTACAATGATACCTTATGGGGTTTTACTGCAAAATAATGATTTTCCTCAAATTTTTCATGTTTCTGCGCAAGAGATTTTAATTAAATTTATGTTATTTATTTGTTGTACTTGAAATATCATTTTAAGAAAAAGAAATTGAAATTTCACCGTCATCAAATTTTTCTAATTGACCCTTCCGAACGCGGGAAAAATTTGAGAAATTCCATGACGTCACAATGCAATTTCGATGTTTGACCGAGGTTCGAAACTTGTTTGTCCGAGGTAAAAGCATTGTGACGTCACGAAATTTTGCATTATTTTCCTGCAATCGGAAGGGTCAATTGTACACAGCCTCTTTTCCTGCAATCGGAAGGGTCAATTGTACACAGCCTCGTTAAAATGTATATTTGTTTCTTCACAAAGTTTTGGAATGTGATTTTGTCTTATGTGTTTGACTACCACTCACTGATTTTTACATTGTATATTTTGTTCACTACGCATAGAGAATAAATGTCCTAGTTTGTGTTTTGTTACGGGTAACACACGGCAAGTGCATTTATCGTATGAAGATCCTGACGATAATCACAACAGCACTCAAAAAAGAACACCAAATTGAGCATCGACGTACACCTAGCAAGCTAGAGGTGGGACGAGGTGCCCGGGAGGAGTAAGTATCCCCTGTTGGCTAGCCGCACCCGCCGTCGATGTTCATGTACGAAAATAAAAGCAATATATAAAATACATGCATTGCACTGTCTGAGGTTACATCTATATAGAAAGTGCTATGGTGCGTTAGCGCATTTCATGCGATGACATTTATTCTATATATATATATGCACAATAGTTGTCTGTTTCATTCTTGTTTTCTGAAATTGCTTTTTCTAGGTAAAAGGGTGACGTCAAATTCATCTCGCCGTGGGTTCAGTTTCCAGTTTAGAACAGCCAATGTTAGTCCCTGGGATGTTACTATTGAAAGAAACATGCCGCGACGGCTGTTCTAACGCAAATTACATGTACGATAAATGCACTTGCTGGGTACATTTTTGGACATCATAATTTTCATACTCTTTGGCCATATTAGATTGTTTAGATTGAGGATCACTGACGAGGGTTAATCATGTCGAAGGGTTCCAACTCTATACCTTCTGGAAGAAAATTCCAAACCAATTTCCATGCACCAGTACCCGAAACGTTATTGAATCTAACGTTTAACATCCTTAAATATAGAGAATAAGTGTCTTGGAACCCTTCGACATTATTAATTTGTGTTTTGTTACGGGTATGCAACACACAGGTACCGGATGAGGTGTGATATGTAAATATCGTATGACAGTAGTATAGGAACATCACCGTCAAGTCAGGGGAAATTTACTATGTTAAATCCAAAATCATCTCTTTTGTCATATACACTTGTATGATTATAACAAAGAAAGAAACACCTAGCTCTACAATTGAATTCTACATGCAGATATATTATATCGACGACGTGCTGTAAACCAATAATCCAAATTTTGCTTATTTCCTAAGCACAATTTACCCATATGAAACAGAAAGCAGAGGTTAAAGAAAACACTGAAAGCATACACTCTGCTTTATATTTGGAACTCGTATTCTTTTGAAGAAAATGGTAACCTAAATACTTCCATATATGACAAACGTAAAAGAAAGGAGGGGATCTCCAACAACACTCGGTTGCAGCACCCACAGCAAAACTTCTAAATAACCAATGCAAAAACTCATAGAAGAAAGGAGGGGTTCTCCAACAACACTCGGTTGCAGCACCCACAGCAAAACTTCTAAATAACCAATGCAAAAACTCATAGAAGAAAGGAGGGGCTCTCCAACAACACTCGGTTGCAGCACCCACAGCAAAACTTCTAAATAACCAATGCAAAAACTCATAGAAGAAAGGAGGGGCTCTCCAACAACACTCGGTTGCAGCACCCACAGCAAAACTTCTAAATAACCAATGCAAAAACTCATAGAAGAAAAGAGGGGCTCTCCAACAACACTCGGTTGCAGCACCCACAGCAAAACTTCTAAATAACCAATGCAAAAACTCATAGAAGAAAGGAGGGGCTCTCCAACAACACTCGGTTGCAGCACCCACAGCAAAACTTCTAAATAACCAATGCAAAAACTCATAGAAGAAAAGAGGGGCTCTCCAATCAATAACACTCGGTTGCAGCACCCACAGCAAAACTTCTAAATACCCAATGCAAAATAAAAATCATATACACAGAGAAGAAATCCACGGAAAGAGACGTAAGAGGGACAAGGAACACCAAGACACACTATAGAAAGACGAAAAATAAAAGACTACACATAAACCAACGAGACCAATGGGCAACCGGTGTCGACTTAGGACGGTCATCTGCCATGTAAGTAGCAGACGTGGATAACGTGCACACAACCCTCCACTATTCCGATTACCCAGAGCTCTCGAATAATGCACAATGGTGGTGTAAAATGACCTTCTCACTGTAAAAAGAAAGGGGATCTCCAACCAGACCTGGTTGCAGTACCAACAACAAAATACCAAAACGCCCGACGCACAAACACAGAGAAGACAAGTACAACAAGAATCGAAAAAGAGACACACGACATAGAAACAATAAACACAAAAGACAGGAGGGGATCTCCAACAAAACCTAGTTGCAGCACCGAAAGCAAACCCCCAAAACACTGCAAAAAAACCACAAATAATAATGTCGTAGGGTTCCAACTCTCTACCTTCTTGAAGAAAATTCCAAATCAATTTACATGCATGCACCAGACACGTGTTTCGAATATTAAATTCTCATCAGTGATGCTTTCAGCGGCGCCACCATAAATAGTTTCAGTAGCGCCCTCTTTAATTTTTTGAAGTTAGATTTTTACATTGCAGATGTAAATTTTCATGTAGGGTCGATTCAGTAGCATATCCAAATAAAATCTATGTTCAAAATAGCATTGGAGGGATGGTGCTAAGATGTTAAAATCCTTTAATTTCGATGATATCGGTAAAATGGCTAGTATCCGAAATAGCAAAAAATATATTTTTTATGTCTCATTGATAAGACAAGCACAGAAAGAGACGTAATGGTACAAAGGAAAGGGAAGGATCTCCAGCATGACAATCCTGCAGACACCCAGCGAAACAAACCCACAAGAAACTGACACAGATTGACATCAGACAAAACTACAAACCGCACAAGGACGCTAGAACATAATACAAAATTATCGAAACAGACACACAGAAACATCAAACAACAAAGACAACACATAAAAGGAAGGAGACCAATGTGCACCCGGCGCCGACTTTAGACGGCCATCTGTTATTAGCAGATGGTGTAGTTATCTGGATTACGTGCGCACGATCCACCTACTTATCCGGATACACAGAGGTCTCCATAGAGGCGCAATTGTTGTATTAACATCAAACTTTTCACTGTAAGGTAACATCACACACGAGGAAGTTAAACGCAGTGGCCTCTAGTAACACATATTCTATGTAAATGTATCTAAAAAGGTCTATGGCATGCGTTTAAAGGTTTGTGCTCTTCTGGCTGAAGTGCGCTCAAGATCAATCACCCGAGAAGTCCGATTTCCGACTCCCAAGAGGTCTCGAAGAACGTACAATTGTGGTGTGGAACAACTTCCTCACTGTCAGATGACCACACACAAACAAGACCACAGATCGAAGAGGCCCAAGCAACACATATGAATATGTAAATGGATATAAAAAGAGGGCTTACGTAATACAATCTGTGCTCTGCCGATGCAAGTCCATGTATGTTATCACGCGAGGAGTCAGACTGACATTTAGAGAGGACAGGTGGTCGGGGTCCTGTCTTCTATAAAGAGGTTTGGACAGGTTCCGTCATGGAGTTCCGTCCTCACAGTCAGTTAGAGTGCAAGTTCTTAGAATGCGCTGGTACTAGACTGGAGATTGGTCAAGTACGAAGTCTAGCTTCCGTCTGGTGACATTAGGATCATATCCAGGGTATAAAGGACGTTTGATGATTCCGACATGAACATACAAACAGACAGCATGACACAGGGCCACAAGAAACACACAGATGGATATGTAAATGGATATAAAAAACAGAAAGCATAAGAAACAGTCCGTGCTCTTTCGGTTGTAGCGAGCCCATGCATGTGAAAGCCCGAGGAGTCCGAATGAGATTCAGAGAGGACAGATTGTGGCGGCCCTGTCTTCTCTAAAGAGGTTTGGACAGGGCGGCCCGTCATGGAGTCCCGTCGTCACAGTCAACCAGAGTGCAATTCTTAAGAATACGCTGGATACGCTGGTAAAAGGCTGTATATTGGTCCAGTACGGTCAGTCTGGTGACAAATGGATCATACCACGGTATAAAAGGCGATTGATGATTCTAACACAATCTGTCGACCTTTGATCATTCTTAGTTTGTTAATTATGTCACCATGAAATGCAGGTTTTGAAATACCTAAAGTAATATACTTTGTTGCATGTATGGATTCGAATATAAAAGAAGTTGACAATAATTTTTGTTTAATTTCCAGAAAGTATATACTAGATTGTGAAATTGAAAATCACGACTAAATTCGTGTCAAAACTCTTTAAGTGCCTTAACCGCATACCACTCAAAGGTCATTCTAAAAGTATGCCTTATTCAGCGTAGTGTAACCTAACATACCATACTGATAAAATCAGTCGTTAGAAATTTTTTAATTTTCATGTTTGGGGATTTTTATTCTTTAATGATGTTATTGATTTTCATCAAAAATTTCGCGAAAACTTTTGCAAAAGCCTATGGTTTATTAATTTCTTGATCATGATTTCGAAAACTGGCCCCCAAATTGAAAATAAAATGCCGTGTATTGAAATGTTTCGTATGAAAATAAAAATATATGGAATTCGGCACTTTTTTTAGGTTTCGGTTGAGTTGATTCGTAATTCTTCAGAACCGAGACTACATTATATTATGTTTTGGCTGTTCGATTTTGTACTTGATGTGGAAAACATCACGCATATTGATATCTAGGTCACCCCATGTAAGTCGTGTATCAATGCATAAAGTGCAATACATTTCACGTTCAATGAAGATGTATTCAAAATTTAGGATAATTTCTGTGATATTCTGCGTATTTTTAAGTTTTCCGATCGTATTTATACTACATAAAAAGTTAAGCTTTGAAACTGACATGGAACAGAAAATGCTTTATAATCAAGACACAATGAAGAGGGGTATAGAAAAAGTGGGGAATTGGATAGGGGCAGACAATGAAGGATTGCTCTATTATTTCTCTGCTTATATGGATACCGACAAAGTTGTAGTGATGTCCTTGGTGAAATATTCCTTCACAGACAGGATCCGCTGCCTATATTTTGACAGGGATGGGTCACCATTTCCAGTGCTATCTGATGGATATGTAGACATGCTCTTTGACTGGGCAAAGCGACGGTATGACGTATAAGATTTATTGCAGACAAATGTAGTGTTTATCAATTTTTTAATACATGTATCAATTTTGTGAATTGACTGCTATTTCCATAAGATTTATAATAATTCATATTTAAAGATACAGTGTCCCTGAAAATAAATTTTATTGAAAACGTAAAATTTATTCCAAAGGGTCTAGAAAGATGAAAAAAAAAATATCCATAAAAAGTTTTATTTGAAAATATGCAGTAACGACCCTAATAGTGTCGATTTTTTATAATTAAATCTCCATTTACCTCTATAGTAAAAACTCAATACATTGAAGGTGGCGCTAGTGGAATGAATTAGAGCTGCGCACCCCAAATTCAAAATGGTGTATACAATGTTTCTGCGAATGTATGCCCTAGAATCGCCTGAAAATTTGAATTTATACAAATGAGGATGTAATACTTTCATATGAAAACAAAGATTTTGCATTCAAAAATTTTGTAAAATTAATTTGTTTTCAGGGAAACCGTCCTTTTAAAGAGTATTTATCAAAATTAAGTACTAATCATATATGAAAAGTATTTTCAAATGTTTAAAGAATATTTATCAAAATTAAGTACTAATTATACATGATTTCCATGAGGAGACGGAACTACTTTCATCAAAATTATTCAGTATTGCTAAGATCAGCTTTTGAATGATAAAAATTGAAAAAAAAAAATAAAATAAAAAGATTTGTGAACAGTAGTCCTTAGATATAAATACGATATCCGAATTAATGAATATTGTTCGACAGTTTCGATGATGTACCGATGTACGCGGTTTTTACAGCATTTTCCGGTTGCTATGCTCCTGTTTTTGAAGTTCTTAGACCATTCCCTGTCCTTCAATTTTGATGATAGACAGAAAATGCATAATAATCACGAGAGAAACAAAATCTCCAATCTATTTTCTTCAAATTACAATCCCATCGTAACAGTTTTTGGGTCGAGAATCCCGTGTTTGAGATTTCCAATGGCTGACGACGGCTGTCGGCGTGCAAAAGTTGCTATGCATCAATACTTTTCTTGTTGTTAAGTATTTTACTTTGGGTATTTCAGAACCTGCGTTTTATGGTGACGTAATTAACAAGATAAGAACGATCAAAGATAGGCAACATACAACATAACTATCGAAAATGCGTCAGAATCATCAAGCGCCTTTTATACCGTGGATATGATCCTAATGTCACCAGACATTCACTAGGCTTTGTACTTGACCAATATACAGTCTTGTACCAGCGCATTCTTAAAAATTGCACCCTGACTGACTGTGACGACGGGACTCCATGACGAGCCATGTCCAAACCTCTTTAGAGAAGACAAGGCCCCGACTACCTGTCCTCTCTGAATGTCAGTCGAACTGCTCGGGTGATAACATACATGAGCTCGCGGCGGCAGAGCACGGATTGTATTACGTACGCCCTCTTTAGATATCCTTTTACATATTCATATGTGTTGCTTGGACCCCTGCGTTTTGTGATCTTGTTTGTGTGTAGTTATCTGACAGTGAGAAGGTTGCTTTACACCACAATGTACGTTCTTCGAGACCTCTGGGTAAGGGTTGTGCGCACGTAATCCAGGATAACCACACCGCCTCCTACTGACGTGACAGATGACCGTCCTAAGTCGGCACCGATTGTCCATTGGTCTCGTTTGTTTATGTCATTTGTGTTTGATGTTTCTCTAATTTGACGTTCCTTGTACCATTACGTCTCTTTCTGTGCGTGTCTTCTTTGTGTTTTTACAGTGGGTATTTTGGGGTTTTGCTGTAGCTAGGTGTTGTTGGAGATCCCCTCCTTTCTTACCCACACGTTTATGTTTTGCATATTCCGGAAATAATTTTGCATGTTAACACAAATTATTTTTTATTGTCGACATAAATAAGGTTATAGGTATCGACATAAATAATTTGAATGTCTACATAAATTGTGTTCATTTTGCATCTTAGCAAAGTTAAAAACCATGCTTGGTTAACTTAATCAATACGATCCAAACCAGTTTTCTTTTTCATTTTTCTCTTTACAGTGACAACTATTTCTTTGAGTCATTTCCTTCAACTCAATCCAAGCCTCCCGTGTCTGCGTGGGCCAATGCCTAGTAGTATTAATTTATCTAAATAAATAGATAAGTAATTGAAAAAAATACCATATCTCTGTCGCTCGAAATCAAAATAGTGAATATATGAGGGGCGGGATTCCATAGATGACGTTAAACGTATCCTGCAGAGCCAGACAATTGCCCACTTGTCACATTGGTCTCGTTGGTTTATGTGTAGCCATTTGTGTTTGATGTTTCTCTGTGATTTGGTGTTCCCTGAACCATTCTGTGCTTGTCTTCGTGTTTTACAGTGGGGTTTTGCTGTAGGTGTTGTTGGAGATCCACTCTTTTCTTATAGAAGCAAAGTAGAGGAGGAAATTAATGAAAAGCTTTTTCTGTACTTAATTGACAAATATAGACACATTTCAAAACAAAGCAAGAAAATCATCATGTGATTTGTAAAAACTTTGGATTCAAATGTGCACTTGTCAATGCAGAAAGAAATTCAACGCATTATTTCATCATTTCGTCCTCATTGAATATGTATTATTTCTTACAGGTATCGCTCCTCTTTTGCTTACTGCAAACTTACACATATGCATCCGAACCCGTACGGAGTCGCTCTGGTTCCGGATAGAGCATATTCACCAATCAACTACGTACCGGTCCGGTACACAGGAAAAACTCACAGGAGAAATTTCACAGTTTGTATAAGTCCAATGCACAGCAATTTCAACAATGGTCAAGAGTTGGTAGAAATGATTGAACTTAATCGTATTCTTGGAGCAGATTTTTTCATCTTTTACAACTTAAGTTCAGCACAAAACATAGGAGGCATATTAAATTATTATCAATCGCAAGGATTGGTTGAAATTATCCAATTCAATCTTCCAAGTAAAGTAACAGTTTATGATTGGATTCCAACAGTAGAAGGTGTCCATTACTACGGACAGTTCGCTGCACTTAACGACTGTGTCTACAGAAATAAAGGTGTGAGTCGGTACGTCGTAAATCAAGATATGGACGAGTTTATTATACCACGAAAACTTGAGACTTGGCAACAACTTATGGAGGATCTTCCCGAAGGCAGCTATCTGTTCAGATCAACCATTTTTCCAAAGGACTGGCCTGATGTTTTGTCCGGTAATGACGCTGTAGATGCTTTAAAGTTTGGATCTAAAACTGTTTTGAAACAATTGAGAGAGACGAAAGTGTTTCCCCATGACCAGAGGACCAAATGGATCGTGAGACCAGAATGTATTGTGTCATGTGCTACACATGACGTCAGAAAAACTATTGCTAATGAATCATGTAGACATTATAATGTACCGGAGACAAAAGCAATAATCCACCATTACCATGATTACGGCAACAGGCTATCTATCATGGTTCATAAACCTAGCGTCCTTGACGATAGAATCAATATGTACAAATCAGAATTACTGAAGCGTTTGAAATGCAAATGGAATGCGTTGAAGAAATTTATGACGAAAACAATGTCACCGATAGGACTCAAGATGGTAGCGAGTGGCCAATTGTGGTTTTGATGCATCTTTGATGAATATTGAAATATATTCTATAGTGTCAATTTTGTTGTACTAGACACGTGTTTCGGATATGGAATCCTCGTCAGTAGTAGTTCATGTCAAACAGTATAATTAAAGCCAAAGTGAATTTTTATGGCGCCATCTACAATACAGATTTTAATTTCCTCTTGCCAAAATGAGCTGCTCCAAATTTGTGTAGGGTTGATTCAGAAGCGAATTTATTAAAGTGAAAATATGGCCAAAAATCGTTGGAGGGTAGGCGCTAGGAGCTTAATTCTAATTCTAACATGACCTGAGATTTTCTGGTGTAAAATCTCCAATAAACTTCCAGTTCGCTAAGCTCCGCCCATTCACGTGCTATATATCTCGTGCAGAACAATATTAGAATAGAAATAACAATGTTATTTCTTAAACATAACCGAAAAAACTGTAATGCCGAAACCATCTAAGAACAGAGCTATGCAATGATGAGCTATGCAAGCTCAATCATCAGATCCAGCAGTTCAATTGAAATCTATCTTGGATGAATCAGAGGTTTTATTCAGACTTAATATCATTGTCGTATTCTCACAGATAACCTTTCTCCTGTTATTAAAAAAGATTTCCCCTGAAAGACGATTTATTAAAAAATCCATTTATTAACAAAGGTTTCGATCTTCTATACGTCTCCAATATTTTTCGGGATCATCGAAGTACTATTCCTTAAAATTTTGAGAATTTAGAACCTCCTCTTATTTGATACAAGTACATGTATATGAAACCTATTCGAAATTTCGTATATAACAGTTAATTTTAACTACAGCAAAGTAACATCAGACCCTAAAATAATTGAATAAAGTCCTGCTTCTTGAGAATATGCATCGTCTGAATATCTATATGAACCAGCTGGTCATATTGTTACAGGTGACTTTTCAATTAACCAGGACAGGCAGCTCCGTGGTCTTCTAAAACAAGGACCTTACTATAGAATCCCATCCAAGATAAATTTTATTAAATGTCTAAAGGAAGCCTTAGATAACTATACCAAACGATGGTGTAAATGCGAAGGAGTCGAATCGCAAAATGTGAATGACTGGAAAAACTACTGATATTCGAATAGATAGCTTCTACATAAATCCTCATCTTTTTGAAAATCCAAGATCTAAATCTTCCTGTGAATAAAGCAGCCAACAACACCATTATCATTTAAAAACGATACTACATATCAACTTTAGTTTCAGAACTTTCGTCTACAAATATACTAACGGAAGAAAGAAACTGTGATACGAAAATATTAGTATAAATGACAAATATGGATAATGACCATATCCCTGTATATGTATGAAAAAAATAATTCTTTATAAAATCATACTTAAGGTCATATACTGTTTATTCAGTTGTAGGATAGATATCCTTTAGATTTGAATCAGTTTATCTTATTGTATGTAAAAGTGATGTGTAGTGACACTTGATGGGGTTACCATAAAAAAATTGAAGTTCCGAGTACTTCCCAAATAGACTCATACAGATATTTTCCATTGCCAATTATGGCAAATTCAAAATTATATTCAGTTACTTTTTTTTAATTGTTGTACGATTTTCCTTTATATTTGGAATACAATATATGGGATATTCTACTAATTGATTGAAGCGATGAATTTGAAACCTTTCCGTACATACCTTTCTGTAAAATAACATAAAAACTTTTATTTCAAAATTTTTTTCAAAGAACTTTATAATAGAAATCGGAGTTATCTTTATTTGTACGTCAGAAATACAGGATACTCTTCGATGTGAAGATTCAAAAAATTGGGTGCCGGATATTTTTGACAAAATTGCACGCTTGATTTGTTACATATCGATGTCGTTTCGCGCGATTTCCGATTGCTGGCTTTTTCACATTTTCGAGCCTTTGCATTACGCAGTGAATTTTCAATTAAATTTTTCGTCATTTTTCTGCAGATTTTAGGTCACTTTTACAGAAAAACATTTTTTGGTTTATGTAACCATATGGCCTCTCCCCCACAATAATTATGGTAATTAATTATTCATATTAATGAAGAATATGTATAATGAAATTGCTAACTTGACTTAACTAAAGATAAAGGGGAATTACTCTAACTTAATTCCTTGACTTTAAGTTCGAGAAATAACTTTATTTTGTATATTCTCGTATCTGTTTAATTTGATTCCCACGATGCTGCGAACACTGCAGTAATTGTCACACCTGCAAGTACTTTAGCCTTTGTTTTCTGTACTTTGTGAATGATTTTGAATCAGAATTTATCAATAGTGATTGTATACCTTATGATTTACGTGATTTGTCTCTCTTTCTATTCATGAATGCGGATGACATGGTCTTATTTTCAGAATCAGTTGAAGGTCTTCAAAATATGCTTCATACTTTTTGTCAATATACAGAAAAATGGAACTTAGAAGTGAATGTTCAAAAAACTAAGATTGTGGTATTTAGAAATGGTGGATATATTAGGAATACTGAAAAATGGATATATAAAATTGAGATTTTAGATGTTGTCAATAAATTTACATATTTAGGTATTGTACTGAATTTTAATGGTAAATTTTTAGTCACAGTAAAGCAGTTAGCACTGCAAGGGAGAAAAGTTATGTTTGCGATGCGATCTAACGTATCTGATGTTATACTTAATCACTGTACTTTGTTTTCACTTTTTGACACGTATGTTTCGAGTATTTTAAATTATGGATGTGAAATTTGGGGTACTCATGCAGCAAAAGAAATTGAAAAGGTGCACATGGATTTTTGTAAGAATGTTCTTGGGGTAAAAAGAAAAACTAGTAATGTTTTGGTATATTTGGAAACTGGGCGATTACCACTTAGAGTTATTAGACAAATTAGAATGTTCAAATTTTGGTTTAAGCTGCTAGAATCCAAGAATTGTATTTTCAAGGAAATTTATTTGTATCAATTAGCTGAGTGTGATAATGGATCTGTTTGGTTATCAAATATCAAAAAAGAGTTATCTCGCTTAGGTCTTTTTGATATATGGGAAGCAGCTGAGCAAAACCTTTGTTATTACAATATCCATTTTCCTATCATTAAGCAGAGAATAATTGATAATTGTGTACAATCTATGTTGTCTGAAGTTTCTGAATCTAGTAAAGGTACTTTGTATAAGCATTTAATCGATCACCATTGTTTGCAGTATTATCTATGTAAATCGATTCCTAATTGTTACAAGAAAGAAATCTCAAAAATAAGAATGTCATCACATAATTTAATGATAGAATTAGGAAGACAGAAATATTCCTGTCAGTCAAAGGCTATGTCCAATTTGTAAAAATGATGTTGAGGACGAGTTCCATTTTATATTTAGAGGTCCAGCATATACTGATTTAAGAAAACTATACATTAAGAAATATTTTTGGCTCAGACCCTCTGTTTTTAAACTGGTTCAACTACTTAGTATTAACAATGTTAAAGCTCTTTGTAATTTGGGAAGATATCTAAAAAATGCTTTTCGTTTAAGGTCAGAACTGATGTAAATTTTATTGTATGTACTTGTATATGGTAATCCATATTTTATACTTCATCCATATCATTCTCCATTTCTGCTATTTGTTTTTCATCTGTAACTTCTCCTCCATGTTATATAAGTATGTTGAATATACAATGTATTTTATGTTCCAAGAATAAATAAACTGAACTGAACTGTACGAGTTAATTGTAAGCTAATTGGAAATATCCCCGTAAAAGCCATTAAGGTTCTATATTTGGAAGAATCTAATTAACAAGATTTCTTTTTAATCAAAAACCAATTACTTATCGTCAGGATCTTCTTTAACTCATTTGTGTCACACTTATTCCCTTTGCCGTGTGGAGCTCGTAAAAAAGTTACCCGCGAGGGGTTTGACAGTAAGTGTTTTGAATATACTTCCCTGACATTGTCGCCATAGTACTTTCTATATAGACATAACGTCAGACAGTGCATGGATTTTATATGATTTTATTTTCATGCTTCATGAACATCGACGGCGGGTGCGGCTAGCCAGCAGGGGATGCTTACTCCTCCCGGGCACCTGGTCCCACCTCTAGCTTGCTAGGGGTCCGTCTATGTTTAATTTTGCGCTCTATTGTAAGTGCTGTTGGGATTATCGTCAGGATCTCCTTTAACTCATTTGTGTCACACTTATGCCCTTTGCCGTGTTGAGCTCGTAAAAAAGTTACCCGCGAGGGGTTTGACAGTAAGTGTTTTGAATATATTTCCCTGACATTGTCGCCATAGTACTTTCTATATAGACATAACGTCAGACAGTGCATGAATTTTATATATTTTCATTTTCATGCTTCATGAACATCGACGGTGGGTGCGGCTAGCCAACTGGGGATGCTTACTCCTCCCGGGCACCTGGTCCCACCTCTAGCTTGCTAGGGGTCCGTCTATATTTAATTTTGCGCTCTATTGTGAGTGCTGTTGGGATTATAGTCAGGATCTTCTTTAACTCATTATCATTTTATTTGATTTATTGATACTTTGTACAGCATGGTACATATGTGTTACATGTACATTGTCATTATGATTATACAATAATAACACAAATTATACAAACATACGTAATTAAATCAACCATAGATATCTTGACAAGGCACACTCATCAAATTAATAAAGAAGACCATACATTGATTAACTAATTAATTTTATGCTAACTTTGAGACAAATTATTCCTAAGCTTATCTGCATAATAGCAATATTGACCTAGTTTTCTCAATTCCTTGACATTATTGCTGCTTAAAAGTTGTATCAATTTGAAACACTTGGACGTCTGATGTAATATTTCTTTATAGAATTTCAATCTAATTTCATTGTAACAAGGACAAATAAGTATAAAATGAAATTCATCTTCAACGTCCTATAGAGAGTATCTTGTACAAAATCTATTATGTCTATCAATATTATATCGTCTTCCCACTTCTACATTTAGTTTATGTGCTGAGATACGAATTTTAGTGATACACTTTCTGTATATAAATTCTATAGGTTTCTTTAGATAAAACTGTAATGTGAAACTATCAATGATATGTCTATACAATAAAGACTTCGATGAACTTGTAATATTACTCACAATATTTTGTTTATAAATGTCGTACAGTCTCTGTTCAAAAATACTATATGTTTTTTTGCTGTCCATATCCTGATCCCAAAGATATCCTAACCCACATGAATGTAGTTCTCTCTTTATGTTATTTATCCATTCATCATTATTATTAATTCTATCTTGGTAACAAGCCCTTAAAATACAATTTTCACTTCTTTTTATTTTATACCAATATTTAAATATTCTTAATTTCCTCGAAATGCTTAGCGGATATCCACCTAATTCACAATAAACCAAATCGTTTGTCGCGTATTTGTTAACTCCAAGCAGAATTTTACAAAATTGTAGGTGTAACTTTTCAATATCTGGTGCCTTATGAAACCCCCATATCTCAACTCCCATATAGCAAAATACTAGCAACATATATATCAAACACTTCTATACGAGTTGTTACATTTACATTTTATGCAGGTGTTAGCAATTTCCAATCGTCCACATATATACTCGGCGCATCGTTTTGCCGACCAGTTTAATTCTGACTTTTAGACTCCGCTCTTAATATGTCAACATGTTACGCTTTTAGAAGAAATAAACTTAGAACTTTTATTCGGACTTCTGTTCATATGCTTCAAAACGACTATGTAATACACAACGCGAACTACACACCTAACCTGTGGGCCATAGTCCTACATTTATGCAATATCGTTTAAAGATTGCTGCGTACAAGAATAAAATAGTGATTAAAATTCTTGCATTCGGGAAGCATTGTTCCGAGATGCCTCGAAACGTCATGACAGGGCAAATTTGATGAATTAATCTTAGGTAAAATCTTAAATTGGATGCTTTCTACATATTCCCAGCATTTGGGAACATAAACGGACCAGGCGAGCCCCTATGACGTCTTTTCGGCAAAATACGAAAATGCGGACGTTACGCCCGTGTGATCTTATTTTTGTTCACTTTTGGAATGCAGAAAAAAATCATTGGCTATAGACAGTTTTAAAGTTTCAGAAACCATGAAGAAAGATGTTAACTGGTTTGTCTCTCAATGACTCGATCGTTCGGCTAGTTCATTTTCGTTAACGTCAGCGGAACGTTACTTTGATGACCTGGATAATATTCTTAAAATCGACAATCCTGTTTTGAAAAGTATAAAAATGTTATTTATCTACAAGAACTGACTCTAAACAAGGCGAACGTTACATGTTAACACAGAAACATGATTTTTGGACCTAAATATCAAAAACATTAATGGAGAGATTCATACAATTGTGTATGACAAAAGAGATGATTTTGGATTCAACACAGTTAATTTTCCCTGGCTTGTCGGTGATGTTCCTAGATTACCGTCATACGGTGTCTACATTTCACAGCTCATCATGTATGTGCGCAAATGAAGAAAATTGACCACCCTTGTATATACATATAAAAAGACCTTAGCTAAATAAAACTGTATTTTATCCGGTTTTTGACATTGATGTGTAAAGTCGATAGAAATTGTTAAACGTCTTTAAATTCAATAGCATCATTTAAACCTGATAAATTTACAGGTATACAAGGATTTTAGGTTTTTCCTATCTGTGTCCTTGACCTTCGACCTATGACCTTGAAAATCAATAGGATTCTTTCTCTTGCCATAAGAAATAAGTGTATGAAATTTGGTCAAGATCCAAGCAAAACTGTGTCCTCTAGGCTGCATACAAGGATTTTGGGCTTATTTTAAGTCATTTCAAATCTGTGACCTTTGACCTATGACCTTGAAAATCAATAGAGGTCTTCCTCTTACCATAAGAAATAAGTGTATGAAGTTTGGTCAAAATTCGATCAAAACTGTGCCCTCTAGGCTGTATACAAGGATTTTAGGCATATTTTTAGCCATTGCCAATCTTTGACCTTGACATTCGACCTATGACCTCGAAAATCAAAAGGTGTCTTCCTCTTACCATAAGAAATACGTGTATGAAGTTTGGTCAAGATCCAATCAAAACTGTGTCCTCTAGGCTGTATACAAGGATTTTAGCCTTTTTCAATCTGTGACCTTGACATATGACCTTGAAAATCAATAGGGGTCTTCCTTCTACCATAAGAAATAAGTGTATGAAGTTTGATCAAGATTCCATCAAATATGTCCTCTAGGCTGTATACAAATAGTACGGAAGTGTTCCAGCTCTATACCTTCATGAAGAAAATTCCAAACCAATTTTTCCTGCACCAAACACGTGATTCGAATATTTGATTATCATCAGTGATGCTTCCAGCAGCGCCCTCTCTAATGTTTTGAATTTAGATTTGTACATTTACTTTGCAGAGAGTGCGTGGCTCTAAATTTCCTGTAGGGTCGATTCAGTAGGCTGTATACAAAGTGTGACGTACACACTTACACACTCACCAGCACAAGAAGGACGGCGTTACTATATCCCCCTGCAACTATGTCGTGAGGGGAAAAAATATAGAACAGATGTTATGCCAATCAGCAAAGGGGCCACATACTAACTCGTTGACATTGTATTGACGAAGGCAGGATATTTTCAAGATTCTAGAAACAAGACCTTTCAATTGATATCAAAATTGTTTACCTTGTGACCTTGACCTTGGAGTTTGACCTACTTATGACAATTTTTTACCTTGACCATAACTTTCGAATGGAAAAGGGATACGGCTTAGATATTTCACATGTGTTTACCGTATGACAAAATATTGCCATTAATATGTACTTATTTGACCTTGTTACCTTGACCTTGGAGTTTAACCTACTTTTGAAAAACTTAAACTTTGGTCATAACTTTTGAGTGGTAAGGGATAAGGTTTAGATATTTCACATGTGCATTCCTTGTGACATTTCCATGGATACCGATCGCGCGAATGTTTGACCTTGTGACCTTTACCTTGGAGTTTTACCACTTTACTGACAAAGATGCAGACGGAGGCATTCTTGTTTCACAAATACATATTTTTTCCAGTTTTTTCGTGATTTTTATGGAAAATACAGTTATTCACCAGATATTTTATTTATTTCAACCCTTTAATTTCTCTAAGAATGTTTCATTATTTTTCAGTTTAAAAATTCACAACTTGACATGGTAATATGAAAAAGAGTCAAAATAAACGCTAAATCAACAAGTTGTGGTTGTGTATCAGATATGATTGTGTGTGTTGCTAAGGAGATATTCTTGCATTTTTTTCTATATAATTTGCAAGAAAATCAATGATTTCAGAAAAAATGGAATATTTATCACAGGAAAACATAGGAATTGTCTCTATGATTTTTCAAATGTACAAAAACACCAAAACTACTAGAGATATGCTTTAAAATGTTTTAATTGTACCTTATTGGGCATTGTTACCATTGCAACCGATGAACAGATACCAACAGAATTGATATAAAAGAGTAACAGAAATTAAGAACTCGCTTTAGTATACCAAAATTGGTTGTCTGTTTCTTCCATGATTTGAGATTTTAATGTAAAAAATATATCATATGGCTGGCGGTGTATCAGCTTTGATTATGTGCATTGCTAGGGAGAATTTGCTGCATTATTTCTATATAGTTTTTGAGAAAAACAATGATTTCAGAAAAAATGAATGTTATTAATAAGAAAACATAGGAATTTTCTCTTTAATCTTATTCAAATGTACAGAGAGACCTGAAACAAAAAACTGGAAATTTGCATAAGAAAGTGTAAATTGAACCTCTTTTGGCATGATTACCAAATATGGCAACAGATGATAAAATACCATCATAATTGAAACCTTGATGAAGATATCAACCTTATGGGAAAAATAACTTAATTTGTTAAAATCTGTGAACAAAAAAACTAAAAAAAAAAAAATATACAAAATAGATTCAACTCAAACAAAATATCGCAGGAAACGATCTCTTTCCCTCTGCACTGGAAATAGTGAAAATTTGAGAAAAAAAATTATAGTGAGAAAATTCTAAAAACTACCCTTCTTTAATTGCATGCTGTATATTTTTCTTTACAGCTGATATGTTCAGTAAGTTAAGCAGCTAAGTAAGTAACACTTAACATAAAACAAGTTAATATACTGTTCAAACAAAACAAGACAATCAAATGAAATGATGTGAAATGAAAGAAATTTTGGTATGATATATTGAAACAATGAAAGGTTGACAACTTAAAAAATAGATGTGAGTTTTCGAAGAATCCAAACACTATTCATTTACACTAATTTCTTATCATTTATTTTGTTTTTAATGTTTTTGTTGTTGTTATTTTCAAAATTTTACACATGTGTCTAAAGAAGCACTTCGAGAAATCTATGTATGGTTTCTCTGTTTTTTATTTTTAGTTTTCTCTATCTAACATAACATGGATTTTTTTAGGAGGGGATGGACAGGGTGAAAGGGAGGCGGGAGGAGGGAGAGAGGGGGAGGGACGAGGGAGGGAAGGTAGGAAGGGGGCGGGAGGAGGGAGAGAAGGGGGCGGGAGGGGGAGGTAAGGGAAGGGTGAAAAGAAGGGGAGGGGGGTTAAGGGATGGGGGAGAGAGGTACCCCCTGTCCGCCCCTCCCCTTTAGGAGTGTTGACATATCCGCAATAAGGCTTTTTCACATAACTGCGGTCCAGTTGTTTTGGACTGCAAAATAAGTTTCTTCCCCTCAATATGATGTCAAGGACAATCAGTTTTTAACTGTGACGTAATGAGAGTCGGTACTTGCCGTCCACAAAATACTAGTCGCGCAGTTACGTGAAAAAGGCTTATAAGAGAATTGGACTCGAGCTTGATCTTTTTTACACTAAAACTAATAATATCTTCTGTAATGAAGCATTCACCTGTACATATTAAGAGTCCGAATGATGTGACTAGCTTTATTGCATCCGGAATTAGCTGATATTGTTTAAGTTGGAGTTTAAATATAGCTTGTACAGGAAATGTAATCCCTTCCTTGACATAAACAATCATGTATTCATGACTTGGGATTCCAATGGTCTCCAAAACCATGTCAGGAACGAAAGTCTTTGTGAACTGGTAGAAAGATGGTTCTTTGCTGATTGTGCTTTGAAACCAATAGGTAACCAGTGCCGACTTGGGGCGGTTATTTGCCACATAAGTAGCAAATGGTATGGTGAAAATGGAGTGCTGTTGAGATTGTCGTCCTTTATTCCTATCAGTTATTCAGTCTCAAAGTCGAGAAAGTAATGATTTCGGAGTTACCGATTGTGACATGTCTACCGAATTCAACTAGCGGGTGTTGCATGCAAATGGTATGGTGTACGTGTGCACAACCCTCTCGCTTTTCCGATTACCCAGAGGTCTCGAAGAATGTACAGTTGTGGTGTAAAACAAAATGCTAATCTTTTCTATTAAAAGTCGCCACCCTGACCTTAATAAACATCGAATAGTAATAATCAGTCATTCTGTCATAAAGAAGGTAAGGCAAAATCATTTGAATTTCCAATATATGCACAACCACTGTAATTGCCCGAGATAAAGCTTTCAGGACGATTGTTATTGATTTCCGTATCAATAACAGTGTGACGTAATGACGCCCAGGATCGCGGATGAATTCAAATTGCAAAACAACAAGTATAAATAAATATAGAAAGTAGGAACATCATCATATAGAGAGTCAAATAATAACTAAAATCTTCCCCATTAATCCCTTACCTCTTTCAGCGACTGTGTCTTGACGATTATAGAATACGACATCAAAACAAGCGACAGAGGCAGGCGCAGCTACAATAGCTCTCTGTCGATTGATGTCACATCCTTCACTCAACGGAATATTTCGGATGGAGATTTCTTGTTACATTCAGCGTTGCTTGTAATAATTCCAAAATAAACCACCCATAAACAGTACACAGTATAAGACAAATCCATGAACTAACGCTGTCAACATTTCATGATTTCACCGCGCTGCAACGGAGTCAAACGGATACTACTAGTAAATAGGGAATATATTCCGCAAACAAAACTAGTTCCAAACAGTCAACATGTAGAGAGTAATAAACATGTTATTTGGTCATATTTTGTCATTATTCCTTTGCTGAATTTCTAATTTGTAATACTTGATTTGTCATAATGCATTGATTTATGACATTTCAGTCATACTGAATAAGCGTGACGTTGCCATGGGGACACTCCCGCTGTTCCTTTCTAAAATTAATTCCCCTCCGCATTGGTGAACGGATTCGCTTTGTAAATAGAATCGGGCGCTTCCTTTGTTCTATTTTTGGCTTTGAAAGCGCATATATATAGAATAAGTGTCCAATTTTGTGTGTTTATGCAGAAATAAATTACAATGGCTGATGCATTTATTTGATAAAATGCGCTAACGCGCATTATATCAAAATAAATGCATCAGCCATCGTAATTCATTTCTGCATAAACACACAAAATAAGACACTTATTCTATAATTGGAACAGTTGAGAACCTAGGAATGAACAACATTCCGAATAAACAAAACAGAAGTACCCATCACTTAAATGAGACCAAATGCCCGGGGAGAATAAGTGATTCCTATTTGCAGTCAATCTAAGGATAAATAACAACACTTTTGCAGTCTGGACGTTTTTGCAAATTGGAACAAAGGAGGGGATCTCCAACAACACCAGGTTGTAGCACCCACAGCAAAACCCCTAAACACCCAATGCAAACACACAAAGCAGACAAGTACAGAAAGAGACGCGTAAGGGACAAGGAACGTCAACGCACAACACAGAAACATCAAACACAAAGGACTACACATAAACCAACGAGACCAATGGGCAACCGGTGCCGACTTAGGACGGCCATCTGCCACGGAAATAGCAGAAGGTATGGTTATCCTGGATTACGTGCGCACAACCCTCCCACTTATCCAATTACCCAGAGGTCTCGAAAGACGCACAATTGTGGTGTAAAACAATCTCCTCACTGTCAGATGACCACACACAAACAAGACCGCAAAACGCAGGGCCCAAGCAAGAGAAACAGAGGCTTAAAAACTTCAATATACACTGCCTAAAGATAGTGATATTTGATATACGTCATCCAGGAGCATTAATGCTAAAATAATAAGTCAACCATGACCAAACATTGCCTTGCTCTGTAACAATCTAAGACAAAGCTGTGAATCAAATTGTATCCATAGATATCTAACAACTGCAGAAAAAAGTCCCAAAGGTTTGAAAATCATCATCAAAGTCAAGGTGCCTCAAACGTTAGGTCTTGAACTTACTCAAGAAAAAAAATATGCACATACCATCTCCAAAATTCGGTAAACCATTATCAAAATCAAATGAGATAAAGAAGATCCTGATGATAATCTCAAAAGCACTCACAATAGAGCACCTAATTGAGCTTCGACGGACCCCTAGAATGTGCTATATGGCGACCATGTCAGGGAAAGACATTAAAATCACTTATTGTCAAACCCCTCCGGGACAAAACCATTAATTTACATTTCAGTTACTCAATCTGTCGCAGGAAAAGTTCGAAACAATCATTAATTTTGTCGTGAGGAAGACTCACACAATAGAAACATGAAACACAAAAGACGACACATAAACCAATGAGACCAACCCACACCATAGAAACATGAAACACAAAAGACCACGCATAAACCAACGAGACCAACCCACACCATAGAAACATGAAACACAAAAGACCACACATAAACCAACGAGACCAACTCACAACATAGAAACATGAAACACAAAAGACCACACATAAACCAACGAAACCAACTCATGAAACATGAAACATAACAGACCACATATAAACCAACGAGACCAACTCACACCATAGAAACATAACAGACCACACATAAACGAACGAAACCAACCCACACCACAGAAACATGAAACATAACAGACAACACATAAACCAACGAGACCAACCCACACCATAGAAACATAAAAGACCACATATAAACCAACGAGACCAACCAACACCATAGAAACATAAAAGACCACACATAAACCAACGAGACCAACCAACACCATAGAAACATAAAAGACCACACATAAACCAACGAGACCAACCAACACCATAGAAACATAAAAGACCACATATAAACCAACGAGACCAACCCACACCATAGAAACATAAAAGACCACACATAAACCAACGAGACCAACCAACACCATAGAAACATGAAACACAAAAGACCATACATAAACAAACGAGACCAACTACAACCATAGTAGCATGAAACATAACAGACCATACATAAACCAACGAAACCAACTCACAACCTAGAAACATAACAGACCACACATAAACCAACGAGACCAACTCACACCATAGAAACATGAAACATAACAGACCAAACATAAACCAACGAGACCAACTCACACCATAGAAACATGAAACATAACAGACCACATATAAACCAACGAAACCAACCCACACCACAGAAACATGAAACATAACAGACCAAACATAAACCAACGAGACCAACTCACACCATAGAAACATAACAGACCACACATAAACCAACGAGACCAACTCACACCATAGAAACATGAAACACAAAAGACCACACATAAACCAACAATACCAACTCACACCATAGGAACATAAAACAAAAAAGATCACACATAAACCAACGAGACCAACTCACACCCTAGGAACATAAAACAAAATAACCACACATAAACCAACAATACCAGCTCACACCCTAGGAACATAAAACACAAAAGATCACACATAAACCAACGAGACCAACTCACACCATAGGAACATAAAACACAAAAGATTACACATAAACCAACGAGACCAACTCACACCATAGGCACAGAAAACACAAAATACCACACATAAACCAACGAGACCAACTCTAACCCTAGGAACATTAAACACAAAAGATCACACATAAACCAATGAGACCAACTCACACCATAGGCACAGAAAACACAAAAGACCACACATAAACCAACGAGACCAACTCACACCATAGAAACATAAAACACAATAACCACACATAAACCAACAATACCAACTCACACCATAGGAACATAAAACACAATAATCACACATAAACCAACAATACCAACTCACACCATAGGAACATAAAACACAATAACCACACATAAACCAGCGAGACCAACTCACACCATAGGAACATAAAACACAATAACCACACATAAACCAACGAGACCAACTCACACCATAGGAACATAAAACACAATAACCACACATAAACCAACGAGACCAACTCACACCATAGGAATATAAAACACAATAACCACACATAAACCAACGAGACCAACTCACACCATAGGAACATAAAACACAATAACCACACATAAACCAACGAGACCAACTGACACCATAGGAACATAAAACACAATAACCACACATAAACCAACGAGACCATCTCACACCATAGGCACAGAAAACACAATAACCACACATAAACCAACGAGACCATCTCACACCATAGGCACAGAAAACACAATAACCACACATAAACCAACGAGACCATCTCACACCATAGGCACAGAAAACACAATAACCACACATAAACCAACGAGACCATCTCACACCATAGGAACATAAAACACAATAACCACACATAAACCAACGAGACCAACTCACACCATAGGCACAGAAAACACAATAACCACACATAAACCAACGAGACCAACTCACACCATAGGCACAGAAAACACAATAACCACACATAAACCAACGCGACCATCTCACACCATAGGAACATAAAACACAATAACCACACATAAACCAACGAGACCAACTCACACCATAGGCACAGAAAACACAATAACCACACATAAACCAACGAGACCAACTCACACCATAGGAGCATAAAACACAATAACCACACATGAACCAACAATACCATCTCACACCCTAGGAACATAAAACGCAAAAGACCACACATATAGTAGGGTGACCAAGTCTCCAAAAGTAGCTTATTTTAGGAGTTTAGTCGACACGCATAGTACACGGCAAATATTAGTATCAAATGAAAGCTCTTTATCTGTGGTTAATGAATCAAGATGTCGTCAAATGATTTTCATTGTAGAACGTTTCCAAAAATGACGTTGAAATGACGTCATCAACGTTTAAAAAAAAAATCCCCAAAAATCACTGAAAAAAGGAATCGATGAGTATTTCTTCTGTGGAAAGTAACATCAAAGATCGAAAGGTGAAAATTACTAACATATCTAATACTTTTTCGAATATGATAAGTTTTAATTCAAATTTCTCATAAAATTTGCGTTTTTGGGTTATAAAAGTTTATTTTGCTAAACAATTGTATTATTTTGTGAAAATTCTGTTTCATTTGTTTCCCGTCTCTGAGATCCACTGAATGAATTCTGATCGTTCTTCAAAAAGTTAAATCTAAACATTTTCCTCATGCAGTTGATATCAAAAATATTTACTTATTTTAATACAAAAACTTCAAAACTGCTATTTTTCTACAGAAATCTGCATACTAATTTCTATTAAGATTATTTCTATACATCAATCGTAACATCTTTATCACTTATGAATTCGATAATTGAAGGATGTATTCCATTCTGATCTATTATGCTCTTTCGCATAATAACTTACGTTTCAAACACATTATTTCTATTTTCAGTTTTTTGGGGGGAAACTGTATTTTTCATTCAAAAATCACGGATTTCTTGATATTACCTATATAATTTACAGAATCATATCATTGCAGATAAAAAAAAAATCTTTAGTAGTTAAACCATAGTTTTTTTTCTATCGAGTTACAAAATTCAAGCAAAAATTTAATTTTGTTCTCTAAATTATGGTAAGATTAGGATTTGTATGGCTGTTCTTATATGCCTGTCTTTTAGATTAGGGAGGGGGGGGGGGCTACGGATATCGGTATTGCAGTACCGGTGCGTCCTGCACCTTTTAGAAAACACAGAGACAAAACCGTTTAAGCTAGTAACATCATATTCAACACGTAGAATTAACTTAACAAACATAAATGATAATTTTATTTTCAAGGTCGTTCGTGAAAGGTCAAGGTCATTTTGAGGCTAAAGATAGATTTTTATGAGAAATAGATTAAAATTTCATTGAAATAATTGTTGTTGTTCTCTTTTTGGTTCAGTATATGTTGGCATTATTCATACTTAAAGAAAAATTAATGATCTTTCAAATATGTGACGAACTTTCTATATATTTTGTTCCATCAACAGAGAAATTACGTGTATGCGTACATGAAAGGGAAAGGGGGGGGGACGGTTCCATACTCACATTTATTGAACTGCAAACAAAATTGATACAATATCATTTGAGCTAGGACTTTTTTACCATGAACATTGACTTTCAACAGACAGAAAACCCTATTGATTTTGAAGGTCAGGGCCAAATAAATGTAAAGATTTTTGGTATGATTTAAAAAAAATCCTTTAAATCTATTTTGGGTCAAAATATTTTAAATCTTCTTCATGATAAATAAAATATATATGATCTTTTATGTATGTAACGGGGTTTTATCTCCTCCTTTTTGCACATTTGAGAAAATTATACGGAAGAAAAGGTGGTTACATGCACACAACGTCATGCTGTAACAAGAAATATGGTGACCAAACCGTCTGAAATAAGAATTTCCCATTTGTATGTTAAATATCTTTCGTTGTATAATTGAGAAATCAGTAATGCATGGTGATATCAAAGCTTTGGAACTTCAGGCTTACCATGAAAATTGAGTAGACCTACTTGATTGTCAGGGTATGGGTCAAAGATTAGAAGGTCAAGGTCATTTGACATAATCAATCACATGACAGGCGTATGTTGCAGCGTAACCCTTGCCCTATTTTTAGTATAACTTTCGAGTAGGGGGGGGGGGGGGCTGTTAATTTTGAATTTTAAATAAAGGACCTATTTATTTCTCTAAGTATGTGTCAGCATAAAATATTTGAGAATTGTAAATCAAAAATATTTATTTTGACTATTAAAATAAATACAAATAAATAAATAAATAAATATTTTTGATTTACAATCCACAAATATTTTATGACATATAAGTACAATTTTCTTTTTTATGGGGGGGGGGGGGGGGTTGATATACAAGATTTGAACATTTATTGATAATAGATACCAGCTGGTTAATAATCAAAATATTTTAAACCTTCTTCATGGTAAATGAAATATATTACATTATTACATTCCTTCCGCGTTACCCTAAAATGAAGGTATGTACCAATAAAAACGCACTTCATTTTCAATTTAAAAAAGGAAACATAGTGTATCCTGAAAATCAATTCATACGATTTACAGGCAAAAATTGGTCACGGGATATACTCTTTTTTGTCCCCGCTTTCGCGAAAGCGCGGGGACATTAAAAACCGTCCCGCTTGTCTGTCTGTCTGTCTGTCTGTCTGTCTGTCTGTCCGTTAGTCAGCAAAACTTAAACCTTGTCCATAACCAGCTGGTTAATAATCAAAACATTTTAAACCTTCTTCATGATAAATGAAATATATTACATTATTACATTCCTTCCGCGTTACCCTAAAATGAAAGTGTACCAATAAAATCGCACTTCATTTTCAATTAAAAAATAAAGGAAACATAGCGTACCCTGAAAATCAATTCATACGATTTACAGGCAAAAATTGGTTACGGGATATACTTTTTTGTCCCCGTTTTCGCGAAAGCGCGGGAACATTAAAAACCTCCCCGTCTGTCTGTCTGTCTGTCCGTTTGTCTGTCTGTCTGTCCGTTATTCAGCAAAACTTTAACCTTGTCCATAACCTTTGAATCGTAAGTGATAGGGCTGTCATATTTGTACATGTGTATTCCTTGTGACAAGACCTTTCCATGGATACCAAAATTTTGACCTTGTGACCTTGCCTTGAAGTTTGACCTACTTTTCAGAATTTTTAACCTTGAGCATAACTTTTGAATGGAAGGTGATAGGGCTTTCATATTTCACATGTGTATTCATTGTGACAAAACTTTTCCATGGATTTCAAAAATTTTGACCTTCTGACCTTGACCTTGGAGTTTGACCTACTTTTAAAAAAAAACTTTAACCTTGACCATTACTTTTGAATGGTAAGTGATAGGGCTTTCATATTCACATGTGTATTCATTGTGACAAGACCTTTTCATGAATACCAAAAATTTTGACCTTGTGACCTTGACCATAGAGTTTAACCTACTTTTCAAAAATTTTAATCATGATCATAACTCTTGAATGAAAAGTGATGCGGCC
This sequence comes from Pinctada fucata, assembly GCA_028142955.1. Taxonomy (NCBI): domain Eukaryota; kingdom Metazoa; phylum Mollusca; class Bivalvia; order Pterioida; family Pteriidae; genus Pinctada; species Pinctada fucata. The sequence continues at coordinate 49,581,021 of AP027110.1, read as the reverse complement.
TCCATATTTCATATGTGTATTCATTGTGACAAGATGTTTCCTTGGATACCAAAATTTTGACCTTGTGACCTTGACCTTGGAGTTTGACCTACTTTTCAAAAACTTTATCCTTGACGATAACTTTTGTATGGAAAGTGATAGGGCTTCCATATTTCACATGTGTATTCCTTGTGACAAGACTTTTTCGTCGGTAACAACATTCGTACCTTGTGACCTCGTCCTTGGAGATTGACCCACATTTAAAAACTTCAACATCGACCATAACTTTTAGATGGTAAATAGTAGGACTTTCATATTTTACATGTGCATTAGTAGCAAAGTTTGGACCTTTTCTTGCAGTTTAATCTTTTGATATTTAGGACTTTTATAGTACATGACATATATTTTGGAAACTTTAAAATAGTAGGGAAGTCTGTAAGCATTTCTTTAAAGGTAAACACCCAAAAGTGGGGGACCACAATACCTTGAATTTGATTATGTGATAAACGTCAGAATCAAAGGTCTTTGTCGCGCTTCTCGGTTGCTTTAAGTACTATATGCATGTAGTACATTTATCAATCGGGAAGCGTGGTAAATCCCTGTGATCAGAACCAAAGCATAATAAATATATATCGAAAAAAACCAAAAGCATTACAAATGATAAGAAGGATGACTCAATTGAATTGCTAATGAAAGAATGAATCTTTTTTCTGTTTATTATCTGATATAATCATCTTGATATTTATGAATCTCAATGTGAAAGAGAGAGTTACAGAATAGGGACGAGTATGTAAAAAGCTTATGAATGAACATTCCGGCTCTTGTGGTTAATTTTCACAATTTTATGCGATTTTTAGCAAAAAAAAAAAAACCTTTTTGCCTGACAGTACACACATTTTAACTTAACATTTTGAACATACACTTATTTCACTTGAAAGTACATTGAAAATTGTATAAACCTATGTTATTACTCCTTATGTCTAGAAGAGATATACATGTATGGTAAATTGTTTACCTTTTCCTGTGATTTTTCCATTAAAAAGCATTTTTTTCATTATATCGGTGATGGTTTATCGGGGAGAGAGGGCTTTCTACCTATCGACATGATTTTATGGATAACGCTGTATATGTACGTACACCCTAGCTGAATTAATCATAACGATGGATATCTCTATGCGATAAATTTTGGTACAGAATAAAAACTAGGCAACGAAAAGCGTAACAGCCTCGCACCGCATCAATACCAATGTCCTCACAGTCACACACTAGTAGGGAATGACTTTTATGGCCCTGTCACACTTTCACTTTTATGGTCACAAGTAACGACCAAGTAAATTTGCCAACACGTCGCAGAACGTTGAGGTCACTGGCTGGTCGTTGTTTGGTCGCACGCCTGTCGTTGTGTGGTTGCCGGAGGACGTTGGTGTCCGCTGTGGTCGTCGGAAAATTTTGTGCATGCACAAAAGCGCCGACAACTACCCAGCGTCCAATCGTAAGTCATGGAGTCATTAGGAGGTCGCTTGGTTTGCGTTCCCGTGCGCTGTGCAGTTGTTGCTAAACTTCGGGAGGGCGCCGATAATTGCAACGAATGTGTAACGACAGAGGAGCGCAAGTCTAACGCGTACACAGCCACACTCTTCTAGCGCTGGTTAACGTGTGCCCAACGACAGCCTAACGTCCTTGGCGTGTGCTTCACGTCTTGACAACGAAATATTTTCTGAAAATTAAGTGTTAACGTTGTAAATCGCTAGAAGGTCGCTGCCAGGTCGATGACAAGTCGTTAGACGAACGTTGCGAGGTCTTTGAGTACGCGTTATAGAACGTAAGCAGGTAAATTTTCAACTAGTTTTATGCGTTTGGAAGACGCTGAGGTCGTTGGGCGAATGCTCCCAATGCGATACAAGGTCGCTACGCGCACGTTGAGAACGACGTTGCTTCATAAATGATTTCAGACCAAACCCCGACGTTTGCCAGCGCGTGAAGGTCGTTACTCGTGCGTTGGCCAAAAAAGTGAAGGCGTGACAAGGATATAAACCACTTCGTAGGTAATCTTAAAATAGAACTTGAAATTCTTCACAACATATGCAAATATACATCAAAATTGATGAAGTTGACTCCTCTATATCTGTGATCTTGACCTTTAACCTTGATAATCAAAGAAGTGTTCTTTGTGTCATTTGTATTAAATGTTTACCTTAAAGAGCTTGACCAAGATCTGTTGGTGAATGACACAGAGGATCTTCAATGATTTTGACGAATTCAATTCCACGACCTTGACCTATAATATTAATGGGTTTCTTCCTATTGTTATTAGCAACCATTGTATTGACATTGGAAATATCCTATCAAAATTGTGCCCTTTTAGTTTGTATATAAAGATTTTAACATTTCCCTTCAGTGACCTTGATCTTTGACCTTAGAAAATCAAAATGGTTCTTCCTCTTGTTATAAATAATAAGTGTATGGAGTTTGGTAAACTCCAATGTATCATCGGGACTGTATTAAAAGATTTTAAAAATTCTAATCTGTGAGCTTGACCTTTGATGCATGACCTTGAAAATCAATAGTCAAGAGTTCTTTCTCCTATCATAAGCAACAAGTGTATTGAGTTTGGTGAAGATCAAATTCAAACTGCACCCTCTAGGCTGTATAAAATGATTTAAACATTTCCAGTCTGTCACCTTGACCTTTTATTTGAAAAACAATAGAGTTCTCTCACTTGTCATAAGAAATAAATGTATGGAGTTTAGTAAAAATCCTATCAAAACTGTGCCCTCGAGGCTAAGCAAAATGATTGTAACATTTCCAACTTGTGACCTTGACCTTTGACCAATGACCTTGAAAATCTATAGGGTTCTTTTTCTTGTCATAAGCAATAAGTGTACGAAGTTTGGTCAATACCCAATAAAAACTGTGCCTCCTAGGCTGTATAAAAGGATTCATAACATTTTCAACCGGTGACCTTGACCTTTGACCCATGACCTTGAAAATAAATAGGGTTGTTTCTCTTGTCATAAGCAATAAGTGTATGAAGTTTGGTTAAGATCCAATCAAAATTGTGCACAAACATACCCTCCCTCTCCCACACAGTCACCCTTACACACTCGTACACACACCAATGGTTGCGTTATACCCCCTCCCCCCTGCAATTATGCTGTGGGGGATAATTAGCAAACATTTGTTTTCCATGATGGAAGAGAAAATTTACAAATATTTGTCCTCCATGTCTGTACACGGAGAGGAATATTTCATTTTTAAGGAATTATAATGTTCACATTTCAAATTTGTTCTAAAAATAGCTACCAATGACGTCATCAATGCAGATTTTATGTCATTGCGATTAACTTATGTTAAGGATAAGATTGGAATATTATTCTGTTGATGTAATTTGTACAGAAAATTCAATTTTGTTTTCATCAATATTTCTCTTCTTTGTGAAAAAGACCAGAAATACGTAATCTATATTGAATGACCCCTTTGACCTTTGATCCCTCAAAATGGAATGATTGTACATTCAAACCTGTTGACGACATTGATATTTTGAAAGTACATTACTTCTAGTTTCATTTGACATATAATTTACTCATGTACTAATCTGTCGACTAAATTGTAAAATTTAGCTCTTTGGTCACCGTACTACTAAGACTGCTCAAATTCAAGAATACGCTAAATCTTGAATCTCTTATAGAGTGATGTGGAAAATAAGTCAAAGCTCTAGTTCTAATTCTTGATTGCGCTAATGTTTCAATTTACCAAATTCTACTCGGTTTCCACTAAGATTTAGTTGCGCTAAAATAAGTACACGTAGAGTACCCGATTACAGTACTCCGTTCTGGCTTTGCCAATAGGTGATAAATTACTAGTATATTAATTGAAATATCCATAGTATATAATTTTAATAAGTTTGCAAAAACCATTTGATATTTCAGTCACTCCTTTGTTTTACTAATAATATAGTCTCCATAATTTAGGACACGGGCATGTGATAAATACGAGGGTACATTACAGACTTTAATTATATTTATGATATTCACATTTCCATATTAGATTAGTTACATGTATCATATCTCAATTTGTGTTATATAGGATCTTTTGGAGAAAATCATTTATCATACAGCTATGCGCTACAGGGATCATCCACTGTCACAATATCAGCCCAAAGTAGGCGTTTACATTAGTAGACCAATGAGATCAATTGAAATCTCATACCCACGATGACGATAGTATCTGCAAGGATTATATACATGTAAGAAATTAATAGAAAAAAAAACATCTGCCACTCAGAGAACACAAGCCAATATTCCTAGAGTCATTTGATTGAATCAGGAATATATTTTATTAAAACAGATTCTGAGAAAAGACAAGAATCAAAGTTATTTCCTATACGTTTTCTACTAGGAAATTTTCGTTGAACTTTTTTTCGTCTTGCGTCCAAATATCAGCAGACAGACGGAAGTGAAAACTGATAAATCTTTTCATGTTTTTAAACGTAAAATGGAGCCATCTAACTTGTCATCTTTCTTAAGTAAGTAAACATTGAAAACAATTTGCTTTTTCTGTGTACATGTCTCTTTCTTTGAATACAGTATTTAAAGCTCAAAAGCGATATAACATTTTTTACGGTAATCGCGACTATTTTCTTCTAGTTTTTGATGCATTATGGGTAATTTATTGTGTTTCTAGAGTTTTATCCCAAAAACTCTATCCGTTTTAGTCCCTTTATAAAAAATAAGTATCAATATGTGTTTATAATATCTACATCTATAACTCCAAAGTATAAAAGATAAGTAAGCTGTGTTGTTTGCCAGAGTTTCCTCTTTTTGACATTTTTAAACGTAAGTCGAACAAATTTTCGATGCTTCAGTCATGTGTATGTTCGGTTTGATAGGATAGAAGAAACATAACAGTTTGAATGTCGTTTAGGTATGCTTTCTGCTAGAAATATACAAATAACTTACATTCAGGCGACACTTTTTCACGGTAATGGCGACACTTTTTTACGGGTATAGCGACTGTTTTCTATGGTGAGAGAATTGAACCTGCGATTATTGTTTACGGTAACTAGATATTTATTCTACAGGCGAAATATCATTTATCTGACGGAGATTTCATTGGAAGGACAGTTACTTCTGACAAGTCCCTATGCACTTAAACAGTAAAAAATATACAACATCATACTACTACAAGGGCATAAAACAAAGGGATAAATGGTCTTAACCTGCATGGAATCCAAGTTTGAAAATAGAATAATACGAAACTAATTGTTATTAAGGGATGAAATTAACCATCTATATATAAAAGAAAACATGCTCCTGTATCATACCCTTGTTTGTTAGACTTGAGTATTAATGAAGAACATGTTATGATCTATACAGTATATCATTTTTATAAAGCGCATGATATACTAGTAAGGAGCTGTAAGAATAAGACGTAAAATCTGCCCTGAAAAAGTCGAAATTATTTAAAACTGGGAAATTTGAAGAAATTTTTCAGTAGACATATCAACTAACTTAATACATAAATCATCAATAACAATACCGATATTTGGGTTAAAGTGTGCGTGTTTTCTATAGAAATCAATGAAAAACGGAAAAGTTTTCTACAACATTGTTCCACCCCGAGTTACAGAATTCCACTTTTACCAAAGGTGTATATTGTTAATGCCATTTTTCTGTCCAAGTGGGGTTTTGTAGCTCGGGGTGGAACTATGCCCCACAGATGAAAAACGAAAAAAGGGGGATGGGCTATTCTTTAAGAATCTGACTTAAATGCGGTTAGATAGATAAGAGTTGCCCATTTCTTCTAGTTATGCAATGAAAAAATCTAATCTGAGTGGAGTCGGTATGAAATATACAACATACACGAATGAAATAAACGATATAAAGATGTCTATTTCAACACAGTGTGCCATTTTTCTGACCAAGTGGGGTTTTGTAACTCGGGGTGGAACTTCGCGCCTGAAAGCTTACAATGTGGCTGTTTAGTACAAAATAAAACGGTTTTTAGTTTCCGTATTACATATTTTACCGATTACTTTAACATACTGGTTTCGAAGTTATTTTTTCTTTTTCATTTATAAAATAAGAGGGAATCAAAACATAAAACACTTAAAATTTACGTGAAAATGCACTGTTTGCGTATTTTTGTTCACACTATTTGACGTTTTCAGACGTTGTTACCCCCTACCTATTTAAGTCGTATTTATCAAATCTTACATCAATTTTTTTTTCAATAAAATACTTGTGAGAAATCTTCTAATACATCATATCTTTATCCTGAATAACCTTTTCCTTCAAAGGAGGACAACTACATGTACGTAGTCCCGACCTTGCTGTGCAACCTAGCCCCGACCTACATGTAAATAAGTCGGGACTGAGCTCCGACAAAGCACATGTATACATTTGTCGGTATGTCACCCCGACCTTCCCGACCTTACCGACTTAATTTGACCCACTCTGACTCGCCCTGCTACGACTCGCCCGGCAATGACAATTAGTTTATTCTCATTTGACAGAAATAGACAGAACCCCGATTCACACCGATCGACTTCACAAGTCGGGCACTTTGTGACTGGGGATTAATACTTTTTAGGGCTCAACCCCGACTTATTTAAGTCGGGGCAAGGTCGGGGAGGTCGGATCTAAGCAAAGGTAAATCATAGCTCAGTTGAGGCTCATCGGGAACAAACCTTCGCGACTGAGCTACCAATCACCCCGACTTAGCCCCGATTCATCAGGACTAAGCCCCGACTATACCACGGGTCGCCTAGACCCCCCCCCCCCCCCCCCGATTGACGGCGACCTACATGTAGCTATATCTGATGAAGATAGAGCTACGATCTGCCCGACTTAGCCCCGACTAAGCCTAGACTTGAGCAAGTATTTCATTATGTCTAGTAGTTGACCAGTTTTATTTCACCATGCCATTAAAAAGAGAAAGGAGCTCCAAAACAGGTTCCAAAAAGACTGATACTACAAAAGAATGATTATCGTATATCAATTTGCAACACAAGTCGTACATGTAGTTATGTCGGCGGAAGTCATTGTTTAATCGTGGTAGGTCGTAGTTAAGTCGGGGCTCAGTCTACTCAAGTCGTGGTGAGTCGGGGCAGGTCGTAGCTAAATCGGAAAGGTAGACCTGGGCTAAGTCGGCGTGAAGTCGTAGGTAGATTGTGGTAGATCGTAGTCAAGTCGTATTGAGATCATTCGGTGTTACGGTCAATAAGGATATTACAGTGCCTACTTCCCCAACGTCATCAAAATTTTAGGTCGGGGCTAATCGGGGAGCTAAGTCTGTTGCACAACTGCTTCAGTACCTGGATCTATTAATAGCATAATGTCTCTGCCTATCAACATATCTACGTATACCATGTATTTCAAGTGCTAAATAAAAAAGTTTACACGTTTTATGGAGATTATATGAACAGAAAGTAATATATTCCCTTAAAAAACAGTCGCCTATACCGTAAAAAACTATCGCGATTACAATAGAAAAGTGCCGCCTAATACGGTTCTATACCGTAAAAAAGTGTCGCAACACGGGACAAGTTATTATATATATATATTAACTTATTCTTAAGAAGACTTAAAGGTGAAATAAAGAGATTTATATATTTTATTCTGGTATATTTCTTACATGAAAACGTACCTTTGTCTGATAAGATCAGTATTTTCATTTTGGTACTGTGTTTTGGGGACAAAAACACTTAAAATCGCTAGAAATTTATGTTTCTGGCGACTTTTGTCGTCAGAACATGCAGAAACGCGATTTAGATTGCTTAATTTCCCAAATATGTAAGCATTTCATATTCATAAAAGAAAATTCGAAATTATTTTACAAAATAAACATTTAAAAAGGTCGGAATCTGTATTTTATCACCCGATTTCTCAATAAAATGAAAGATCTACCGTAAAAAATGTCGCGATTACCGTAGAAAATGAATTCCCGCAGTCGCACGTTGCATAGAGTGATGCATATCAAGATTTAAAGAAACATGCCGCGACGGCTGTTCTAACCTGTAAACTTAACCCAGGGTGACATGAATGTTAACGTCACCTCTTTACCGATATTCAATGCAAGTTCATTGCAAATTCAACTCAAATAAATTCCAATTGAAGTTTAATTCAATCAAGTTCTCAATTCATGTTCCGTAAGAGGAAATAATTTTTTTATCAACATACATTCATTATTATCATATCATTACATGTATTTTGTGTTACATTTTAGAAATTAATTGGTTAATATTATATGGGTTTAACTTTTATTCTTCAGTTTCCTTTTAAATCTACCAGTTTATCTAACGAATAATTTACATATTCACGATCTATTCAACATTATCCTCTATTCCTTTATTTCTGTTTTAATTCATTTGTTTATTTATTCATTTAATTGATTTATTTATTAACTCATTTATTTATTCGTGAATTTACTTTTATGTGTTTGTTAATACATTCGTTATCGAACATCTAAATTCTGTCTGAGTTACCCTGTATTTAATTCATCATTTCATCGCGTTCGTCAATTAGCAATTCTGTCTGAGTTACCCTGTATTTCATTCATCATTTCATCTCGTTCGTCAATTAGCAATTCTGTCTGAGTTACCCTGTATTTAATTCATCATTTCATCGCGTTCGTCAATTAGCAATTCTGTCTGAGTTACCCTGTATTTCATTCATCATTTCATCTCGTTCGTTCGTTCGTTCGTCTGAGTTACCCTGTATTTAATTCATCATTTCATCTCGTTCGTAAATTAGCAATTCTGTCTGAGTTACCCTGTATTTCATTCATCATTTCATCTCGTTCGTCAACCAGCAATTCTGTCTGAGTTACCCTGTATTTAATTCATCATTTCATCTCGTTCGTCAGCCAGCAATTCTGTCTGAGTTACCCCGTATTTCATTCATCATTTCATCTCGTTCGTTCGTTCGTTCGTCTGAGTTACCCTGTATTTAAATCATCATTTCATTGCGTTCGTCAATTAGCAATTCTGTCTGAGTTACCCTGTATTTAATTACTCATTTCATCTTGATCGTCCTGTATTAGCCTGTATTTCATGCATCATTTCATATCGTTCGTCAACTAGCAATTCTTTTTTCTTTAATCAGATACCACAATAAACAACACAGAACAAATTTACCATGGGGAAACCATTGGTTTCAGTGTTGGCGTATCCGCGTTTGTTCTAATCGTTTCGTTATTGGGAGTTTGTGGAAATGGGTTTGTGATCTACGTGTATCTAATGTCAACAACACCGCTGGATTCCTCGAAGAAGGCAGTTGTTAATCTAGCGTTGACAGACATGCTTACCATGGCCTGCCTGTCATACATCATCATCTTACTATTTTTAGATATCACAATGTCATATTATGTTTGTATATTGACTGTTGATATGCTATTTTATTTGTTTTCCGTCACGCAGTGCGTTCTCGGCATAACTACATTTGATAGATATATGGCTATTTGTCACCAGAAGAAATATACCAAATTTATCACGAAACGAAAAATAAACATCTTATTGGTGTTCACATGGGTGCTGCCTGCGCCCCTTGCTATTCTACCTTTATTCGGCTTTAATTATTATAACGAGATACAAACATGCTACTTTCGGAGACTTTTTCACGAATGGATTTTCATTACGCAATCTGTTTTCTTCATCGTTATCGTTACTGTGACCGTACTTCTCTATATACCTATCTTATTAAAAGCCAGAGAATTTCACATGAAAACATACCCCGCGCAATTCCATGGGGTAAATGCTAGTACCGCACGAATCAAAGCGAAGCGACGCGCTATTAGAAATAGTTTTTTCATTGGTTTCCTTACGTTTGTTTTCATGGTATGTAACTTGCCCTATTCAATTCTCAGGTTTCAGTTTGGGAGGGGGTACTCAGGAGGGGAAGCGGCAGCAAATGTTACCTTTTTTCTAGGAATTATGAACAGTGTTGTCAACCCCTTCCTCTATGCATGGCAAAGAAAAGAGTTTAGGCAAGAAGTCAAAAAGCTGTTCAGATGCAGATGTAGCGATACGAACATTACAAATGATCAGTCAATGTCAAAAGGAGAGAAACTCAGTCTGAAACAGGTGGTATTACCGCAACGTCAAGGTAATACGTCTGGAAATTCCATTTCGCAAGACGTATTGAACAGAACGTCTTTCGAAAATAATCCTACAGACATGGCTCTTACAAGTACGTCTGGACATCCTATTCCACATAACGTATTGGATATTACGTCTTTAGATCATTTTTCTGCAGATGTTGCTTTGCCAGGTACGTCTGGCTATCAGAGTCCATGTAATGTATTAGAAGACTGTGCGTCTAATGTATTAGAGAGTCCGTCTAAGGAAAATAATTATACAAACATTGTTTTTGACAATACGTCTGAAAAACATTCCTCTCCAGACAACGTATCTGATAATACGTCTATTGAAAGCAATCCTACAATCCTAGATTTGAAAATTACGCATGATGAATTAAATTACGCTGAAGATGATGTAGAAGCACATGATGTAAAAATGTCTACCTCGATCTGTTAAGAGCCATTCATGATACAAATGCATCCAAGTTCAGAAAGTTAAATAGATGAAACAGACCTTGAAGTTTTTTTCGCTTCCGAGACCTCTCTTGTAAAATAAGTACGAACCATACCAAAAAAAAAGTACTTTTGACATCCTGTTCTTTCTGAAAGCTTGGGATCGTAAATTAACTCATTGGTGAGTGTCACTACTGGAGTCCCCGAGTACACATGTAGCTAAGTTCGATCCACTTCTGTTGATCGTCTCTTCAACGCATTCCAAAAATTCTGTTGAGAAAACTACTTGAAATTTCTAAAACATCGGTCCTGTAGCATCATATCCCACCAATCCTGCTATGTCTTTCTATACGTTTTTGGACATAGTTTTCACGCTCTTTGGCCATATTAAATCGTTTAGATTGAAGATCACTGACGAGGGCTAAGTACCAGAGACATGCATGTCTGGTCCGTCTTGCAAATTTATCTGCTTTTAAATGATGTTATTGAATTTGAAGACGTTTAACATTATACATGTAATTCTGATAAACTTTGCTCATATAACGTAGAATGTAACTCTGTGATGTCTGAAATTTGTGAGTGTCACTGCTGGTGGACCAGGAGTCCCCGAGGGCACATGTAGCTAAGTTCGATCAATTTCGGTTGGTCGTTTCTTCAAACGCATTTGAAAATTTCTGTTTACAAAATTGTCTCAAATTTCTAAAACCTGCGTCCTGTAGCATCACATCCCAGCCAACTTGCTATGTCTTTCGGTACATTTTTGACATAATTACTTGCACACTTTTTGGCTATATTACATTGTTTAGATTGAGGATCACTGACGAGGGTTAAGTACCGAAAACGTGCATGTCTGGTCCATGTTGCAAAGGAGCTCGAACGATATGTAGGGAATTCCGCCCAGTTGGGACCGAAAAAAAATTTTCTCACTAAAAGAAATTAAAACTCTGAATTCGGTATGAATTTTGCTGAATTTTATGAAAATAGTAGTTTTTCAAACATGTGACCTTTATGTTGTGAATAATTTGGGTTAAAACAGTCGATTTTAACATTAAAGCCTACGGAAACTGGAAAAGTTTTTTAGAGTATTGTTCCCCTCCTTGCCACAGGATTTCCTTTTAACAAAACCTTTAGTATGGCAAGATCTACCAGCATGACAAGTAAGATCCTGTAGCAAGGTGGGGAACGATGTCAACCAGGCGATCGAAATATCAAAAAGGAGGTGGTGGTGAAAAGGCTCGAAATCTTGAGTTATTATACATAAAATTATCATGTTTACTTTCGATGGGTTTTGAGTGACGATACATTGCAATTACATGGAATATGTTTATGAAAAAGTTACTTCTATGACGTCATTTAATTTGTTTGGGTGAGTGGTAAACATTCTGCGAATACTTTTTTTTTCTTTTGAGATATTCATTCAAACACTTAAAACAAAGAACACTGTTATCGATTATATTTTATTTTCTTTTATTTATCAAACACTCCTTTATCTCTTTTTACGAATGACCACACAAAAATATTTTTTGCGATAGTTTTTTCCCTTATCTTTTCTTAACGTAAACGCACTAAGTCCATTGTCAACTATTGGGAGTATGGTGATAAACCAAACATTTAGATCTCAGAACGGAAAAGAAATACTAGTTTTTGAAGGAGAACAATAATTCTACCGTTTATTAAATCACTAAATGTATGATAACTTAATATAAGTCAGAGAGTAAAACAATTTTCTTAATTCCATCTCATTTTATTGATTTTTATAACGTTATACCACAAACTCTAAATGGCGGACCCCATGTTGCTTCGATTTCGAATAAATGCAAAGTAGGTGATGAAAATGATAAACATATGAGTAAATATTATAGATTATAAGTTTTTCTATCTATAAATATATATTTTATACCTTATAATAGTTTTAGTAATCCTGGAGGAGATTTTGCTATCTTGACGGATTTCCTGCCAATTCGTGCGAGGTCCTTTATCTGCTCTTAAATGATGCTATTGGATTTGAAGACGTTTAACAATATATCGCTCATTTAAGCGTCTGAAACTGCAATAGGGGAAATCAAAATTGTGAGCATATGTAGAATGCATTTAGAATCAGTACCTAAAAATGATGCTGAAATGTTAAATGTCTTTAAATTCGATAGCATCATTTAAGAACAGATAAATTTACAGCATGGACCAGACATGCACGTTTCGGGTACTTAACCCTCGTCAGTGATCCTCAATCTAAACAATGTGATACGCCAAAAAGTGTGAAAAATAGAATGTCCAAAAATGTACCGAAAAACGTAGAGATAGTCATTCTTCAAATCTATGACCATTACAAGGCAAACTATGATATCTATATGTATAATGTTTGAACTCGTCCAATAATATGTCCTGAGGATGCACTTTGAATATTCTTTGTCTAATTGCTTAAATATTCTGCTAATTGCTTATATATACATGTATATAATATATTTTGACCATGATTTAAAAATCAGTCGAAACATTTGTGTGTAGATTGTCGTTGAATATGTGAATTTTTTCTGTTTGCGTTGTAAATCACATTATTTCCATGACAAGTAGTGTCCCTAGGGTTTTATTAAAAGAATTGTCTCTTCTTAACTATTTACCTCTATTATCTAATTTTGCCTTGAGATTTTGTAAATTTTTATTTATATGTTATTCTTAATTTTTGTATTGAATGTATTGAATAAAGGATATGATGGTTGTTTGTTGTTTGCTTTTTATGAATAGCCGACTTCTAGAAACCATCCAACCAAAGATTGTACTCTACCTCTTCCGGATGTGACAGTTCTACCGAATTGAAGCGGTGGGTGTCGCATGCAAGCAGGAGATTCTTACTCTTCCTGGGCACCTGGTGTCACTCCCATATCGGGAGTTCGCTTCTTTTCATATGGTGGAGGTTTTTGTTTGTTTGCTTTGTTTCCTGTTTTATCCTGATTTTGTATGCCTTCGGTTTCTGATTTTCTGAATTATCGATTTTGTGCTGTATATGGGGATATGACCATTATCCATATTTGTCATTGTAACTATTTGCATTTTTTGAATTTTTATTCTTTTTTGTATAAATGACAATTTTTGGAAAAAATGTGCTGATGAAAAAAAAAATCTCATAATTTTGAATTATGTGAACCCAATTATTGTAGATCTTTCAAGTTCAAAATGGAAAAATTTGGATAAAGTGATAAAGAATTTAGAGTGATTTCATTGTTTGTATAGTTATTTATGGATGTTAATGTGGATGTTAAACGCCCATTAGGCAACTACAATTCCAATAAGTTGGGTTGCTATTGTTACGTCACGTTCAAGTTTTGCATATAGGGAGAATTTACCAACTTTAGAATACATTTCAGGATGTTACAGGAAAAAAACGTACGATGTGCATGCGAATAAAAATGATCGATAATTAGAATAAACGTAAATGTAAGTAAGGACTGTGTTTTGGTGTTCATGGGTGTATCATTCTGGTTGGGCACGTGCAAATTTTCCGGGAATAGCTTCGCGATTCGCGGAATTTACACGTGAACAAACATAACACCCACAAGAAAACACAAACACACCCGATGTGAGAACACAGAGTGAACAAGTACATCAAGAGACGCAAAAGAGACATACGACATGGAAACATCAATCACAAAAGACTACACATAAACCAACGAGATCAATGGGCAATCGGTGCCGACATAGGACGGGGCCATCTGCTAGGCAAGTAACATATGGTGGTTATCCGGATTAAGTGTGCACAATCCTTCCACTTTTCCCATTACCTAAAGGTCTCGACGAACGCACAATTGTGGTGTAAAATTATCTTATCACCGTAAGATGGCCACACAAACAAGACAGCAAAACGCAGGGGCCAAAGAAACACAGATGAGTATGTAAATGGATATGAAAAGGGGTGGGTTTACGAAACACAGTCCGTGCTCTGCTGGCTGTAGCGAGCTCATGCATGTAATCATTCCAGGAGTCCGGCCAACATTCAGAGAGGACAGGTAGTCGGGGCCACTGTCTCCTTTTAAGTGCCTTGGACAGGGCCCGTCATGGAGTCCCGTCGTCACAGTCGGTCATAGTGCAAGTCTCAAGAATGAGCTGGTACAAGACTGTAGATTGGTCAAGTGCCGAGCCAAGTGTCCGTCTGGTGACATTAGAATCATATCCATAGAGGTGTTTGATGATTCTGACGCACTTTCGATGGTTATGCTGTATACCTTTGATCCTTCTTAGTTTGCTATGATGTCACCTTAAAAGGCAGGTTGTGAAATACCCAAAGTACTCTGTTGGTTGTTTTCTTCATGTACGATTAGTTGACATGAATCCTATATTTTCATATGATTTTCAAAAACAAATTGAAATTCCCTCATTCAACAATAATATATCTTAAAAAGAGGGAGCTTTGCTTCTTGATCTCGGTATCAGAATGTGAAAAATCATTGTAAGTGGCGTCTCCTTAAAAAAAAAACAAATGAAGAAAGAAGGAGTACTCTCATTGATCCAAAATTCAGCCAAATATTATAATTACTAGTGGAATCTGCTATTACAAAACATAAGCACCGGGAACATGAAGAACATCACACCGAGAAATTGTAACCAAAAAAATATATTGTGACCTTGTCAAAATGTCCATTTAAACTGCTGCACGTGAAACAGTCAAACATAAAGCAAATGTTAATACAAATATTACAGCCACTAGGCGTAAAACAAGATGAGAAAAAAGGAACAAATTCATCCAAAATTCAAGCTTGTTTTACTACCTCTGCATCGAATCAGAACCTGGATGTCATGAAATTGTGTCAAACTTGGGTATTTAATCACGTCATCACTAATAAGGATTCATTAACCTAAACGTACATTGTCTTGTTCATTAATTAATTTGGCCGAACCTTAATGATACATATCTATTATTTTCATCACCATCACCTACTGGTTTGTGATGTTATATATGACTTTTGATTGTTTTCTCATCCACGCACCTTGATGTAATCAAGCCGAGCCCCTTTCTCTAATATATTTTATCAACTTTTGATATCTACATTGTCAACAAAGGTATCATTTTACAGCTAATCGTGAGAAGCTTTGTTTATTAATGGACATATGATGGATGTTCAATTTAGGGTTATCAACCTGCAAAAGTCCATGTTATCAAGATGAGACCCAAGACAAGATGTGAAACAAAGAAAAATATTAAAGATATATTATTCTGTTTCATATTTAGCTGCATGCACAGAATTACATGACATGTGCTCCAAGTCCTCTACCAAGGTGGTGTTTTCTGTGCTGTTCGGTCAAGAATTATGGCGTAGGGCTCTGATTGGCAAATGCCTTCTTGTTTTATTGATAGGAAATACAGTTTTGTTCAAAGACACAGAGTGCAATAATATTGCAATTTCTTAAAGTAGTTGTTCATGCATGGAAATTGACTGGAAACTGATAAAAACATAGGGTAATCAAAGATTACATAGCTCGCCTATACAGGTTTTTGTCAGAAACCAGGTTAAAGTTTTTGAAAAGTAGGTCAAAGTCTAAGGTCACTAGGTCAAAGGTCATGGTCTCAAATGAAAGGTCTCGTCACAAGGTATCTACATTTGAAATATCAAAGCCCTACAAAAGATATAGCCCAGGTTAAAGTTTTGTCTATGGACGACGACAATGACGACGAAGCCGAGGGTATGGCATTAGCTCTCCAGACTTTTTCGTCCCGGCGAGCTAAAAAGCACTCTGAACATAACCCACATTTGAACTTTGGTTTATGCCTAGGTGAGCTCAATACTTCGACCTTTGAAGTAATTATAAATCACAAGAGATAGGTATGGGCATCTGATGGTTCACAGCGAAATTTTACTTCAAAATTTTCTACATGAAAAATATGTGGGTTCAGATAGTATCTGAAAACCTTGACTTGGTAAAGTGAATAAAGTTTCAGTTTAAAGGGATAAGAATTCATTAAAACTCATGCAGCCAGGCAAAGGAAGTACACAGGTGCCAGCTTCCACATCGTTGAATGCAAAACAACATTTAGATAAAAAAAAGTGTCTACAAAGAGTCCTTTCTAGAAAACTACACCCTGGAGTTGTGTAAAATTCATTATCTTCTGGTGCATCACCCCCTGAATTACCCTGGACCTGTCTTGGTAACAAATTCAAGTGCTTCCACTTAGAAAGTACCCTGGCTGCACACCTGACCTCCACAATATGGTCAATAATAACAACTAAATTGTTTCTGAGAAGATTTTTTTTATTTATTCTAGAATTTGCATTTTGTATTTTTTAAAAACAATCACTATTACATCATAATAATAATCAGTCACCAACGACTTCATCTAGACAGAAAAAAAGGTTCATACATAAAAATATACAGCTATAGATTTAAGAAAAAACATTTAAAAGAAATATATGGAATATTTAATCTTCTATAATTACAGAATATTCATAATAACAATACTTATAACTTTTTCCTACGAAAGTTAAACATGCAAAAAAGAATACTTTGGGTCTATGGTCTAGTTTTAAATTGTCTAGAAAATCAAAATATATTTGATAATTTGAAAAATTACTAAATTATGGTTCAAGAAAACTTACAAAAGGCACCAAAGGGACTATTTCAACATTTATAAATATTATAACACAAAACTCACTAAGCTCCGTCTGCAATGGACATAACTCTCATAAACATCCTTCTCTTACACAGTATATCACAGTCACGATAAAAATGTTGAGTAAGTATATATAAAAGGTATTATTCTATAAACTTTAAATAGCAACATTCTGATTGGCTAATAACGTCGCAAACACCCCAGGATAAATCACCATATACCACGGGCTATTAACATAGACCAGTATTACCCCAATTACTTCTGCAAATGGCAATATTATTTATTATGAATCAAATATGAAATTATTGAAGAAACTGAGTTAAAAGTCCATAATTGTATAATAGAATATCAAAATCTAGCGTTCTAAAATTCTTCTGTATTTAAAAAAAATTTAAGTAAAACAGGAAATTTAAAAATGTTTAATATTATGTAAGTTATTGACATTTATGCATATTTTAAGCAATATCAATATGTTAAGTTACACTTGACAAAGTTTTTGACTGAAAAATGAATTTTGATCATTCAAAGTATTTTTAATGAATTATGAATAAATAAAAACAACAGAGAGCTTTAATTGAACTTAAATGCTTCGTAAAGTAACATTATATAATGTCAAATTCTACACACACCTTTTCACTCATACATTTACAACCCTATCATACTTTTGATTTCAAATCACTATTATTCAAACTTTACCACTATACACACGTCATCTGGTTTAATGTATCAAATTATAATGCAGTTATTATTCCTGTACTCAGAGGTTTACAATATTTGCAGTTAAATGATTTTGATGACAAAATGTGAAATTTAATCAAAATATAAACAAGGAAATAAATTAAGTTGGTTATTCAAGTTCATTCACCCACTTATTCTCTATCACCACTTAAACTTGGTAACACTAAAATAAATATACAATGTATTATGAGGGAGGCATTATGTCATCAGGTTTAATTTATATATATATAATAAATAAATCTGTCAACAAAGTGCTAGGTAGAGCTTAAATTTGGACGGAAATTCATAATTAAACAAAAGTTTAATGAAATTGTAAATAAATATCATATTATGCCTTTGAAATAAATACCCTTGTTAATAGTTTCAACATTATAAGAAATAAAACAGGACGGTCATGGTTTATATATATAAATAATCTCTTTTTTTCAAAAATATCACGTCATGTTTGTACTTGCTGATATGTTCTATAAACATTGTAGAAAGCATTTCATTTCCACAATATCAAAACAATATAAATTTTCAAAAAAAAAAAAAAAACTTGACCAAAAAACATACAGCATTAAACAACCATGCAATAAATATTATGCCTTATTTCACGAGTATATTCCATTCAGTGGTCATCCAGCACGACATAAATACGACAATATATTACATTATGTTATAACATTTATATCATATTAAGGTCGATGTCGTAATGTGTAGAAGCACTACATGGTTATATAACATTACAATTCATATTAATAATATCTTTGATTGCAGAAGTGTGAACAAAATAATTAATCACACTATATATTCCGAATTATCTCACGGTCTAGTACAAAAGGTTTTATTTGTACATTGCAAATTATGCCATACAGACATTTCCGCCATCTTTATAATATATGTTCATATTTATTATTGAGACATTCTGTATAAAATATGGAATACTATAAGGCCATATAAAAAAAAAATCCTGGTTCTCAGACACCGCCGCGCGCTCAAAATTCCTCCCGACGAGACGTTTTTATCGCAGGAAGGGAAAAAAATAGCCGCCGCCCGCCAGATTTCTCATGCTGATAAATATAATTTTCTATTATTCAATTCGTCAATAGATCAATTTTGTAAGTATATTTGACTTTAATTCACGCTACCAGTCCGTGCGTAAGTAAACAATCGCGTTACAATAACATTTGTCCAAGTATTCACGGTACCTGGTCATCTAAGGTCAGATCGCACAAGCGCATGTACGTTAAATACCTGTATATGTGTAAACACCTGTCTACCCCGAGGGGTGTTGAACGGAGACAAATAGCCTTCACCGGTAGCGTTGCGGTCAAGCATGAAATTGATCTGTCACTTTTGACAGGTGAAGGGGGAAGTAAAATCTTCTCGAATAGGTTAATTCTAACGGTAAATTTCAATGGTCAGTTCAGTTAATTGATACATAATACGGCTGTCAATCCTAAATCTTTCAATCGTACTATGGATTATTTTGTAATCGGTATCTAATTCAAGTCATTACAATAAAAATTACCGAGCGGGCCGTTTCTTTGATATTTTTAATTTGGGAGAAAACATCGGCGAAATTTCGATTTTTTTAATTTTTAATTTTTTTATTTACTAGATTAGAATTTTTTCCACGATTTTCAGCGCAATTTTTTGCCTGCGTGATATCTACTCTTGCAGACTTTTTTCGGACGATTACGGTACTGTACTTTGTTATTGTACACAAGATGCAAAATGGCGACCGGGGGGGGGGGGGAGGAACGAGTGATTGTCAGCTTGAAGGTGAATTTTAAAATTGCAGACTGGGCTGAAGCATTCTTGGCACTGTAAAAATGAGAAGAGTTGAGTAAGGTGAACATTTACAACAAATATAGTCACTATAGATCACAGTCTCTATAATATCTGAATAAAAAATTGTGCTTAAGTAGTTTTCGGAAAATAAAAACAAAAAATAAAAACCCTACCTACCTACCCATATTTTTTAGATCAATTATCTGAGAACCAGAAAATTTTTTTTGCATGGCCTAAGATATTGAAATCCGAGTCTTGTAGCAGGTCATTTCTTCTTCAATATTCTGTGTCTTTCAATACTTCCTGCTCTTTAAAAGTCTTCATCAAAATCTCTTCTTCAAAAGCTTGTAAAAAGATCTAAAATCAAACTTCTCTCTTCCTTAAAATTCATATAAAAAAGATATAAAATTATAATACAAATGAACTACAAAAATAGAAGAGCTGTCTATAATTAATTCCATAACCTAGATTTGTTACGCTTCTCTAATGTCATTTTTCTTTGTCTAAGAAATACGTCCTTGTAACTTTCTCTTAACGTCGTTCCACGTAATATTCGCTTCCCTCTACGACCTCCACGTCAGTGCTTCCAGCGTAATCCTTCCTCCGTCCGGAGCGTGATTCCCGTGTATACCTGCCGCTGCCGTGCCGTGAGAGTGTGTACTCGCCCGAATCGCGGTACACTTCTCCGTTAATGGCCCTGAGGTCTCCACCGTCCCGGTACACGTCACCGTTGACAACACGCTCTGTGGTGACATAACGTTCCTCGTGACGGCGTCTACGACTTGGGCTCCTTGATGGTGTCCTAACAATCTGTTATTTTGACAGAAATATATAAGATAAATAATTTGATATTTAATAAAATGATGTTACAAGAAGTTGCTAGAAAATTTTCCAGCTTAAAATGGGGAAAATACTTATCAGAAAAAAATATATACACCTAACATTGATCTTGACCTTTGACTTATTGAACTCAAAATCAACAGGCTTTTATTCCCTATAGATACGTAAGCACACATACAAATTTGGTTTGGATAGGTGAAAGGGTTCTCTTGATTTCATCTGGAAACTGAAAGAAATGACAGGTGAAGCAGACTCTTAATGCCCTCTGCAATTGCAAATTTCAAGGATCCACCTCTATGTGTACCCATATATTACATGTTATATTTTAAGAATACACCCCTAGAGTACCCATATATCTCCTGTTATACTTCATGGATCCACCCCTATGAGTACCCATATATTACATATTATATTTCATCGATCCACCCCTATGCAATTACAAATTTTATGGATCAACCCCTATGAGTACCCATATATAACATATCGTATTCTACAAATCCACCCCTATGAGTACCCATATATATATGTTATATTTCATGGATCCACCCCTATGCGTACCCATATATGATATATTACATATCATATTTCATGGATCCACCCCTATTAGTACCCATATATAACATATCATATATTATTGATTCACCCCTATGAGTACCCATATATAACATTATATTTCATGGATCCACCCCTTATGAGTACCCATATATTACATGCTACATTTTACGGATCCGACCCCATGAGTACCTACCATCTCCTCCTCATCACTCCTCTTTCTCCTCGTACTAGGACTCCTCCTCACAGTCTCTATGATCTGAAGTGAAAGTAGAAATGTTTAAGAAAAGATGTAGAATTTTATATTTTTTAACAAATCTTTCATATATGGGAGATTAGAATTATATGCAAAGAAAATGGTTTAGATTAATTCAATTCTGCTGAAATCCATTCATAGTTACATCACTAGTTATATACATCCTTTATCAACAATTACTCCAACTTAACTCATTATGATAATTTGAAATGTTTGTTGTTTCTTCTGTAATTATAGTTTAAACTTATTATAAGCTTGACCTTTGAACTACTTTAAAGAAAATTTAGAAAATCTGTTGAACTATTTTAAGTATGCGTTACAAAACAAATTATTTCTCTTAATGAATAAAATTCCTTTGTATAATGTTATAATGTACATTAAATATAAAGAATAGATTTTGGTAGAAAATATCGATGTCATATTTCTTAGTTACATGAAACACTTGTATCAATTTCATGAGGAGGTATTGCTGCCCCTTGCCAAGTCATATATACTTATAAACTCAAAGTACATTATTATATGTCAACTTGTGCAAGTGCAGATTTTGGCAAATTTTTCACAAGGCCTACATACAAGAGTGCAAAGTCATTTCAATGGAGAAAGATTGATACAAACACTTACTGATAGCAGCTATATTAAGGTGACACATGATCAATACAAAGTAGAATTTCATTCAGAATCCTGCAAGTCCTTAACATGCACATTCTATCAAAAGTCTTGGATGTTTCATGGCACAATTGGTATACACACAATTATAATTGATCGAATAAAATTGGCAAGCATTCAAGGATAGAGCCAAGATGCAAGAGTGAACAACAAAAAGAAAATTGAAGAAAATGATAATTTTGATCAGCAGCTTTAATGTAAAACAAGAATAAAAAATTCTGAATTTTCCACGTTTGTATGCTAGGTGTAGCCATAATATTCATTTTTAACATGTTACCTATCAACTTTTTTTTTCGACAAACAGACGTCTTTTCTAAATTACATAATGCAAAAAAAATGTTGAAACAAATGAATGCATATAAAAGGAACATTTTATAAATGGTAATATTGGTTTCAAGAAACATCCAAGTCTTTTCCTTGAAGGGAAGGTTACACTGAGTGATTGTAACATCAAGTGTATGTAACATTCCATTGTAACGAATAGTGAGCGCAGAAATATAAGCCACTTGAACTGCCTCCCCAGCAGGCTAGCTTTAGAGAAATGCAGTTAAGTGCGCTAAATGACTTCATAACCCTGTTTGGGCTGCCCGTCACTTCACATTACAATTTAGAGGCAAAGGTGGAATAAAGTGGGAGGTAACATCAAGTTAAAACATTCCATAATAGATCAAGTGACAGAGGCTAAAACATAAAGGCTGTGGTGCAGTTTTCAAGTCCAGGAGTGGTTACATTTGATAAACATTAAATATGATTTATATGGACCAAATGTGGATCCAGAGGTCAGGAATGGTGATGCCAAGAAAATCGCCCTCATCAACATGTGGAAATGCATATTGTCCAAAAATTTATCGCATAAATAATAAACAACGAACAAAAAGATAGGGCCCTCCGACTAGCCCAACGTCCTCTGAATTTCTCCATATCCTAAAATCTCTGGACCCACATAATCATAATTCAAAATGAAAGGTAGTTATAGGGCTAGAACAATTTTTTTTATCATAGAATACTGAATTTGTCATATATACCCTATAAATATCTGTCACAATGAATATCTAGGATAAAGTAACTAAAGGTTTGGTTACCAGTACAGTGTACATGAAGATGTATGTTTATGACTTTTTATTTTGAATTAAAACAAAGAAGCTGACTATGAATTCTTCTAAGAAATATGTCAAAATTCACTCTTTTTTATGTTAAAAATGTCAATTGCCTTCTTTGTATGACGTACTACACGTATCAACATACACATAGTACACATGTACATGGTAAGGTACATTATTTCTTGTAGATTTCTGAGAATCTTTGAAGAGTTCCTTCTCTTGAAACATTACTATTAATCTTTTATTTCATTCAATAATTTCAACTGATAACGTCATAAACTGTTATTGAGCAACAAATTTGCTTAAGCAATATGGCTTTAAAATTTTACACCCAAAAAGAAAGAGAAGAAACTCTTCAGCAAGAAATTAGGGAGTTTTTGAACTAAACGAATAAATTGATTATATTTGTATACCCCTTGCTCATCTGAGCTGTAGATGACCGTTGTTTTAACCGGATCTACGTAATTTATTTCCTGGTGAGGGGAGAGAAACAGTGAACTGTGAAAAATCTCATCAACCGTGAAAAAAGACTGTGTAACATAAAATCTGATTGGTTGAATGGATAGTAGTGATATCAAAGACATGAAATCTGATTGGTTAGACAACAACGACACAATGTGAGAATTTTACAGATACGAAAATACATAAAAAAATGCTAAAAAATTTACAAAGACTGTGATTGGTCAATATGTGCTGACATCATGTTGAAATTACATTTGACACAACAACTGAAAAAATGACACATGAGGGGAGGTAATCTAAAAAAATCTCCAAATTAAAAATTTACAGTATATTTTCCTTCATTTTATGGTCTTATTAGAGAGGTTTAGAAGGCTAACGTGTACGGGTACGCGTATGTGTAATCTACAAGTGCATCTACACGTAAAAAGTAGCAGAGGTTTAGAGAATTGACGAGTACGTGTACGTGTACTGGTGCCCTTAGCGATGACGTAAAATATACATATCCAAACATATAGGAGACTAATACATAGATAAAATGTTGAATTAAAACTTATAAAATATGTTCTGTACAAGTATTCGTGAAATACATCTGTTATATAAACATAAATGTCTACATGTTATTGACAACTTGTAGCGATTTCCCGTACCTAATAAATAATGACGTCATACACAGTTATTGCGTCTACACGTACACGTACCCATACACGTAACGGTTTCTAAACCTCTCTATTTTCTTACTCTTGTTAATTTCATATTTGCAATAAGCATTCAGGGAAAAAAACCTTGAAAGAAGATCAAACTTATCTAAGAACCAAATGAATCTTTAAAATTTATTATATATATATATACAGTACTGCAGTCAGCAAACAGAATGAAAAGTGCATAATGAAGTTGAACATAAAATTCAATGCGTTTCTCATCAGTGCATTCTAACACGCAGATGACATAGAAATGTTGTGGAATATGTTGAGAAACGAAAAATAGTGCTATGATTGGAAATTTTAGTCTTTTTGACAGTTATTTCCTATTTGTGTAGATATTTAGTGTAAACTATTTGTGACATCAATTACCATATGCAAAGGAGACTGGCAGGTAAAATTTAGGAGGACAAAGCACAAAAATAGGATTATTAAAGTCTTAGAGTATTATTACCCAGAGGAGAACTTATAAATATTTCATAATCTAAATTAAGTGAAAGAATGTGCATAAAAAAAACAGAAGAGTGCAGGGAAGGTGAAAGTAGAAATGGCATTTACCACATCTTGAGCAGGTTCTTCGACATAGCGTACAGGGCTAGCTGTTCTCACTCTCTCTACAATCTATAAATAACCTCAAGACATTTACAATCTAATAATGGCATCAATACACTTGCCACTAAAAAAAGAGAGTTATCTGCCCATTTCAGATCAAATAGTAAATTAAATCAAAAGTTTTGAGTAAAAGTGTTATGATTTCTTATTCAAACTCATGGTTATAGATTGTTGTTGACAAACAAGAAACTGGGGCAATTTTTGCTATTTATTTCTGAATATTTTAGTGATCTGCCTTAAGTTTATTCTTTTCTGAGGTAAGCCCAGAATTTTTAACATATCTCTTTATCATTACTAAAATCCATTTTTTTTTCACATCTATCTTCACTCAGATTTTTTTATGAAAGTAACAATTTTGATCAAAAAATAAATACATAAATGAATAAATAAATAATAATAATAATAAATACACATGTATATATACATATTATAAGTATACTGTGTATGATTATTTCATTTATTTTTCATTAATAGAGAAAGTGAAGACAATTAGTTATGGTTCAGGTTGGGATAGATAAATATATGTACAGATAACATATTTAGGACAGAGGAAAGTAAATACAATTGGTAATAGTAAAGATGGCTTCTGCTCTAATTGGATAAGACCGCAAAAAAGTAGGTCAAGGTAGGGTGTATATATAGGTCAGGCTACAAATATAGGTCAGGCTACAGATATAGGTCAGGATAGCGTGGGAGTATAGTTTTTTTACCACAGTCTCTGCTGGCTCCTCTATTACCCGTACAGGTGCGACTTCTTCAATAATTCGCACTGGACTAGCGGAACGGACTTTCTCTACAATCTGAGTGATAAGAATAACACGCGTGATATCGTCAGAAGTGAAAAGTGCCGGGAAAGAGTGTTGTATACAATAAAACAGAGGAGTCTAGGGGATTTCCCTTCCAACAGGGGAGATAAATATAATGTAGCTAAATCTTTTGTCTGAAATTATTAATTCTTTAAATTTGAAACAATTATAATATAATAAAATTTTCTTTTTATCTTTCGATTTTCAACTTGCATTAGCAAATATTGTAATAACTTAAAAACAATCAATGAACCCTTTGCGTTTATTGAAAAATAAATCATATCATATTCTCAACTGTGAAAAAAGAATTATTATTTTGTTAAGGTTCACTCAGATCAGATAAACTAAGCTGATTTTGGTCAAAACAAGACTATATAACAATGTGAAAATCAATGTGTACTGATTTGATGAAGAATGCATAAAATCATAAATAAATATGAGAAGGATTGAAGTATACAAGCATCCATGATTTAATGATGATAAAAAAATGTATTGAGAAAGGGAGGGTTTCTTTGAGAATATGAATCAGTAATTGACCCTTCCGATTGCGGAAAAAAAAATGCAAAATTTCGTGACGTCACAATGCTTTTACCTCGGACAAACAAGCTTGGAACCTCGGTCAAACATCGAAATTGCATTGTGACGTCATGGAATTTCTTAAATTTTTCCCGCGTTGGAAGGGTCAATTCATTGCAATATATGGAAAAAAAAAGTTAGGTTAACTCTGTCAAGCAAAAACAACACTTAATATATTAGTGCAGAACATTCAAGTCCCATATGACATCAAAAAACAAGAATCAAGAGAGATTTTTTCAGTCGAAATTGGAAGTTGACTATAAATATGAACTTACGACTTCTTCGTCATCGTGACGCCTCCTGTGCTTCTTCTTCTTCCTTCTGTGTTTCCTGCGCCTCTCGGCTTCCTCGTACGTGTATTCCGTCGTTGTTAAGGCGGGCAGTCTATGAGGTCGTGGGCTCGGACGTACATCATCTTGAACAGCACTGAGTTAATGAAAAAAATTGTCAAGTTATAAATCAATCTAAATTCCAGGATGACTTCTTTTCTGGCTCCTTTGTGCCCTTACTAAGTACAAGTAATGTTTTAGTAATTCCCATTGACAAAGTTTGAAGGGCTGAGATGTAATTAGCTTTTACAATTTGACACTTATGAAAATTTGTCTTTCCTTCACTGGATTAAAATTTATGATATTAGAAAATAAATAAAGTTGTTAGAGATTTGGCATAATTTCCAAATTATTACCCCAAAAGTTAATCATAACCCCAAAAGGTAATTATTACCCCAAAAGGTAATTATTACCCCAAAAGGTAATTATTACCCCAAAAGGTAATTATTACCCCAAAAGGTAATTATTACCCCAAAAGGTAATAAAGCAGCAACAAATGCACAAGCTCATTTAGTAAATAATACCTAACAATTAAATTACAACTTGTTAATACTGAGTTTAACTTTCCAATGTAAACTTAAAATATGGTAAAGTACATCATGAAAATAACAGTAGTTAGATTAAAACAAAATGTGTTGGTGAAACACTAAGCCCCTTCTTGACAGCTTTTATGTGTGCAGGCCAATTCAAATCCCAAGCAAGATCAAGGTCAAAAGGTCACAAGGTCAAAAATTGGAGAAAAAATAAATAAATGTCTTGTCTTGTGAAATCCATATCATTTAAAATTCAAAAATATTTTTAAGGTTACAGTTTGGGACAGACCAACAGACAGACAGACAGACAAGTCAAAAATTCATTTGCCCCTGAATCTCAATCTTGGAAGCATAAGAAGCTGATGTACCCCTGACCTCCAAATTCATTAGGTTTTATTAAACTAATCATACAAACACATCATATCACATAAAAACCGTTCACCAAAAGCATATTACACATGAATAACTCACTGATGTCTACGTCTGTAGTAAATAAAGATATAATATTCATCTGATAAAGTAGAATTTACTGCCTAATGAAGGCAATATTGCAAACATATAATACTCTATCGGCCGTATCAACCCAAACATTGAAATATGCATATTCTGTTACCTTTCTCAGGCTTATAACAACATATTTTTACTACTGCTGCTTCACAATCTAAAACACCTTAAAATACTGTTCTCCTATAGCATATCTTATTATATATTATACTTACATAATGGTATCTCCATAGTAAGCGGGTGGTACAGTTTCATATCTCACAATGTCGTAATCATTCTCACGTCTGAAATGGATATTACTATTAAACATCGAGTCCTTAGTCAATGAAAATTTTAACATATTTCTCATTTATTCTACCAAATATAATATTATAAAGTTGTTGTTCAACTGTGAACCTTAAGCAGACTATTCGATCATAGCCAGAGTAAAGGGTGGAGAGAAGTTTATATGTTTGTACTTACTTAACATTGACGTCCACGTCCCTTCTGGATACTGCTGAATGCTCCCTGTAAAATAGGTTGCACATTAAAAATAGGTCACATATACTATTCTTTTGTGCTGTTTTTATATATTCTCGTCTTTTTGATATACAGAGCTACTTAATAAATAACATTAGCGTCTTGGTGATAATTCTACTAGTTTGTGCGACTCTGGGAATTACTGGATAATAAACCACGGCTAGCTATTCGTAATTTCTATTCTTAAATATTCTGATTATAGCAGATGACAAGTAGCGTTACAGAAGTAGTTTTCAGAAAATCAATTTCAGAGTATGTGAATGAGTAGGTGCGGCCCATCAGACCTATTCATGGTCTGATGTCATCTAGTTTACTATTTTCTAGATAAAATTTTCTATTTTCTTAAATTTCTAAAATTTCTAAAATTTTCTATTTTCTAAAATTTTTCTAAAATTTCTAAAATTTCTAAATTTTTTTCTAAAATTTTTCATCTAAAATTTTTTCTAATTTTTTTTTCTAAAATTTCTAAATTTCTAAATTTTTCTAAAATTTCTAAAATTTTCTATTTTCTAAAATTTTTCTGTATACCGAATTAGCATGAATTGGTTGTAGTACAAAGCTGCATACAGCATTTGTTTCTGTATGTTGTCTAAGGGAGTAATAATTCTTAGCATAAATTCATTTTTATCAATGATTAAATCCACCAAAATCATGTTCCAAAATTCAAATTCATTGAATGGTAACTCATGAAATTAATTAAATTCAAATGTTTTTTTTTTTTTGTATAAAATATTGTTTTTCTTCTCATCTAAAATTCAAAACTTAAAAAACAGTGCTTCTGTTAAAAAAAAACTTTAATTCACATCCTTTTTACCAATAAGACACAAGTTTCAATTAAAGTATATTTAAAAAAAAAACTCTGCAGAAAGACAAAAGTTTTAAATCAAATATTAAAAAAAAACTCTGCTGTAATAAAAAACCAATCTATTTCAAATTCTTTCCACCAATCAGAAAGCAGTTTAAATTCAATTATTTAGATCAATCCAATTCACTCAATATAGATAATAATCAATATCTTTTAAAATATAATCTCACAATTAGCTTTAAGAAAGTAAGTAAAGAAGCAGCAAAATCTCTCAGTTGATTTAGTTACCCAAGCTTAATATTCATCAGCCATGCACATGTACATTGTTTGTGTTAATTATCAAAATAATAATCATCAGAATGATGGATGAAATCTGGGGTGAGTTCCATTATGCAGAATGTTCCAGAACAATTCCCTTCTGAATTATTATGGCACCAAAATGGAACCAATATTGACTATCACCATGGCAACACTGGATGTAGGTGAACTTTGACAGTAGCAAACATCGAAAATAATGTACGTTGTAACTGATGCCAGAAATCGTCAGATTTGACAGATTTCGTCAAATGTTGGTCTGATCTAGTGACAAAATTTTCCTTCTACAATATCATTTCCAGCATATGTAAGGAGATCGTGGTTTAAATTTGTCCGCCATTTTGGAACAGCCTGGATTATCGGTCCCAGACGATCTGATCCGTTTCTACAGAGAGACGCCTTCCAAATACAGAAACAGCTGGAACGTTTGGCATATAGGAACGCACCCCTGGTTACAATGAGACCTTTTTTGTATTATATGAATGATCATGGTGATGATGCGCAAATGAAATTGTGATAAAACGATCAAGCTGTGCTTAACTCTTTTCACAACTTTCATGCTCAGGATTTTAAATATGAAGCCTTTGATAGTGAATGTTTTTAAGATTTTAAGATAATAATTCCTCATTTGCGCACAGCAAAAAAAACGTCAATGAGAGGCAATGACGAAATGTTTAGATGAGTAAACTGAGAATTAACAATACAACAATGCTGATAGTTTAAGTGCTTATTTTATTGCTAGTTATGTGGTTATTCACATCTCAGAAGCTATTTATTAATGACCAGCATGTTATTATTCACTTAGCTACGAGGGCCCTCGTATTATATTGTTATTCAAGTCTCTCTGAACCATACCGTCGTTTGTAGACCCCGTAAGGATAAGATCTGAACGATTCCTGTCTCCCTTCTCGATCTCTCTCTTTCTCATACCTACGACCCCAAATTTTCAATTTGATTTTCAAATGTAAAATTTCTTTAAGAAAAATCTCACTTCATGTATGTTACAAACAACATGTATTCTGATAAAGTGACTACTGAGTGATTTAACATATTTTTCCTTGTCAAAACAAGTTCTTTACTAATCTTCATTGCTGATATGCCCTTATTAATTAAAGTTTGAATAATTTTATTGAAATATCTTTAAAAGTATATATCATATCATAGAATGTTTAAAATAATCTTTCTTTCTTGTCAAATCTCCATTCTAAATTGAACATAAATCTTAAATGCCATATATATTCTCATTCAAAAGGTGAAATATTCTTCTTTTTCACAAAAATCACATACTGGATGAGCTATTTTGAAAAATATATTGTCATAAAAACTCTCTCTCACTTCAAGTGAATTCTCTCATAACACTGTGTTATTCACAATCAAAACCACTTTATTACATACCGAGGCATGTCCGTTCCAATCGGAGGTAAAGGACTAGAAAAATCAATATTCAAGCTTCGTTATGACATTATTCTGATTCACTTGAACGCTTTATTCTAGATCGCAGAGATGATTCAAGCGCATAAAGATAATGATATATGAAATACAAAAAGATATATTATATAAACTATGATATATCTATATGATATGATAATTAAGTTAATAAATAAAAATTGTAAAAATAGAAGGCATTTTACAGTAATGCTAAAAGAGGAAGATAAAAGACCTGAATATAATGTTTCATCGGAGATTTCAATTATAACAAGTAAGGTAGCTCAAAATAAGACCTACATAAAGTAACTAGGATGTATAAAATTTAGCAAGGTTAAGTGTGAAAAGAAAAGACAGCTTACAGTAATGCTAAAGAGATAGATTTAAGAACTGAAGATAATGTGTTAAGGAAGAAAAAAACTACGACCTATCTAGAGAAACGAGATACGTTACATATTATGGATACATACCTAACTTTGGGTTTCTCCTCAAATCTCGGTATCTCAATATGTCGTATGGTTTCCTTGTACACTTCCTTCTCTTTGACAGGTTCGACACGACCTTTTGGATCCTTCTTCTTACCACAGATGGCGCCACATACACCTATAATGGGATAAAAATAGGTACAACATATATCGCGATATCTACTTTATCTCATTTTGTATGGAATTAATAATGTGGTGTGAGGAGCTTATCTCATTTTGCATGGAATTAATAATGTGGTGTGAGGAACTTTTCTCATATTGTATGGAATTGGTAACTTTTCTCATTTTGTATGGAATTAATAATAAGGAGCTTACCATGTGTACAGCAGCAGATACAAATGACGATAATAAGGAGTAGTATAAGGAGTACTGCCAAGACAATAGCGGCTATCTCTCCTGTAGTTAGTCCCCCTCCGGCAGTGGACGCATCCGTAGCACCAACTGAACCTGTAACATTGTAAAGTATGGATTTATTTTTTTTTACTTTTTTTCAAAACTTAATTATTCATATTTCAATCTTTTTCACCTTTTTGTAATATCAATTTAGCACTATTTGGATCAGTTAAGGCATTTTTCTTAATTTTTTTTATTAAAAAAACTAGAAATTATAAATCACATGAAATAAAATTTGTTGATTACATATCATATAAATATTTGAAATTTGAAAAATAATAACCATGACGCAGAACTTTTAAACAGATTGAACTTTTTTCTTTATTTGAAACTAAAGATAAGATTATATTAGAAGGATACCATGTTTGTATACAATTTTGAACAACATCATTATTTGCGAAACAATGGAACAATTCATTAGAAAGGTTAGAAAGAGAGAAAACACACAGAATTCTGTGAAAACGGTACATGTTCAATAAGACAATATGAAGCTGCAATGAAAAACGGGTTTCCTAATTTGTTTTTTTAGTCATTCACTTGTAACCAATCATACACATTATTTTTAGTAAAAGCAAATAACTGCAATTAGTTAATTATGGATTCTAACCACATGAAGAATCTTAGACTTTCTCTACATTTAAGGGGATACAATAGAGATGGAATGCTAAAATGTAAACGATAAATCAGAGCTGAATAGGCTCCCGTAGACCATCTTTGAATTTCAAATGGCGAATAAAGTGAGAAGATCTATCCAACCGTGATGGTAACACTTCTATATATTGATCTATTTTGATATTTCTTATATACTGTGGCTGTTTAACCTAACTCCACAAAATATCTTGTAGAGTAAGAGGCACTCAGAAATAAATAAAATTAGAATGAACAAAAATGCAATCGAGGTAATCAATATTCAAAAGATATATATATGCAAAATCTAGTCTAAAAGAGAACACAAATTCAAAAGATGGATGCAAAATCCTAAAATACAAACATACTCTGTGAGACGGTAAACGTGACTGTCGCAGTCCCCAGTGTGTTAGTGGCGGTACAAATATAATCGCCAAAATCTCCCGTTCCAAATGTCTTTGAGTACGTTCTCGAGTTAGTACCCACGACTTGACTATTACGTGTCCATTGGTATGTCACGCCTGGGTTGGCCTCAACAGCGCATGTCAGAGTCTGTGTCGAGCCGGTAGCGGCATTTATAGAGACAGCGCTAGATGTAGCCACTGGAGCAACTGAAATGAGAAAATATCATCTACTAACATGGTAAAGATTGAAAGTTCAATAAATGTAGTACGCATATCAGTTTTAGAAGTTGTAAATAATGCAGGTTTTGAATTGTTTAGTTTTAAGTCCAAGATTTTTGTAATTAATAATATTAATTTTGTATTTAATCTTAACCATGGAACTCAGTCTTTATCATAAAATTCAAAGACATCAGTTCTAATAATTTCTGTCATGTTAAATATGACTTCAAGCCTTTTCAGTTTGAACTTGTCCTTTCCGCCTCTTAAACTTGTTACAGAATGAACACATCTAAATAGCTTTTTTAAGGAATATAAAATTCAAATTAAAATCCACCAATCAAATCGTCTTACATCTGACATCAATATCCACAGTATCTGTTTGGCTGCCGAGAGAGTTAGTAGCCGTACATGTGTATTCCCCATCATCTGCACGCTGGACATTAACCTTGGTATAGACTCCGTTAGTGGAGGACAGTGTTTGACCGTTAAATGACCAGGTGATTGTGGGAGTAGGATCACCGCTAGCAGAGCATGTGAGAGTTAAGGTGTTGGTCTGGTCCACGCTCTGACTTGCGTCCCCTGATATAGAGGTGCCACTTGGTATCGCTGAAATATATTGCACAAATTAATATATCTATTTTGCAAGATCTAACTTATATAGTGAGATAAGTATATCAATATTTGCAAAGAAAACATACTTTTTTCATTCATAAAGTTTTATTTCTTTTAAAATACAACAACTTTAATACAGAATATTTTCGTGATTGATTTATATTTCACAATATTCACTAAAAACTATCTTCACACTATCAAGACATTTACATTGTACTTGCAGTATGAGAATTGTCATCATACTCTGTATTTGAAAGCTGGCATTAATTAGCAGTCATGTATCAGTTAACATGGCAAGATAGCTAGCTGTATTATAATGTTTGTGAAACATGTCGAGATATGGAAAATTATATAGAAAAACTTTCTTTTACTTATTCATGCTATTTTTTGTATGATTTTTTTATCATCAGAAAGCGCATATATGCTTGTCATATCTAATAGATTTTATAAGGTACAGATGACGTAGTTCGCCTGACATTTGACCCATCACTGTATCTTCTCAGACTTCTATGTTCTGGCTCACGTTCGAACCGAAACATGGTAAGGCCATGCAAAAAAATTTTTCTGGTTCTCAGATAATTGATCTAAAAAATATGGGTAGGTAGGTAGGGTTTTTATTTTTTGTTTTTATTTTCCGAAAACAACTGTGTCACTGAATAGTTCGATTCCAATGGCAATATAATCCACGGCACGACTGTGTTGCCTTTAAAATTCACCTTCAAATTGACAATCACTCGTTCCTCCCCCCCGGTCGCCATTTTGCATCTTGTGTACAATAACAAAGTACAGTATTTCCCTCCACAGAAGTCAGAGCACCTAAGCGTCTTGGTCGTGTAAAGTCTTAACAAAACCGACAAGCGCAGTTAAAACGTAAAGCGCTGTACTGAAACAGACATTTCTACTGTTCGTTTGTATAGAAATCCCTGTTCTATTAATAGAAAATTATATTTATCAGCATGAGAAATCTGGCGGGCGGCGGCTATTTTTTTCCCTTCCAACAATAAAAACGTCTCGTCGGGAGGAATTTTGAGCGCGCGGCGGTGTCTGAGAACCAGGATTTTTTTTTTATATGGCCTAATGTACGTTTAGAGACAAAACCTAGTGAACGCATCCCCTCAAACAGAAGAGAATCAATGTACCTCCTAGTCCGTGTACAAGGAATTTAACTATTTCTCCAATCAAAACTGTGACCATTTCCAATCTGTGGCCTTGACCTTTGACCTATGATCTTGAAAATCAATAGGGTTCTTTTTTCATTAACAATAAGTGTATGAAATTTGGTCAAGCTCCAATCAAAACTGTGTCTTCTAGATTGTGTACAAGGATTTTGACCATTTCCAATCTGTAACCTTGACCTTTAACCTATGACCTTGAAAATCAATAGGATTCTTCCTCTTGACATAAGCAATGAGTGTATATGAAGTTTGGTTAAGATCTAATCAAAACTGTGTCCTCTAGGCTGTATACAAAAGTGTGACACATGTTCCCACTCACTTACACATTACAATATCCCTCTGCAACTATTTTGCGAGGAGATAATTAATCTAAGTAAGCAGACTCCTATGTTTCGTTTTCTTTCCATGAAAAATTATCATGAGAGTTAAATCAAAAAGAATCCAGGCAGGCCCACATACTGACAAGCCAAATGCCATAAATACATCACATAAGGAACAGACATGTTTAAAAGCTGAAAAACCACAGAAAGCTTAAGCGTTTTCTCAAAACATTAAAGTTATTTCATCTATAAAAGGGAAGGGTGGGGGGTATATTTTTAAACCAATTTTATACAATTTAACAATCCAGTTTTCATCAATCTATTATCTATGATTATTAAATAATGCACATAATTTACTGGAAAATGTTTCAAATACTGCAGCACACAATCTTGTTTCTTTAACAAGAAAAACTGTGACAAAAAGTGAAAGTGCAGCGTACTGGAATATGAAATGAAACTTTAATGATAAAAATGCAGCTTAACCTTGCTTTGAATACCCATAATGCTTTCTTGCTCCCATGATGCATTATAAATGATACATACCACCCGTAACAGAGAGACTGGTGTAACCACTGGTTGCTGTGGCAACAGCATTGGTTGCCGAGCACCTGTAATATCCTGCGTCGCCTGACTGAGCATTCGTAATGTTTAGTGATGGTGACGTGGTGGTGCCGCCGGTGTATCGTGAGTTACCGGCGATGTCTACGACGCTGGGACTTGCATTGTTATTGGTAGCAGAATAATACCAAGTAACGGCTGTGATTTGTGGTGAGGCGTTATTGACGTTACATTGGAGAGATACCGTCTGTGTCTGTAGTACGGAGTATGAACTAGATGGTATGGAGACAGAGGGTCCCGCTACAAACGTGCAAAAATGATATGAATGTCAAACATCGTGGTTATGATATATAGATGTATAAAAATGTTGATATGATACAGCATCATGATATAAATGTAAAATATTGCAATGATATTATGTCATGATGCACAATTTTTGCCACTGAGTATTTGCGGAATACAGAGTTTTTCCCCTTACAGATGGTATCTGATGTAAACCATTGTGACGTCATGAAAATGGTATGGTAACTTCGATTTTATACCGTCATTTCCCAGACTTTCAGGACTGTTTCCACTGAATTTGATGATGTCATAATCAGTCTACGTCAGATACCGTCTCAAATGGGAAGTAACTCTGGTTCTCGAAAATAGCGAATAAATTCATAAAGTGTTGCAACAGATTTTGCCGTTTCTTTCAAACAGTTGAATGGTGACAAAGATTTTTTCCTTGATGTTTCAAAACTTTACTTCATACGCTTAACTTGCAAGTATATTTTGTACGATAAATACTTTTTAAAATGTATCTATACACATGTACAGACAATTTTCACCTGGCTTAAAATATAATTCAGCTATACCTAATTTCCTAGAAGCAGCTATATCATGCTATTTTAGTTCTAGCTTTGGTTTGAACATTCATTCTATGCAAGCTTCATTACCCCACCTCTGACTAGTTAGCCTGGAAATCCCAAACAGTGATTGGCTAATACCAATCAATTATGTGAAGACATGTTGAATCGTATACTGAGTTCTAGCCTTTAATACCAGATTCCAAATGAAATCACAATATCATCTTCGTGTTGACGTCGTAGTGAGATCAGACAATGACGTCCAAACACTTCATGAAAATGATAAAAATAGGTCATCGGTGGGGCAAATTTGTTACCTATAATCTAGTGACCTAGTACAGGACGATACTAGGTCTCTGTAGATTTTATGCCGGGTGAGGAGAAGCTTCGCCTCGCACAGTATAGCAACTAGAGACCTGGTATCATCCCGTACCAGGTCACTAGATGACTAGGTAACTAATAATACTCTAGCATTAGCTCTTCTTGACACAAATATAATTTCTATGATCAATGATACAACAACATTTTTGAATATGATTATTAACCTTTTGCTAGATTTAAATATCAAATCAAAAGGGTGTTATGGTTTTTTTTCAGGATGTCTAAAAGTTTGTATTATTCTGAAACTGGACATCATGTTAAATCTAGTTTATATTAGTCTATCAGCTGAAACTCTCATGACATTCAGACTATTAGCTTAAACATATAAGACATTGTTAGACAAAAAAGACGTTTGTTTGGAAAAAAAAGGTATGTGTAGTTAGAACATTTTGAAGGAAGATAAAGTATCAGGAAATGTTTCAGATATATACAGAGAGAGGGAAGTGAATATTTTTCTTGAAATTCATTGAACAGCAGTGTCAGTTAAATTCTAACGTAAGCTGCTCTGACATATAGTACCGTGATGTTTGACCTTGTTGGAAAAAAAACTAATTTGAGAAGCATGTAACTACAGTATAGCTTTAAAGGAGACATTTTGTCTGTAGGTGATTTTATATAGCAGCTCTCATCATTGAATAAGATATCAAAATTATCTACTATGAAGACATGACCTTGACATTTTGACCTAAAAATTTGCTTGTGGTGACATAAGATTTACTTCAGATTAATTTGATCCCGTGGATAGAAAAATGGGTCAAATTTAATGGATAGAAAACTTTTCAATGAATCAAAATAATAAATTTCCATTTAAAAGCCAAAATTGTTAAATAACAAAATTATTTTTTTGGAGAAAGTAACATGTTTGTTGAATGCTTATATCATATCAAGCCAAGTTTACAAGCATGACATTTATTAATTTTATTCATGAATATAGTTTAAAATGAAATAAAATCTCCAATCCATTAAAATAAGTAAATGCCTGGTAAAGTCAGAACCTGAGGTTTTAGTTATGCATTTGGCAAAATTTTAAATTTCCAAGCTTTCCAATTAATTTGTTAGCACTTAAGCCAACGTACAGTTAATTTGACACACTCTGAAATTTTTTCAAAAATTCCATTTTACTTACATCCAGACACATTCAGGAAAATCTCAGTGCCGTTTCCTGTGCCCACCAGATTGGTAGCAGTACAAATGTAATACCCTTCTTGGTCATTTCTGACTTGTGTTATAGTTAAAGAAGGCGTATTCAAACTCCCGCCAGAGTAAGTGTTTGGATTTCCCGCAATATCTATTTCACTTGTACTACTACTTCCTTGTGTGCGGAACCTCCAGGCCACAGAGTTAATGGAGGGCTGTGCTGCCGGGACCTCACAGGTCAAGGTCACATTGGCGTTGAGTAGAACGGAATATGAAGTGACACTAATAGTGATGTTAGGCTCATCTATAATGTACAGTGATTAGGCCATGCATGTTGATCAAGGAGAGGTAACTCTAGCACCATGCTACCTTAAACTTCATCCAAATTTTACTTATATTTTAAGATTTAGACAGAAAAAAAGGATTATTATAGGGGTTTTTTTGGAAAAATATATAGAATCTTTTTTAAAAATACTCTGTACATCTTTCACTAATATTGTCTAACCTCAAAATTCTACTGTACAATTTTTGAAATTTTTTGGGTACTTCTTCATTTTCTTTGTAAACCAAAATTTCCATTTTGACATCTGTTTACATTATCGTTAATGTTTAAGGTAGCATGCTCTATTCTATAATGGAATATGACATTTCCTATGGGAATCCTATGTTATCACAGATCATTATTTCATATGTTACAGTAGCAGATCTAAAGGTATGACAGAGGTAACAACTTCTGATAATATGCAGATATATTGCATATCAAACAACATTACACAAGAGTCTTTTTAAAGAAATATGCTAAAATTTCTATTCTAAACAGTTTACTTCAACAAATTAATGTTACCAGTGAAAATTTCTAAACCCTCCATTAAACCAGAATTTGAAATCAATGACAAATATGGACAATGACCATATCCTAATATATAGTACAAATTCGTTCATTCAGAAAATCATAAACAGAAGGCATACAGAATCAGGATAAAATGGATGATACTGTACCAATTACATGTATTGTTTTTGGAATAATATCAAATGTTGAAAACTTAAAGGACAGATTACTGATATAGCCAATAGATCTGCTACTGTAACGAAGACATTAGATTTCATTTCTATATTACGGAGGAATATAGCTGTAGACAGGGAATATATGCACATATCAATACAAGATTTATCTCAATCTAAGAACCTATGAAATATTTCCTTAACTTTTCTTTGAACTTAGAATAAAATACACAGACAAGCCAAACCTGTGTGAATTCTATACAGATTTGCAATTCTAGAAGTTCTTCCCTTATAAGGAAATCTTGTCAATTCAGGAAATACAAAACTGAACTAAAATCAAAAATGAAGTGAACATACTTTTTACAGTTTTTGTTTGAAATTTTGAAAATGAATGGCCAAGTCTTAAATTTGCCTATGGTTTTGGGGTAAATAGGACAAAATTGAAATTGTAGCAAAAACAACTTCCCAGTAAATAGTACGATGATATAGAGACCTGCAAAGACTATAATGGGTGTCTGAAAACATTAGAATCCTTCATCCTATTCTTTTTCTAATTATACTAATCACAGCTCTAGCGCGCTTAGGTATGAAAGGGTTTTGACTCATGCAAGCACAATTTAAGCTTTTGCTATGTCTAAACAATGCGAATTTATATGATAATGAAAATGATCCAAATGGGGAATATGGCAGATATCTATGAAATCATCATTTAAACTAAATGTTTCTGTGCTGCATTGTGCTAAAAAGTGTATAAAAAATTTTCTTCTGCTATTTTTGACTTTGAAACTATCAAGCCAGAATCAGTTTAGCTAAAAAATACTTCAATATGAACCACCTTTTATGTAATACTACAACTTTACCATCAATCTTTTTATTATTATTTTTTTGCTCGTATAAATAGAGTTATGTTTTATCAACAAACTTTTCAGTTTAAGTTATCAGGTACAATTTTCGAACAACAAGATTAGGTAAATTTTATTTAGAGGACAGCAGTAGTTTGTTTTATGAGGAAATGTTAGCATAGAGCCAATTAACATCTATTTTTCTTCATGTGTTTAGTAAATGCTACCCAAACCAACCCAATCCATGCTGTCATGAGGAATTACACTCGCTTTACAGACATAGACTTCTTGAAGTTTCCAGTGTTTTTTTTTTAATTATCTACACACAAACTTCACAATTTGTTATATGAAATAACTAGCCTAAGGAATATTAAAATTCAGAGAAGAGATAATTGACCAAGAAAAAGAAATAAGAGACTATTTAATGTAATGTGACCCTGGACACAAGAAAATCCTGTAGAATCAAATTTTCTACCATTGCATGAAGAATATGGGAGTGGGAGGGGGGGGTTAGATGTTGACTATTGGCTATCAGACAAACAAAAAGACCAAGCAAAAGGGTACTACAGTAGACTAAATTATCTCCCATTAGGACTAAACATTATTGAAAATGGGATTTGTATGAATGCATTAAAGCTATTAATTATCAAATTCAAAATTAACTTCCCAAAATCAATTTTGAAAAGACTTTTAATTTTACAACAGCATGCTGTCTGTACAGAGGAAAGTAACGAAACCATTTTTCAGATACATGTTAAGGGAGTATTTGGAATCTCACTACTAAAACACTGTAATACAAGTCAGGGTCAAGAAACCTCAAGATTAAATATGGCTATCCTAGCTGTTAACACAAAATCATCGCAACGGCAAACTTCAGGTAACCCATGGCAACCGGACTTACCTCCTGTGAGGGTCAAGGTCGCAGAGTCAGCTGTTGTTCCCACCAGATTGGTGGCGTAGCATGTGTAGGTCCCGGCGTCGCTGGTCACTGCATTAGAGATGGTGAGAGATGGGCTGTTTGTATTGGCTCCCAAGGTGTACCTTAAATATTACATACACTTAATGTACAAATAGAAACCAAGGAATTCGGCATGCTGTTAACCAAAGTTCAAAAACGAAATCATTAATTTTTCCAAAAGTCATGAAAGTTGAAATACATGTATAGAAATATGTAAAGAAATATCAAAGGTCAAAAATCCTGATGGACAGGGAAAGTCATACACCTAACATATCAAACAGTTTTTTGAGTAAAAATCATTTTTCTAATATGGTCCAACTCCAAGATCAAGGTCACACGTCATTACTTCAAATGAAACCTGTAGTCACAAAGAATCTACAAGAGAAATTCAAAATATCATGTACCTCATCCTTTTAAAAAATTTCATAATTTACCTAGACTTTGTTTTAACAAGAACCTATATCATGGTCGCATATCACGTGATTCGCAAATAATATGTTCCACAGGAATCCCCTTTTATTAAACCAGGTAAATGCTGTCCTAATCTACTTTATATGAATTTATTTTAGGCCTATCATATGACCATCATAAATTATATGATGATCATATATATAGTGATCAAAAATAGACGTATATTCAAAGAATACTTAAACAGAAAAATTTTGCATCTATACTCGCACCATATCATAACATGTGGAGAGCATTGAAAATTATCTGATTACATGTAAGTGTTCTCTGAATATTACTGTATTCTTGATCATAATAGACTTTTAAAGACTACCGTAGTGCACTATTCCAACAACATAAAAGCTAACGTATTACTGGAGAATTTCAGTTATATTGGATAATCTGCTTCCTATTTCACTCACCTTCCTGCAGAGGCAGAAATCTGTACATTATTGCCACTTCCACTGGGGTCAAATATCCAGTACCGTGTAGATATGGCCGGGGTAGCGGAAATGGTACAAGGTATCGTTATACTATTACCCGTGAGAACGCTGTAACTTGATTGTGCGATCGACACTGATGGGCTACCTGCAATGGTTACCATGAAAACATATCTATCAACAGATTCAAAGTCAAATTCAAATAAATTTAAATACATCCTTTAAATAGAATATGTAATTATATTAAAGTTTTTATTAAAACAGGAATCAACTCATTTATCAAGGCAATCCTGTTCTTTAAAAAAAAAAACATCATAAATTTTTATTTTTCCAATTCTATAATTGTAGATGTCTACAAATATCGAAATTTTAGACTGGTATCAAATGGTTGTATAGAAAAAAAAATTCATAGTAGAACAAACCATGTTCAAATGAATTTTTTTTTATTACGCTTTTGTTCCCTTTACGTTTTCACAAATGTAAAAAAATATAAAACAATGAGAGATTTTTTTTTCTATAAATAATATTGAAAATCACACTGTTACAGAATTTAAAATACTTCACACAAACTAGTAAAGCACTGTATTTTGTGTATGGGTAAATCGTGCATTAAGCATGTCAGATCGGCCTAATTACCGTATAACCAGAAATTTTCGCAATATACTAATTTTCGCTATATTCGCGAGTGATTTGGAATCGCGAAAAATTATTCTCGCGAAAAATTGTGTTTGATAAGGTTGATCAAAAATTGGTTTATCCGTTACATTTGTTCATATTGTACATGTGCAATTGTTCATTTTTCCTGACAAGACATTAAGACAAGTGAAAGTATTGTGTTCTCATGATAGAAATAACTAAAACTTCAATTACAAAAGGTACAAAACAGTTACATCATATGTACATATTTATTTCTAATTAAGGAATCGCGAAAAATTGTACTCGCGAAAATAAAGACACCCTATTTTACCATTAAATCGCGAAATTTGATACTCGCGAACATTTCTGGTTATACGGTATTACCATACAGCAAGCAAATGAGTCAAGAAAAGTGGCATTCTGACATCTATATAATACAACATAAGCAAGCATGTCATATGAACTTTGTTAATTATGTTACATATGGTAAACTGATACCAAAAATGAAAAATTAATATCATATACACTGTTACAATACACATACGCATACATGTATATGCACCAACAACCTGTTACAATTTACACTGCTACATGTTGTAACTTTACTGTTACGATTAATTCACATTCTGCTGTTATGACTCACTCTGTTGTTATGATCAGACTCTACTGTAATGATTCACATTCTGCTGTTATGATTCACACTCTGCATTTATGACTCACACTCTGCTGTTATGATTCACATTCTGCTGTTATGATTCACATTCTGCTGTTATGATTCACATTCTGCTGTTATGATTCACATTCTGCTGTTATGATTGACACTCAACAGTTATGATTCACACTCTGCTGTTATGATTCACACTCTGCTGTTATGATTCGCATTCTGCTGTTATGATTCACATCCTGTTGTTATGATTCACATGCTGCTGTTATGATTCACATTCTGCTGTTATGATTCACATTTTGCTGTTATGACCCACACTCTGCTGTTAGGATTCACACTCTGCTGTTACTATTCACACTCTGCAGTTATGATTCACACTCTGCTGTTATGATTCACACTCTGCTGTTGATTCACATTCTGCTGTTATGATTTCTGCTTTGATACATGTTAACTCACTTCACTTTACTTTGTAAGATTACAATATAAACTATCTACATCTTTCACACAGTTATTACATGTTACATACACGGACAAGTTCACAATATGAGTCGCAATTTCAGGACTAATGATGCATCAAAAATCAAAGCTTTTTTTTTTTATAGAAATTCACCTTTTTTTTATTAACAGCAACAATTACTAGCGCTACTAATCCCTACTACATTGTTAGTGTGACATGCAACAAGTATAATTTGCATCTTCCTCAAAATTAACATTTTTTTCAGATTTTTAAGGAAATGTAGGTTGGGTTCATTTTATTGTACATGTACTTAGTCACAACAATAGATAGATTGCCATTGCATACATCCGTTCACATCTTTTTGCCAACATATACTGTAGAATGAAAATAGTCAACATCAAAGTGTAACATCATTTCTAAATATGACCAATTTAGATTTTTTTAAACTTAAGTGACAAAAGAAATACTGGCTTGAAATAGAGTGGAAATAGAGTAAACGGTTACTTCCCCACCCAAACCCCCTCGGCCCCTCCCCTATCAGAGAGAAATATCTGCTACATACTAGACTTTGAAATTTCTGTCCTGCACTTAGAGTAAGTAATTCTGAAGACGTTACTGAGACTTTACTAAGCAAGGCAATTAACAGGTTACAGCAAAGTCAGAAATCAACGATATTAATCAACATCTACAGGTAATGACGACTCACTTCCTGTAATAATCAGGGTAGTTATATCACTTTTTCCCGTCCCTACTAAATTGGTAGCATGGCAAGTATAATTAGCGCCATCCTCAAAATTAACATTATAGATTTCTAATGATGGGTCGGACGGGCTTATTCCGCCGTACTTTATCAAGTTTGTTGTAGAATATATGGAGGTAGTTGTGCCATTCACTGATTTTTCCCAATAAATGCCGGAGAAATCAGGGCTAGCCGATATAGAGCATCCAAGAGTAGCATTTTCTCCGTAAAGTACAGAGTATGAAGTCTGGCCAATAGAGATGGTAGGAATACCTAGTTTGGAAAAAAATTGTACAGAAGAAGATGGATCAAAAGTTTCCTTGAATTCTTTCTTGCAAAAAGGTCGACTGAATATGAATTGAGAAAATCCTTCAAAGATTCAAGAAAAATAGTAAGCAGAAATTACGATAAGCAACTTCAATTGTTTTACATGTAACAAATACCCAGGCTATTAATATAGTTAACAGTACAATCAGAAATCAACATTCAAACAGCCGTGAAACTCACTTCCTGTTATAGTTAAATTAACTTGTACGCTGGATCCCGTCCCCACTAGATTAACGGCTTTGCAGACATATATGGCATCATCGTCAAAATCAACGTTATAGATCTCTACAGACGGTGAACCGAGCGTCACTCCGCCATATTTGGCTACATCAGTGGTAGAATTTATGACACCGGTTGAGCCATTGGCAATTTTTTCCCAGTACACACTGCTAACACTAGGTACCCCTGACACTGTACATGAGAGGGTAGCATCGTTCCCATACAACACTGCATAGGAACCCTGACTAACTGTGACAGTGGGAACACCTGAGGTGGATAAGTATAATTTACTGAGACGCTCAGTAAACGGTAAAACGTAAGGTCATGATTATGTTAAATTCAGAATTTTCTATCAGGTCCTTATTTATTACTTCAATAATGGGTATTATTGACTATACTGACATTTAACAGAATTGCTTGATTAGGGATAAACTCAAGGAGGTTATAATCATATACATTCAACATAAA
Organism: Pinctada fucata; assembly: GCA_028142955.1. NCBI lineage: Eukaryota > Metazoa > Mollusca > Bivalvia > Pterioida > Pteriidae > Pinctada > Pinctada fucata. The sequence goes on along the minus strand of AP027110.1, from coordinate 49,536,044 downwards.
CTGTTAGACCTTATCTTTTACCCAGATATTTGCATTAGTTATATCTATACCTATATTATCAAATTATTTATTATATTTTTTCATTTGTTAACAATACTTATACCGGTATATTAGCTATAATTTTTTTTTTTTTCACTAACAGCAATAATTTTGTCAATGATTTATGATGCATCAAAAACCCATACAATTTTCAACTTCATTGTCTAGTAAACTCACTTCCATTCACGAGAAAGGTCGCTGAAGAACTTGAACCAGTGCCGGCTAAATTTAGCGCAAAGCACGTATATATTCCCTCGTCATTGAAATTCACGTTATAAATTTCTAAGCTTGGATATGATGCGTTCATTCCACCATATTTGGACGTGTTTGTATCCGGGTAAATGAAGTTGCTAACGCTATTGGCGGTCTTCTCCCAGTAAAAACTCGTGGCACTTGGGCTTGCCGTCACGGTACATTGTAATATGGCTGTTGTTCCATATATAGACGTGTAGGAACTAGCGCCTATATCTACTGTAGGCGAACCTAGAAAAATTGGTGAAAAACATAGCAGGTGTCATCTAAACTATGGGTGATGCAGCTCAAGTTAAAACAAGCTACTTCCCTTTAGTCCAATTTTGTGTGATAATACCGGTATGTCATTTTTTAAGTTCCAGATAAAAACTTCTGAAATAACTAATCCTGATAGATATTTTTGAATCTGTTCAGTATTTTTGCAAGTAGAACCAATAATGAACTCATTAAAACGTTTCTTTTTTATATTTGTTTTGGATCAAAATTTAATCAGTAGAACGGTAGAGGATTCAATACTTTGTGAGTGTGAGTACTTAATACTGAAATTAATTTGCAAATTAAGTTCTAATGAGGTATGAGGATTACTACCTACTGATTTTCTGAAACTATTTTAACAAGAGCTGACTTTTGTATTAGTAATCTTAAGCAACAAGATGTAACACTAGAGTACTTATATAAATCAAATTTTAAAAGCTGTCAGGATCTAAGATTCTATACTTATCATATTGAAGTTATGTTAAATATATCTAAGAAATATAATCAATCTAAAATCATTTACAAAATGTACACACACATACGTAATATGGCTACTATATGATGACCAAATAACGTAGCATTCATTTGAATGTTTTAATTAGTAAAGTATCTAAAAAAGCATTAGTATGAATAAGATCGATATAATATAATAATGCTGAAGGCAATCTTTTCTGTAAAATGGAAATTTCTTCCCGAAGAAAAATATGCAGATTCTACTTTAGTTAAAAAGAAATACTATATAATCCCTTGTAGGAAGGGGTTGTATTTTCTGTAGTTTTAAGCATTTCCAAATAATTAACCCCCCAAAAAATTAAAAATTAATATATGACCTTGAAAAAATTTCCATTTCTCCAGAATACACATGTATACACAAATTTTAATACAATGTATATTAAAATCAATATGAGAAAATGCATGCATATATATGTGTAACACAGAAACACTGGTACATGTCGTAAAGTACAAAATATTCAGCTGTTCTGAACGATTTGGATATGAGTTGCAAAGTAATTTCTGTTTAAAGCCATATTCACATATTTAATCTTAAACATTTTTAAAGGTTTTATACTCTTTTATATCGAAGGATTCACCTTGATTTATTGAATTGTACTGAAAATGATAGATTTTTTTTTTTTCCTTACAGGATATGAAAATTTAAATTTATTTTTCAGTTCAACTTTGCAAAATTATTCTGAAAATACTGATAAATGATTACATAATAACTGCATCACACCATGCAGAATCAAAAATATGGGCACTGATTCACTGTAAAACTTACACTCCATCAATGGCAAGCAAACAATATATTAGTACAGTATGTGATTTTAAAGTCCCTTGAAAAACCATTTCAGCCTCAGAATTACATGCAAAAATTAGATACAGCATGCTTTAATTCCTTTATAAATGCCAGTTATGCAAATAAATGCTTGCATATGCCAAGATTTTATGCCACATTTCTTGCTCTTCATTCAAAATGTATGGAACAATATAAATTACACCATTCATTTCCCTCAAATCTATATCCCAGCAACCTTTCACAAATTTTTTTTTTCTTTTTGCAGATTTTGAAAAAAAAAACCTCATAAAATTTTTTGACAATTTCACTTTACACAAATTGAAAAAAAATCTATCTGCACCAAAAATTCAGTTTCTCAGACCAACAACAAACAAATACAAGACTGTTGCTATGGTTACCTGAACCATGCGACTTACTTCCTGTTACGTTAAAATCAGCAGTGTCTGTTCCCGTTCCCACTACGTTGACGGCAGTACATGTGTAACTTCCTGTATCTGAGAATGTAACGTTAGTGATGGTTAACGCAGGGCTGTTGGTGGCTTGTGACACGGTGTACCTAAAAATAGATATGGAGAATAAAGAGCAGCCTGCACATTTCAAAACTTTTATAAAGATCTCTCTGAAATAAGGATATCTTTTATAAATCTTAAATGAAAATAGTATAAATATCCTTATAAATTAAGGTTTTTCTAATTAATCTTGAAAGAAAATGAATGTTCAAGAATAATAATGAATGTCAACTGTTGCATGTCAGATTCTACATATTTGACCTTGGCTTTTAAAGTTACCTCGACTTACTTTAAACTTGCAATATTAGTTGTACGTGAATTAAGATTAAAATTTGCTTTTTCTGCATAACTTTAAATTGATTCCCTAATTTCACCACTGAGACTTATTAGAATAGTCTAACTATATGATATATTTAATAAAAGTCAAATTGACGTACCTGCCAGTAGATTGTGAGATTTGTACGTTATTTGCCGAGTTGCTAGGGTTGAATATCCAATACACGGAGGTTGTAGCGGGATTTGCCGAAATGGAGCACGGGAACTGGATGTTTGTACCAATCAGAGCACTGTATGAAGTCAGGGGTACGTTCACTGTAGGGGCATCTAAAATCATATGTCATTGCTACATGAGAAAAAGTGATCCTTAAGTGTCGCTATGCTTCGCAGGCGACAAAAAAAAAATATATAAGTAGACTGTTTTAGATAAAGTACACGTCCTTAACCAATACTATTTGTCGAATATGCCATCTTGATTCAGAGTCAAGTAATGACGGCCAAAGTTGCAGGGGTTTTAAATAAACCATTATCATATTAATGCATTTCATATTACCTTCATATAAGTTTACTGCAGTAATATGAAAAATTGTCTTATAATTGCAAATTTAATGCTATTATTAATGTAGATTTAAAACAATTTAACATTTGATAAAATTATTTTACAGATGGACAATGAGCCTTGCTCCTCATTACAATGGTTAAGGACATGCAAGGTAATTTTCAGTATACATGAATCAAAATGTAAAATTAATATCTCTGAACCAATTCTAAAATTGAAAGATTAAAGGATATAAAATATAATAAATATTTATTAAACCTTTAATTTGATCTTTTTATATAAAAAATCTTCATTTATTACTTTTAAAATTTCATTCTATCTAATGTATGCAAATTAAACTTAATCCAACATAAATCTCATTCTATGTCATGCATCATGCATAAAATGTTAAACAATTAAAATTCTCTCGAAAATGAAGTAGAAATAGATATTAATACAGTTTATTTAACCTGAAAATGAAGATGTCTATCATCCTTTTAATAAAGTGACAACACCCATCAAAAATCACACTTTGTTGAATGTTAAAAGTATTATAAAAGTCAGTGAAAATAATAATGTGACGAGAGAAATCAATTAAAGCTGAAATAAGAAAAAAAAAGAAGAATATCAATTAGCTGAAAATAAAAAAAATCATTTCATTATTGTACATGCTTTATAATAGTTAAACTTATATTTCAAGTCAAAAGGTGATATTGAAAAAGAAATGATCAACTCTACTTTTTGTTTAGGGAATTTCTTAAATGTTGATTTCTTCAATGTTGTCCCATTTTTAGGCCTAATTTAAGGCTAAAAGGGAGTACATCATGTATATTTGAGATACAAAGTTATTACAATTTATAATCCGATAACAGTATATTTGTGCTATCATTGAAAGAAATTTCATAAATGACACATTTGTCATGATTTGACAACGAAGTCAATATTTCTGTTATAACAGTGATTTTTTAAAAATTAATCAAAATAAGCTCAATGCTGAAATATTCAGATAGTATCCATTTAGTGAAGCAAAATTCTCAAAACAAACTTTAATCATTTAAAATGACAGTTTAAATACAATGTCGCACAATGTTACCAAACATTTTTTTATCATACGTCTCTGATGGATGGGTCAAGACCATGATGATGTAGTGCATTTCCATGGCAATTTAATGTCATCAAACTACATGCCACCAAGACAAAATCTGCCATAGCAACACTCAACTTTCAAAATTCAGCAAAAACATGCACAAAGTCACACATCACTGTTTACATTAACATTAAACCTACATCCATCAACAAGCAACAGAACTTGTGGACTTTGACCAGTGCCGGCAAGGCTTCTAGCATAGCAGACGTACAATCCCTCGTCGTCAAAATTTAGAGAAAATATCTGAAGCATCGGCCAGGATGGTGTCATGCCGCCATATCTAGCTGAGCTGTTACCGGGGAATATGTACGAAGTGTTACCATTGGCTGTTTTGGACCAATAGATATCAAGGACAGGTGGGCTACCAGAGGCAGAGGAGAGCAGAGTTACGTTACTTCCGTATATGGCCGTTTTGGACGTGCTAAACACTGTCACTATGGGAGGACCTGGATAGGGGCCAAGTCAGATTGAGTCATGTGACGTAAATTCAAAATATTGAATAATGGTTACATTGTCAACATTAATATGTTAAAGGAATTAATTGAAATTTTTGTTGGAGTCTCCAAAAGTCTTTTAACAGTTGGACTGAAAATTTCAGATTTGATGGTAAATTATTAAAGGAATGAGCTAATAATTGATTAAATCTTTAAAAGTCATGAATTTATCTTAAGATAAAGCCTTTAGATATGCAAGAAAATGTGCTCTAGAATGATTTGCCAACATTCACAGACTGGAAAACATTCAGAAGGATAATGACAATGATATGGAAGAACCAGACGTACACAGACACGCGTACGAGGTTGATGATGAATTTTTATGATTCATTCTTAGACTACATTTTTCAAAGCAATGACATAGTTTAGCACTGAGAGCTGAAACTTCTCTGCATGACGATAATCTTGCTCTGTTTTATTGCGCTGAAAATTTCATCAGCACGTCGTTTTCTTTACTTCTTGTAGAAAATCAATATAAACATAAGAAATTACAGAAAAAAACTGTCATGGTAACAGAATAAAACAGTCTTCTAGATTATGGGTGAAAACATATTAATATATTTAAAATCCTTTGATTTTTAATTCACCTTCATTTGCTACTCTTATATCAATCCCAGATTTCTATCGTAGGTAGAATACCACCTGTGCGGCAAGATCACCATCATGCAAGCAAGATGAGAAAGCTTATGAAGTTTTCCTACAGACAGATTTGTTCATGATGTAACAACAAAATGAAGCTGAATAATGAGAAATAGCATGATTTCCACAATACTAACGAATTCTAAAGCAATGTGACACCCAAGTAAACTGGTACATGTTTTTTTTTTTTTTTTTTTTTTTTTTTTTTTTTAGGTTAATCTAAAACTTTCATTGGTTTGTTGGGGTTTTTTTGTTGTTATACATTGATTTTTTTTATTTATATTGTACTGTTTCCAGATACATTTTTTTATTTTTCTTGTAAACATAACTGCAAAGCTGCTGAAAAAAGATTAACAGATTTTTTTTCATATCATTAATACACTTTGTTCTCTATACCATTTCAACGACATATATACTCAAGATAACTAATTCAGATGAAAATCTTAAAATGTGTTTCACTAACTATAAATAAAAATATTTTCAAAAAATTATATAATTTTCTATTTTATTTCTCAACATTCCATGCAATACATTAAGGATAATACAAAAGAAAATACAAATAATTCTATATGATCATTATTATAAGTAAAGAACAAAGTATTCTAGATCATTGTGATGATAATACTTTCTGCTATAGTAAAGAGTCAAAGACTTTAAATAAGGAATCCATATACTTTGTACATTGTAAAGATCATGCCATCTTCATGCCACTCACATGTAAATACTTTTAAGTGGATGGGTTGGGTTTTTGAATTTCCCGCCAAACTTGTTGCTAGGCAAACATAATCTCCCTCATCGCTCTTAGTAATGGAATAAATGGTAAGGGAGGGGTTGTTTGTTGTTCCTCCACTAAACTTCATAGACCCGAATGTGTTAAGACTTTGTGCCACTCCATTTTGTATCCGTTGCCAAGTGACACCTGTTGCCGGGGGATACGCCACAAGGACACAGTCCAAGGTCACAGATTTTCCAACAGCTGCTGTGTACTGTGTATGTGGAGCTGACAATACTGGGGAACCTTTCAGTGATAATACATCACAAAATTAGAAAAGTGACCTTTCTAATATCAAGGTCAAGGTCAAGAACTCAAACGAAAAGAGAAAATTAATCTTCATAAATTGCTAGCTTTCTTGCTACACTACTTCATGCAGTGACTTACTGCCGAGTATCTGCAGTATAGATTTCCCACTTCGTCCTTGACCTGCCCTATTTCTAGCTATGCAGACATACACACCGGCATCCTGCACGTTTACATTATTTATAACGAGGTCAGGGGAGGTGACTGTTCCACCATTATATCTATTATCGGAAGCTGGATTGACGACGGTAACGATGCCGTTACGTATTCTCTTCCATTGTAGAGAAGTGATAGGCAGAGTCGAGCTCAGACTGCATGGTATGGTGACAGAGAATCCTGGCTTAGCTCTGTATATACTCTTAGGCACATTTACAGCCGGAGTAGCTATAAAAGTACCATATAAAACAGATATTTCAAAACATATACTCATATAGAGAGATACATGTACTGTAATTTCAGCTGTGGTATTTCAAGTCATATGGTCCAGTCATATTCTTTTGTGTTCAAATTTTCTTTTTTTTTTTTTAATTTTATGAACAACCTCTAGAGCATTTTACCATATAAGCTTGACAAATGAATCGATGTTCAGAGAAAAATATTTCTTCCTCTGAAATGATATTAAATTTCTGGCTACATCTTTATGGGACTCACTTGCTACGACTTGTAGATGGGTGGGACGGCTCCTTCCCGTCCCTATGACGTTTTTAGCCGAGCACCTATACATCGCAGCATCCATCAGAGAGGCATCATTAATCACCAGCGAGGGAAAATAAATGCTCCCTCCTTGATATTTACTAGTCCCTGCTGTGTTTATTATTGTCCTTGTAGCGCGCATGTCGTTGATTTTTTCCCATGCGACTTCTGTTGCCATTGGTAACGCAGTGATTTGGCAGTGAAGGGTTATTGTATTGCCCATCAATACTGTGTACTGATTGGACAGTATGGTTACTATGGGAACACCTAGAATATTGGCCAATCACAGTTAGTCAATATGGATCAAGTGACATGCAAAACGTATGTATATATGTGCCATGCATGTAGTCATTTTGCAATCAGCTTTTTTAACATGTCTCAAGGCTGTCAAGACAAAGCAGCAAACTATACTATCTATCCTACAAAATCCAGGATTTTCTTCCTTTTGCACAGAAAGATTTTACTTCAATCAAACTCTACTTCCACTGCCATGCAGAGTTTGAGCTTATTCTGTCCAGGAATCTTAGATATAATGATTGTTTGCACCGAGTCTACCTCTACTAAAATGCAACTCTGAAAATCTATTTCCGTTAGCAGCAAATTCGTCATTTGGATAATCATTTTTCTTTCCTTTATTCTTGAATTTGATTGTCTATTTTGCTTTCATGCATTACCATGGATAAGACTATAATAGATCCATTAACACTCTCACATCTCCAGCAGCAGTCTTGTAGTGGATATAGACACAATTCATGCATGCCGTGTTGATTATATTCAAGCAGCGCCCTCTATCTACTATATACTCACTTCCTGTTACGTCCAGGAAAGTCAGTTGACTCTGACCTGTTCCGGCCGAGTTGGTTGCTAGGCAACGATACTGAGCTTCATCGTTTGTGCTTACGTTATAAATAATCAGTGAAGGGGAGGAAACTGTGGCTCCTCCATACTTGGTTGTCGTAGCGACATTTAACGTAGCAATGCCCTCTGATTTCACTCGTTGCCAGGTGATGGAGGTCACAGCTGGTGACCCTGAGGCACTGCAGGTCAAGGTCACTATAGAACCTATGGTTGCCTGGTACATGTTTTGTGGTATGTTGACAGATGGGGCACCTTAATTTGGAAGGAAAGTGAGGGGGATTTAATAATAGAGTTGTCTAAAAGAGAGTCAGTATACAAGTTTGTTACCTAAAATCCTATGTTAGATAAAGAACACAGAGCAGGAAATGGTACAGAATTTTCAATTGTTAAAGATCTTCAGACAATTTAATCCCCAAATATTAATATGGCAAAAAAACTAAAGATGGTAATTTTCATGAAGTAGGATATACAATGGTGATTAAAAAAAGGTTGTTTGAAATGGGGTTTTTTTCTCTTTATAATTTGATTTTGATTCCAATTTGGACTTCTATAGAACAGGACCAAGGAGAAAAGATGTGTCTTTATCATCCAGTCAGACTTCTATAGATGACTAGTACAGGATTTATTTGACCTAATCATGTTTCTATGTGTCTATGTTATGGAGTTGGACTTCTATAACTTAGTACAAGAGCTTTCATTCTACAGTTTTTAAGGTCATGTACCACTACTCTATCATTTACTCACTTCCCACAACGTCTACAAACGTCAACTGACTCTGCCCTGTACCGGCACTATTGGTTGCTAGGCAACGGTAACTCCCTTCGTCTGAGTTTGCGACATTGTTTAAGGTCAGACTAGGCGTACTGACGGAACCTCCGCTATATTTTCCACCTGACGCTGCAACGTTGATAGATGAGGTTCCTTGGCTGTTCAGGATTTGCCAGGTTACCGTGGTTACCGTTAAACTTGACGATATGCTACATGGGATTGTAAGGGAATTTCCCAAAGTAACTTGGTACTGATTCTGGGGTATGGACACACTGGGATTGCCTTGAGGGATAAATGCATATCATATTTTTTTTCCTTTCTTTTATATGTATAAACAGAAATATTTGTATACAGTACCATGCCAAATAGTTCAAATATATCATGTACAATACATACTACGTACAAAGTTATAGATGTGCAAGTTTTTTTAATATACAAATAATTATAATTTTGTTTGCATGGAAAAAAGAGATATAACTGGAAGTATGTGCATCAAAATATACCAAAATAATAGAAGAGTTCGTGCTTTTGAAAATACCACAAAGATAAATTTAGCCAATATATGAATAGGTAAAGGACACATGCACCAAACCGAAAAATAACGGGGGACAAAATCTCAAACCAGGGATAATACCAGTGGGGATACATGCTATATGATAGGTATACGTGTTCCATAACTTACTTCCTTGGACTGTTAGAAAGGTGGCTATGCTGAATCCGTCTCCGACTTGATTCGATGCTACACATCGATACGTGGCCTGGTCGTTAAAATTCAGATTATTGATGGTTAACGATGGATTGTTCAGCGTTCCGCCGCTATATTTAGCTGAGTTGGTTGTTGTTAGGATGTCAGTGTTACTGTTGGCCGTTTTCTCCCATCTCATGGAGGACGCAGATGGGTTGCTAGCGATCGAACATGGAATGGTTGTGGAATTTCCAAACATTGCCGAATATGAATTTGATGGAATGGTTACCGTGGGAACATCTGAAGAGTGAGTTAGTCCAATCTAATTCAAGCAGTTAAAGCAAGTATAAAGCAAATACTCAATTAATGCAAATTAGAAAAAAAAATCACAAATCTATTAAGCATTGCATTTTAAAGAGATTGATGATAAAACATCATAATCAAAAGCTGAAATTTCAATTTAATTTTTCAGAGAAAAGCAAAATATGAAGAAAATCAATCAGTTGTTAAGTTATAGAAAACTGCACACAGAACGGAGAAAACGGTTGGGAAATGTGAGTAATATATAAAGGAATTCTAGAGGTTTAAATATTTACAAAAAGGGTAGAGTTGAAGTCACAACCATAGAACAGATATCAGGAGAAAGAACATCACGGTAAATATGGATGATACAGAGACAGTGCTTGCCTACACCATATATGGTTAATACATGATCACTCAATTTTAATTATTCTGATTTGATGATAATTTCATTTCATTTTTTTGTAAATTACTTGTATCATGAATTTCACTTTAATCACCCAAAATTTTCTTTTCAAAGACCCAAAAAATTCCTAACATACTTGTATCAACTGTAAAACTTAAAAATCTCTGCAAGTTTGATGAAGTATATATCTTATATAATGAGTTATAGCCATTTATGTGAAAGTGTGATTACCAGACAAACAGACAGACAGACAGACAGACAGACACTGGATGAAGTAATTCCTATGTATCAGCCTTCAGTTGCATAACAGGTGAAAATTTCATGTGGCGGGAAGTTTAGGATATCATGATATGAGCCATTCCAAAGGTAGATAACTCAGTATTGGAATAAAATACGATATGGTACTGAATAATAATGATCAGATTAAATGAAATATAAATAAAACTATCAATATGATAAAATCATGCAGACCACATCACCAAGGTAACATAACCACACCCGACAACCAAAGCTGAATACATTTTGTATTATAATAAAATATGGAAACAATGACTCATAACAAAACCCATCAACCAATGTCAAATACTATAATAAATAAAACAAAACAAAAAAATGCACCCTCCAAATATGAATACAACAAGCAATAAATACATGTGCCCTGCGAACTTACTCCCTGTTACATCCAAGAACGCTTGGTTACTTTGACCTAGACCTGCGGCATTGACAGACAGACACCTGTAGTATCCCTCGTCTAGTGTGGAATTAGCGTCCGTTATGGTGAGTGATGGGGTCACGATGGTACCCCCGGAGTATTTCTGGCCGTCGATGGTGATGTTACTAGCTGTCTGTCCGGGGAAGTCACTAACTTGCCAGTACACCAGTGTCTGTGTGGGCGTGGCCGTTACGTTGCAATCTATCGTTACAGACTGTCCCGTAACGACAGAATACGTATTGTTGCCGAGCGACACAGAAGGGATGTCTGATATGAAATTAATTATTTTGTTACGTTATACTAAAATGAACTCAGTCTACAAACTTAATTTTTATGCTGTGTACAAATAATCAATTAATTTACATCTTTCATCATATGCCAAAAATATTTCTAAATGAAGTCATGATAAATGAGGCCACGAACTGATTACTATCAGAATATTATTTCACTTTATTTCTACCCTTTCACAAATTTTCCAATCATGCTCTACTTCAAATGTATCTCCTACTCTCTTTCCCTTTCAATGCACTCCATAATCCTTCTTCCCTTTCAATAAATTATCAATTTCTTCCTACAGGGTTTTTTCTAGCCCCTGATGTCAGGGGCCTTGGCCGTTGAAATTGGGAATTTTACAACATTTTAACCTAAATTGGGAAATAAATTTCAAACAACAAAAAGATATATTCATGCAAATTATCCCTTATCATATCAATTGTCTATATTTTGAATCCTTCCTTGAGTTGAACTAACACAACATGTTTGTTCTTCTTTCCCTTGACTTTCAGTTAATGATACGTAAATTAGAAATGAATTTCTCGTTTTGGAGAAAAGATTGAATTGGGAATTTTTAGGTCTAAAATTGGGAAAAAGTACCTCTTTTTGACGTTGGGAATGGGGCCGAATTTCGGCCCCCTACAGACCCTAAAAAAATCCCTGTCCTACATTGTAATACAATGGCTACACTCTTCCCCTTCTTATATATTGACAATATATAGTCCTTCCTTTTGAAGTCTTCATCTATCCTACTCTCTCTTCTATAATTTCCTTTTCCTCCATATCTTCCAATCTATCATTATATCTTCCCAGCCTTCCAATTTAAGAATGAACCCATTTTCCATCAAAGAACTATTTGTTTATTCATTTATCCTTCTTTGTGGTTTTTTCGTACACATCATAAAAATTTTGTGAGTAACAGTCTGCTGCTAGATTAACTGGCTGCTCTTTTCTAGATTTTACTAGTAGATCCTAGCAAAATTATCTAAATATGCCGAGAAAATTCCAAGTATCAGAGAAGCACTATATCCATATTCTACAATATTAATAACAGTGTCAAAATTTCAAGAAAAGTTTATGGCACAAAGAATTAGATGCAATTTTTTCTATTTCTATAGTAAGAAGTTATAACTACATTGTAAATCTAAAGAATAACTTAGTCTAGCACAAGAGTTGAATGTCCCATGCGAAAACAGAGACATGCAGAATGTTCCTCGAAATTTGGAATAAGATAATCCAGAATGGGGAACGTATCAAAACTCTTTTTTGTAGCATTCTGAACCTGTGAGGGGGCATCTCAAACTAATTGGTTAGACAATTAACCACAGGGTGAACTTTGTGAGCTGGAGAGACAATAACAACATTTTTCTCATCTAACTTACTTCCTTGGACGTCTAAAAACACTGTTCCACTTTGACCTTGACCTACAGCATTGGTTACCAAGCAACGGTAACTTCCCTCATCACTGCTTTGAGCATTTGTGATGATTAACTGTGGAACAGATGTGGATCCGCTGCTGAATCGGCCCCCAATCGTAATTTGTACGGTTTGTCCGCCAGATGTTCGTTCCCACGCCACGGCAGTAGCACTGGGATTAGCATTATAGGAACACTGAATTGTAGCATTGTTGCCAATGGTTACGGTGACAGCAGAGCCAATCGTGACGGAGGGTACACCTGGAATAACAGAGTGTGAAATTTAAATTTCTATATACAGACGGACTTGAACAATAATATGTTGGATAGAATTAAATAAATTATTCACTCTTAAAATTTGGTAAAATTAATTTTCAATCTTCAAGAAGCTTGAAAATATCATTAACACAATTTGATAAGATATTCAAATAAACACAATGTATTCTAAAACCAAACCGATTTAAAAAATATCCAGAGAAAATGTATGCATAAACTGCACATAGTATAAGCAGCAAAAAGCAAGTGCAAGAGTGACAGTGTACAAGGCTCTGTAACAAAACCACTGGTGCAGTACATTGTGTTATGTTAAATAATTTGATAATATAGTATGTCATATATTGACATTTTCATATAAGCATTAAATAAACTGAAGTAGTTCATATATATTTTCTTACTTTTTCACGAAATTATTCCTCATTTCTACTCAAAACCAGACTTGTCAGAATGACAACATAGCTCGCCGGTGGCAACCATATGTAAATTGCAACAACAACAATAAAAAAGGTCTTATCATAAGGAACGCACATGTGAAATATCAAAGCCCTATCACTTACCAATCAAAAAATATGGCCAACCTTAAAGTTTTTCAAAAGTAGGTCAATCATCTCCAAGGTCAAGGTCACAAGGTCAAAAATTTTGGTATCCATGGAAACGTCTTGTCACAAGGAATACACATGTGAAATATCAAAGCCCTATCACTTACCATTCAAAAAATATGGCCAAGGTTAAAGTTTTTCAAAAGTAGGTCAATCATCTCCAAGGTCAAGGTCACAAGGTCAAAAATTTTGGTATCCATGGAAACGTCTTGTCACAAGGAATACACATGTGAAATATCAAAGCCCTATCACTTACCATTCAAAAAATATGGCCAAGGTTAAAGTTTTTCAAAAGTAGGTCAATCTCCAAGGTCAAGGTCACAAGGTCAAAAATTTTGGTATCCATGGAAACGTCTTGTCACAAGGAATACACATGTGAAATATCAAAGCCCTATCACTTACCATTCAAAAAATATGGCCAAGGTTAAAGTTTTTCAAAAGTAGGTCAATCTCCAAGGTCAAGGTCACAAGGTCAAAAATTTTGGTATCCATGGAAAGGTCTTATCACAAGGAATACACATGTGAAATATCAAAGCCCTATCACTTACCATTCAAAAAATATGGCCAAGGTTAAAGTTTTTCAAAAGTAGGTCAATCTCCAAGGTCAAGGTCACAAGGTCAAAAATTTTGGTATCCATGGAAAGGTCTTGTCACAAGGAATGCACATGTGAAATATCAAAGCCCAATCTGTATTGGTTTAAAAGTTATAAGCAAGGTTAAAGTTTTTGTGCACGCGCACGCAGACGCAGACGCAGACGCAGACGCAGACGCCAACGCCGACACCGGGGGTATGACAATAGCTCTGCGAACATTCGTCCCGGCGAGCTAAAAATTATCATTTGAAAATGTAATCTTTATGATTATTTTATTTTCAATCAAATAAACTCTGAAATGTAAATTCATAGACCGGAATCGCTGTGCAAACCGGCCAAAAATTATGATTATCACAACTTTACTATATGACATGTAACATTAGCTGCATTTATATCATATATAATATTCATATATTATTTGCTAAAAATAACACACTCAGATGAGATACAAATTGTGTTATATTTCAGAGGTAGAAATATGAGTTGTTTAAATTTGATTGTTTGTAGTTACATTGTAGGTCAAATTTATCATATGTAGAATTAAGGACATTTTATTTGGAATCATGGGAAATATACTGCATTTGTATGTTAAAAAGTTGAAATAGTGAGGAGTTTTGTAGGGGTTTTTTTGTGAAACTGTGGGTTATTGAGGTGGAATTGTGGGCAATACAGGTGAGTGACATGACAGTGGACAGTGGATATTATTGTCATGCCATTCTGGTCATCTGCTAACATACTTCCTATGACATCGAGGAAAGTTGTGATACTACTGCTGGTCCCCACGGCATTGGTTGCCGAGCAACGGTAATTTCCCTCTTCCGAGAGCTGAGCAGACGATATCGTGAGTGACGGAGTGGTCGTTGTGCCTCCACTGTATCTACCTGTGATAACGAGAGCTGATGAAGACGCGTCCTTGTACCAGTCGACAGACGTGGCGGAGGGATTGGCCGAGACAGAACAAGGGATCGTAATTGTGCTGCCGTAATTAACGGAATATGACGAGCTTGGTATACTGACAGAAGGTGAAGCTGTGAAAGAAAAATACAGACTTAATTAATAAGTGTTAGTTACTGAAATGGAGATTGGACATAAAATTGGACATAAAAAATTGTCTGTTTTTATAATACATGTATATTTCACTTCAGAGATTCACTTTCATGAACAGATATAATTAGGTGCATCTAAATTTCTCAAAATAATGTGTTCCCCTCACAACTAAATGCTCTATGTTATCAGCGAAAGGATTTTAAAATCAAGTCCATAATAAACTTGACCCTTGTCCCTTGACCTTGAAAATTGATAGGGCTCATCCTATCTCTGAAGAAAATACTTGTGAGAGGTTTGGTGATCCTTTGATGATTGCTTTGTCTCCAATGCTGATCACAAGGGTATTAAGCCTAAGTCCACTGTGACCTTGACCTTTGACCCTTCATGAAAATCAACAGGGATAATCCTCAACCCAGGAGGAACATTTGTGAAAGGTTTGATGATCCTATGATGATTGCTTTGTCTCCTATGCTGTTAACAAGAATGTTAAGCCTAAGTACACTCTGACCTTGACTCTTGACCTTGAAAATCAACACAAATTGTATGATCCACTTGGAATTCATTAGAGATATTTTAACAGTACTTACTTCCCACCACATCCAGATACGTAGTGCTACTCGTCCCTGTTCCCACGGAGTTTGTTGCCGTACACTGATACAATCCCTCGTCTGACAACACCGTATTAGTGATCGTCAACGACGGATTGCTTGTAGAACTTCCGCTATACCTAGTGGATCCACCGACGGTAATGGCTGACGATCCGCTGTTTGTCACCCTGTACCACTGGACTGAGGTGGCGCTAGGTGAACCGGACACGGTGCATCCCAGAGTGACGGAACTGCCGTAGTTAATGGTGTATGTAGATTGAGTAATGGACACCGATGGTGAATCTGTAACATATGGCAGGTGTAAGGTGGAGTTCATTAAGAAATAGTTGAAGCATGATTTGTTAAAAGTCTGTCATTTATCATGTAACACATTATCTTGCAATACAGTAAATAGTAAGGACTGAACAGAAATTATCTTATGATCAATCTATGAGAGGATATTCATTACTCTAGGTCAAGAATTATTCTAGTTATAGTGTAGAACACTACATTTAACCTTGACCTTCTGACCTTTCTAACCCAAATCAATAGGGTCTTTTCTTGAGTGAAGTTCCATACATCTGTTTCTATACATGACATTTCTGACCTTGACCTTTGGCATTTTGACCCCTAAATCAATGTATGAATCCTTCTTTTCCTCGTGGAAAATCTGCACGTGAAGTTTGATTAATCTAGGTCAAGAAATACACAAGTTCTAATGTACAAATGAAATTTTGAATTTTGAGTCCCTAAACAGACAGACAGACAGTAAAACAAGAATCCCCTAAACTTCATTGGTGAGCCGTATACCGCATATCAGAAATTTTTCGTGCATGTCTAATATTCGCAAAGTTAGCGAAAAATTGAAATAGCAAAAAAAAAAAAGAGATAAAAATCCTATCCCTTGATAATGTTTATAGATTAGCGAAAATTGGACTCTGCGTTAAAAAAGACACACCTTTTTAGGGTCATTTTCTTTTATTTACCCAACGTGAAAATTACCCTATATACGGTAATAAGACATACTTACTTCCTTGTACGTCCAGGAACGTGGAATCCTGAGATGTTCCTATGGCGTTAGTGGCCGAGCACCTATACGTTCCCTCGTCATTACTGTTGGTGTTCGTTACAGTCAGACTGGGGCTGTTCACCGTCCCTCCACTGTACTTCCCGGAGGATCCGGCTATATTTAGCGTTGTAGTGACTCCGCTGGCAATCCTGACCCATGATATACTTGTTACGGTTGGACTTCCGGAGACAAAACAGGGTATGCTTATAGAAGTGCCGTGTGTAACCGTGTACTGGGTGTTAGGTATATTGACTGTAGGGGCATCTATGGGAGAGCAAAGTTAAACGGCTTTTGTTTGACGAACTATGTGCACCCTTACAGAAATAAAAAAAGCGCCGCACTATTGCAGCTCTAGTGCCAGTGCGCCAGAAGGTTAGCACCAGATGTGACACTCTGGCACTACTCTGGCACTAATTTCCAATGATACATGTACCAGAATAGTGCTGGAAACTGTTGCCAGACACTACCATTTATGGCACTAAAGTCAGATTAAAGCCACAAACTTACTACTGCTGAAATATCTTAGACACATGTTTCATATGGAGCCAGAGTAGTGCCAGATAAAGAGCATATCATTCGGTAGGTGGAAAAGTAGAAGTATACAAAAGGTTCAGTTTAAAAGGAGGGAACAGAAGTGTTCGAAATTTAAGGTTTCTTGGTTTATTTGAGTACACAACAATATAGGAAGATTATGTGCTGTACTGTATAATGGATTAGAAAAGATTTTTAAGGGAGATTAACTAGTCAGTCAAAGGTATACATACACATTAGTTTATTGCTATTGATAAAAAGATTAATGAAAGAGGAAATTCAGTCTAATGAATGATGCCAGAATAGAGCCACAAGATAATGCCAGAATAGAGCCACAAGATAATGCCAGAATAGTGCCACAAGATAATGCCAGAATAGCACCACAATATGGTGCCACACTGTTGTCACATTATAAGATATTGCCACAAAGTAGTGCATATACCTATGTACAATATGGTGCCAGAATGATGCCACAATAGTGCCATAAAGATAGTGCCGCAAAAGTTATTTGCATACGAAAAACGTTAATGCCGCAGTAGTGCAGCACTATAACGCCTGAATGGTGCGGCGCTATTGCTGCACTAGTGCCACAGTATGGTGCCGCAAGCCTAAAATTTCTGTAAGGGTATATATACCGTATAAAAACCAAATAGGCTATAATCAAGAGACATGGTGGTATTTGAATTTTTTTTCAATTTTCTTTATGTCATCTTTATCAAAACAACAAAATATTTTTTTCCCAAATAATACAGCCAAAGCAAATACTGATGATAAATATTTAGTTTTCATGATTTAATTTTACATTTTCAAAGTGGTTCAATGATGACAAAGTTTAAAATCTAATTTTTGAAATTTCAATTTCATGATCTTCACTTGTGACACACCAAGTCTCTTTCAAGGTCAGGCAAAACCTGGAAAGCGAAATTATCTCACCAAAAAGTTACAATTGCTACATGAAAAGCATGTTTAGCATAAAAAAAATCTGCAACTAATATCAAAGGGATTAAGCTTGAGGTAAAAAGCCATAAGTTGCACAAATATGTCTCTACATTTACAAAAATCCACATGAAAGCACATATTAACAAGCTTACATTATTATTTCATCTTCAATTTATCAGCCAACATGACAATTTTCAGGTAATCAAAGAAATTCTTGATTATGAAATTAAATTACTAAATTCCACCCTTTTTCAAGGTTGAGATTTTAGTAATTTGTTTTCCTAAATCACAGAAATTGATGTTATAGAATTAACATTTGAACTTGAAATTTACATTTGTGCCTAAAATGCAAATCAAGTGAAAGTAGACATAACAAAAATACATACATGATTGAAGGGCTGACAATTTTCTTTTTTTAAGCTATTGCCCTGAAAATTTGGTATGTTTTAAGGCTGGATTAGAGAAGTAAGGTCAGACACCATAAGAAGCATACAGAAATCAACAACAAAGACTTACTGCCGTTAACAGTAAGTACAGCCGCATTGCTACTTCCTGTTCCTGCTGAGTTTGTCGCAAAGCAGACATACGATCCTGCGTCACTTAAAACAGCACCAGATATAATCAGCGCGGGTGAATTGACGGTAGCGCCACTGTATCGGCCAGATATGGATAGAGTGGTTGTTGCTCCGTTAGAGGTGCGCTGCCAGTAGACTGACGATTGGAAAGGATTTGACGTGACAGAACATGGAATGGTGATGGAACTACCATAGTTGACACTATAGCTACCTGCTGGAATACTGACGGATGGTACCGCTGAAGAAAATGTTAGAGATTTTTTAAACTGACTTAGCACGCAATATTTAATCTTTCAGATAGCAAAGAGGGTGGCTTGGGACGTGAATTTTTAAAATCTATTTTGAAGCAGTATTTTCAAATACCTTTACTGATTTGATGATGCAAGCATAATGGTGCAATATCAATGAAGTGATATCAAGTGATTGATGTAAAATTGCAGCTCAGAACCTCACATAAGACCTTTATCAGCTGATTGCATGTTTACAATATAATATCATGCCTGAAATGATCTTTGCTGATACTAATATAACACTACTACTAGCAAAAGAAATCAAAGGGAACTATATATGTACGGTTTACATTAATGAAAGTCATGCCTTAAGGGTAGCAGGTATATCTTTATAAAAGCCAGGTATTATATCTAATATGTACACAGTACTAGCCTATACTTGGCGTATTTCTAGTAAGTATCCTGTAAATATGTAACCAAATGTACATCGAGCTGAGTATCAAGTGATTAAAATGAATAAGTCTGGTATTTTCATGTAGAGTCCTAACTAGCACACACACACACATCCTATACAACTCACTTGCTACAACATCCAGGAAAGCACTCGAGCTGGAGGCAGTACCAATAGCATTGGTTACTGAGCATGTGTAAAAACCCTCGTCAGTACTCGTTGTACTGAAGACCGTTAGCGAGGGAACGGCAAGAGTTCCTCCGCTATATTTAGATGAGCCTGTCGTTGATAGTACTGTACTAACTCCATTTGACGTTCTTTGCCAGGAGACGCCAGTCGCAGATGGTGTTGAGGTGTAAGAGCAATTCAAGGTTACAGAGTTTCCAGATGTTACGCTGTATGAGCTCTGACCAATAGATACACTGGGAAGATCTAAAAGCAACGAAAGCATGGTGTCTGGTACCTATCATACTAAGTTTAACATTATCCGAAGATGGCCATCGTAAAACTGTAGATGTTCAAGCCTGAGTGCCATAGTGAGTGTGTTTTTTTTTAACATTTGAATTCTAAAATTTGAAGTTAAAGTTGAATCATCTTTTTGAAAAAATATTATTATTAACCATATCTCTTGAACCTTAATAGGTAGGGGTAGGGATTTAACATGTCACGTTCAATCTCCTTGTGATTAGAACTTTCATTTGTGACCTTGCCCTTTGACCTAGTGATATTGTTTTTGTTTAAACTTCAAACAAATTCTTTGTTGGATTAATTTGCATGTAAACGATATTATTGTTTGTACCTTGTTTTTGTACAGTTGGAATACTGAACTTTAATTTCTCACAATGAATACTAATTATGGTAACAATAACAAATTTTGACAAAGACACTTGAAATAATAGTATAAAAAGAAAGCAGAGGAAAAATGGATAATTTCTTTTGAAACTGAGTGTGACCTGAATGGGAAAATTTTCAGTAATTTTGAAAAGTAAAACAAAATAAGACAGAAAAAAGAAAACTAGAATTCTGTGTGAAAAATTGTTCTCGCTTATCTTTATTATTAATGTTTTTCTATATTCGTCATATATAGGTATCTTTCTATTCATCATGAAAAGCTGAATTTATAAATTTATAATATATGGTGATGTCCCCTTGACATTTTTAGCCCTTATATTGGTGATGTCCCCTAGACATTTTTAGCCCTTATCATAGTGATGTCTCTTAGACATTTTTAGCCCTTAACATGGTGATGTCCCCTTGACATTTACCCTTATCATGGTGATGTCCCCTTGACATTTTTAGCCCTTATCATGGTGATGTCCCCTTGACATTTTTAGCCCTTATCATTGTGATGTCCCTTTGACATTTTTAGCCCTCATCATGGTAATGTCTCCTTGACATTTTAGCCCTTATCATGGTGATGTCCCCTTGATATTTTAGCCCTTATCATGGTGATGTCCCCTTGACATTTTTAGCCCTCATCATGGTGATGTCTCCTTGACATTTTTAGCCCTTAGCATAGTGATGTCCCCTTGACATTTTTAAGTCTACATGCAACTCCAGGTATCATAGGTACCAGATATATAAGCATCTAAATGACTATGCTAAAAATTGTGCAACATAACCGAAACCAATGAAATCAGAACAAATTGTATCAAATTATAACTTTTTACAATAAGTTAAACACTTTTTTTTCAAAATGTATTAAACTAAAATGATCATTTCATCTGAAATAATTACTGCAATTAATAATTCAAGTTATTCATTAATATAATTAATATAAGCTTGTGTGGTACTATATAAGTAATGTGCTCATGCTACAAGCATTAGAAGCAATAAATGCCGTCATAGTGATCAGAATATAAGAAGTTGTGACATTTAATTATACATGGATATAAAATCGTTATAAAATATCATTATCACCCTTTCAAAATGAAAGTAATTATTCAAACACTTAATATATCTTATTCATAAAATATCTTAAAATATTGAAATATCTTAATATTATTTACTATATATATTATATATTGTAAAATATCTTATTTACTAATTATCATACTAAATGTTTCATAATTATAGTAATTATTTAAAAACGCACTAATGTCAATTAACTATTTACTTTGTTAAATGCCTTAATTGACCCTTCCGAACGCGGGAAAAATTTGAGAAATTCCATGACGTCACAATGCAATTTCGATGTTTGACCGAGGTTCAAAGCTTGTTTGTCCGAGGTAAACACATGGTAAAAGCATTGTGACGTCACGAAATTGTGCATTTTTTTCCCTCAATCGGAAGGGTCAATTAAGTAATGTTAATATCATATTTAATTATAATTATTATAGTATATATAATTATATATATAATTATAATCATTCTTGTATTTTAAATTATCACACAGGTTCTAATCTCATAATTATTTCAAATTTTATATTTGCACTTTATTAATTATTGCAACATGTTTTATTCAAATCTTTTAATAATTAATTTTAATATTAATAAACATCATGATATGTTAACACATTGAACATGTTGAAAGGAATAATTTTCAGAATTTAGTGACGTTCACATATAAACATAAATTATGTTAATATTCACTATATTTTGTACAAGTATTTGGAGACACATAATAACTTAGAAACAAACATACTCTAAGGTACGAATTCATACTTAGCAATTATTACATTAAGCGTGCAACCAAACTGGGTAAATATTCTCAATAATTGTGTGGAGAAAGTAAGTCAGACCAAACTATCTTGAGAGAACAGAAAACATAAGTGTAAAGTACTAATTAATCATAATTAAGTAAGTACTCGTTAGTCAAAATAAGTACTGATTGGACTACAATGAGAACAGGTTAGTAAACAGCAAAGTTATCTATTACGTAGATGACCATAAACAGAAAAAGGCTGTTACTATTGCATAAAGAATTTATTAGCTTGTAAAATAAAACTAACGAATTCATGAGGTATTTAGTTTCCAATTAAACCTCCTTTTTCTGTCATACATTGAAGTCAATATTAATTTTCTAAGGTAAGACAAGGCTATATAAAGAGAGTAGAACTGTCAGTATTAATTGCATTATACAATAGGATAGGACATTGTGGAAACCAGAGAAAAGGGTGGGTAACACATACTTCCGATGACGTCCAAGTACGCTACGGTACTTTGACCTGTTCCAATACTATTGGTTGCTAAGCAACGGTAATTTCCGGAGTCAGAAAGCTGGGAGTTAAAAATAACTAACGAAGGTGAAGAAACTTCTCCTCCAGCATACTTGGCAGAACCCAAAATGTCAATGTTAGAAGGATTGCCATTGGCTGATACTCGTTGCCATTGGATACTGGTTGCCGCAGGTGATGATGTCACAGAGCAAGGAATGGTTATGGAAACACCAAGGTTAACTGAATAGGACGTTTGGGGAATGGTCACGGACGGAATGCCTGGTTGAAAAGGAAATATATTTTTGACGTTTTTTTTTTTTTTTTTTTTTTTTTTTTTTCTCGTGGAGATTTAAGAAGGAAAATTTGTGGATTTTCTATGGATCATTCATTATCTTTGAATTCTGATTAAAAGAAAATTATTGAAAGGTGGAGTTCAATGGTAAAAGGAAATCTGAAAGGCTGATGGCTATCCAAAACAATGCTATAAAGCTTTTTGGAAATTTACTTGATGTTAGAGGAAGAATTGATAATTTTATACCAAAATACAGAATTGCCAAGTATCCTTTAATGATTTCATAATTTTCATCACATCCAAGGAAAAACAACTGTCCAAAGGGTAGATAACTCACTTCCTGTAACATCCAAATAGGTGGAGCCACTCTGTCCAGTTCCCAATGAGTTGGTTGCCAGGCAACTATAGCTTCCTTCATCTCCAAGTTCAGTATTGAAAATTGTCAGAGAGGGTACGCTTACAGAT
The DNA here is from genome assembly GCA_028142955.1 of Pinctada fucata. Taxonomy (NCBI): domain Eukaryota; kingdom Metazoa; phylum Mollusca; class Bivalvia; order Pterioida; family Pteriidae; genus Pinctada; species Pinctada fucata. The sequence goes on along the minus strand of AP027110.1, from coordinate 49,512,598 downwards.
GCCCCGCTATAACGATTCGATGTGGCATCAATATTAGTGGTGACACCATTCACTACCCGAGTCCATAACACTGACGTTGCCGAAGGGTTTGCCGATACAATACAGGCAAGAGTTATGGTTCCTCCCACGTTTACGGTGTATACACTTTGTTGAATTTGAACAGTAGGGATAGCTATAGGGAGACATAAAGCATTAAGCAATACTTGATGCATGCATGCGAAAAGCCAAAAAAAATATATATTACTGAAAAAGAAGAAATTTGAATTTAATGTTGAATTTCTAGATGAATTTTTGAATTTGGAGATTTCATTTTTTTTGAAAATGAAACATCTATAAACAATTGACCCTTCCGATAGCAGTAAAAAAATGCAAAATATAGTGACGTCACAATGCTTTTACCTCGGACAAACAAGCTTCGAACCTCGGTCAAACATCGAAATTGCATTGTGAGGTACGTCATGGAATTTCTCAATTTTTCCCCACGTTCGGAAGGGTCAATTAACAAATAATCAATACTATAGATGTCAAATTTCGGAGCCAAAATTTTTCCACGTTTTCAGTTTTTATGTACAAAAATCTATCTACATCTAATAAAACACCCTCTGCCTAAAAAGCAGTGTTAATACAGTTAGGCATTTTTTTTTCTAGATGACAATACTGTTAAAGCTTGTTACATCAGTAAGGCACAAGATTTCATGCAGCTTAATCTAGACCCAAGCTAGTCTGAAATTTGAGGATAGATATAAAAGCGTATCTACTCGAACTTTTAAAAAAATGGAAAAAGGAGTTGTGACATAGCTGAAAAATGCCTAATTTTAATCAATAGATAACTGTGGGACTTTGTTTAGTATAGTATTCATAAAGCAAATAAGTAGAGTAATATTCCTTCGTTGAGTCTTTATTATTGTTTGACTACTTGGCTTTAATTATTTGAAAGTATCCTGTCACTAAATTTTTTTAATGTCATTATCCTTTGCTAATATCCTGTCATATCTATTAATATGTCAATATCCTTTGTAAATATCGAATAAGCTATATATGTGTCACATCACCATTTCCATGATGAATGAAATGGAATCCTCAAAAATGCACACATCTAAACACTATGATGAAGGTCACTAAATTTTTCTGTCTTGAACTGCTTTATTCTGAGCTATTTCTGAACCTCAGGGTTAATGAAAATGCATTCTCAGGTATATTACCGGGTGAATAAAAAATTATTTAAGCAGACATCATGTCATAGAACATGTTACTTCATACTCTGTAAATAATGAGTTACATCAAAATAAACATTTCCCTTCTGTCAACATGTGAAACACATAACAAAAATATACAAAACGAAACATAAATGACTGAGTGCATAAACTTACCTCCAACCACTGACAAAGTAAATGTTGCCGGGGACGACGACCCCACACTGTTAGAGGCCACACACGTGTACGTCCCGGAATCTGTAGTTTGTGTGTTGGTGATCGTGAGGGACGGAATGCTCACACTGCCACCCGAGTAACGTGACGTTCCCTGGATATTCAGAGTCGTTGTAACGCCGTTTCTTGTCTGTTGCCATGTAACACTTGTTGCCGAGGGTGTGGCCGACACTGAGCACTGAAGCGTGACTGAATTTCCGATGTTGACAGAATATTGGCTCTGGACAGCACTAGTTGTTGGGACATCTATAAATAATTCAAGTGAGTGCAGAAAGGTCACACAAAGAGCTCCAGTTAGCAGAGTTAAGCAAGAAATGCCGCTGTCGCAAAGATGAAAGCCTGCTTCTCTCATTTTTGTGTCTGGACGAAAATAATTTCCATTCTGTTTTATTTTTGTTTCACAAAGAAAGAAGCAGACTTGATGATGACTAGACCTTTATATTACCATCAAGTTTGGTATAATACACAACCAGTCCGGTAAAGTCATCTCTAAGGCAACATAAACCAGTGTATTTCTTTTCTTTATTTCTCTTTCTTTCATTTTCAATCAGAGTTTTTTTTTATATTTTCAAAAAATAATTTTCCAAAGCTAAAATTGTCAGAGAAACACTTCTAGAGTCTTTTTCAATTTTGAACTTTTTTCAAATTTTTTTCAATTGTCTGAATTTTCAATTCTTAAAAATTTTTGAATTTTTTCTAAAATAACTTGAAACATATAGAACAAACATTGGATTTATACTGCCTTTAAAGCGAAGCTAACCTGCAACAAAAGAAATAAAGTAATTAATAAGCGCAGCAGTTAAAAGTAAAAATAAAATGCTATATGTCTTGGTTACATGTTAACCATCACACCACGTGCTACGTCACATGATCCACTACCAACCAATCAAATCATGTGACATATATGTGCCGTGTCAACGTTTACCCACTTACCACCAATGACATTTAGTGTTACAGCACTGCTTTGGGATGACCCAACTGAATTTACGCCAAAGCAAACATAAGTTCCTCCGTCTGTTGTGGTCAGAGATATAATCTGTAGAGACGGGTTACCGGTGTTAACACCAGAATATTTACTGGAGGACTGAGCCGTGCTTGTCGTTATATTCGTTGTAACTCCGTTCCTTGTTTTTGTCCAGTAGACCGTGTTGACGGATGGATTTCCAGACACGGAGCATTGAAGCGTGGCATTTGTGCCGTAGTTTTGAGAGTACGACGTTGGATTAGCACTCACGGTTGGGGTTGCTTTAATGGAAGGAAAGGCAATGCATGCAATAATGAACTATAGGAATGGAACAAACTACCTACTTGTGGAATATGTTCTCCGATTAGGCCAAACCAAATCATATTTTTTTTTTTTTTTTTGCTCAACTTTAAAATGAAAAAAAATATTTATCATTTATCCGCAGCCCAGTACGTTACTGAGTGAGCTACAGGGACATCCCGATAACTCAGTCATTCAACACACTAAACTATCGGTACCTGCACTTCTGGAACTACTACATTCCCAACAAGAGTAAATATAATTATGTATATCTACATGTAATTTTAACATATCGACCAATCATCTGCCCGCCCCTTAATTTCTGTTCTTCGAAAAAATCAAAGTGCAATAAATATAAATAACTGGTGTGGCCTTAGAAAACGATATTCCATCAAAGTTGATTTTTATCTAGGAAGTATGAATTATGCATTGATGAAATGACTTGATGAAATTTCACTTACAGTAATCATTATACTACCCAAATGTAACTAAGATTTTATATTTAAAGATAGTTAATGATAGAAATAATTTTACTTTTAATTATCCTTTTTAATAACATGAAAATAAAACTTGACTTACGTTACATCTCATAAAAAATTAATTGTATTTTTCGTTGAAAAAAATTTTAAAATATGGAGAAAACTTTTTAGATCTATTAGTCAAAAAATATTTTATTGATTTTTCCAAATACACAAACACAAATCACCAGTTAAAGCTCTGTGAGTTAAGTAAATATGTGCATGCATTAAAGTGAAAAATGTAAATGATGAAAATTCAAGTTGAGTTGCAATTTTAAATGTGTTTAAGAAGCATTTTAGATTAATTTAAGTTCATAAACCTTAAAATCAGTTGCACATAGTATAATTGTCAATTTCTAAAGCCTTTAATTTTATATGTAAGAGGTTATCAATATAATTATTAATTTGTAATACTATCCTTTCCGCTGTAGGCCATTTTGTTAATGTATGTATGAAGCGAAACCTTCAAACGAACGTCCTTTAACGAATAGCTTATCACATAAACAGTACTCGTATTTTTGTCTACGATTTTACTATCTCCATATATAGCAAGGACTTTGAATGTTGACAATGCAAATACTAAACCAAGGATTATATTTGCAAATTCAAAAGGAATGATAATTTAAGTGGATAGAAAGTGCCCTGTACAATCCACAAATTGGTAAACATGGTTAATGAATTCAAAATCCCAAGGATTACAAACTCGGGAAACAATCACACAGAGAAAGTTAAATGTCTTTCATGTGAACAAGATCTCATTGATGTGAACCTCCTCAAGTGGGGTAACTAGGAGACAACAAGGATTAAAAACAACTAGGATTTAGAACAACTAGAATTTAAAACTAGGATTTTAAACAACAAGGATTTTAAAACAACTAGGATTTTAAACAACTAGGTTTTTAAACAACTAGGATTTTAAACAACTAGGATCTACGTTATGAAATGCAGCTGTAACAAATTCAGTGAACAGAACAGAATAAACAGAATTGAGATATCTTTACAATGGCCGTATTCTCCGCTTGCAGAAAGGGAATATTTTTAAGGATGTAAAGTCAATGAGAATTGGAAAAATTATAGCGTTAGACTGTGATGCTATGTTTGTTTAATTTTTTCAAGCATTCATTGAAGAAAACAATCATCATCAAATGGCCAATTATACAAAGAAAAAAGCACAAAGACCAAATTCTAAAATGAAAGAAAAATCTGAAAATAATCAGCAATAGCTTTCCTGAACATTTTCAATAGGAAAATGCAAGTAACAAAGATACTAAAAATATATATTGTGTATTTTTGTAAGTGAACAAGTCTCCAAGCCTCCTTATGTAAAAGAATTATGCAGATTAATCACTACAATGATGTCAAAGCCGAAAGTTACCACAGAAACCATTGCATATTTTAAATAAGAATGAGTAAACACAAACATAAACTCTGACAATAATTAAGGTGACAACTAGAGTTAAAGATGAATATGAGACCATTTAGCAACCACATGTACGGTTGTTATGACAACAGTAACCAATGACAACAACTCACTTCCTGAGATTGACAGTAAGATTTGCTGACTAAGTCTGGTACCTACAGGATTGGTTACAGCACAAACATAGGTACCAGCATCACTATAATCTGTGCTAGATATCACCAATGACGGAGACGATAATGTACCACCGCTATATTTAGCTAGTGTTGTATTTATAACGGTTGATTGGCTATTGACAATGCGTTGCCATTGGATTTGAGTTGCTGCCGGCGATGCTGAGTAAGTGCACTGTAGCGTTACAGAGGAACCAAAAACAGGAGTGTATGAAGTCGAAGGTACGGATACATTAGGCATGGCTAGATAGGAAGGGAGGAAGAATCTTCAGAAAATTTCTTGTAAAAATTCAAGCAATCTGATTTTATTATTCTCGATTTTGAGTTTCAAGCTATATAATTAAGATTAAGTTATAATGAAATGATAACTTTAACTTTTATATGAAAGATTTCCTTATATCCTTTCCATTTTAATTTTAAAATGTATTAATTACTGTAAAATTTGATTCCATATCTTTTCCTCATAAGAAGCAGATTTAAATTGAAATCTTTAACTTTTTCAAAATTTGTGTCCTAGTTTTAAGAGTTGACCTACCCCCTAAGACATCAAGAGAAGTCTGACTAGATGACGTTCCAACAATATTTGTTGCTGAACAAATGTAAGTTCCCTCGTCGGAAAGTATCAAGCTATTTATAGTAAGTGACGGGTTTCCTACTACGC